>JBBMOC010000069.1:694214-718729 GCA_037975185.1 Centropyge bicolor
CATTTTGTTCAGCTCCTCTGTGCACAGCCTCTCATGTGTGTATATGCAGGCAGTTAACAGATGTGCACACAGATTAGTCCTGCAATAACTGCCCTTCTCATGCTCAGCTCTGTGTACCTCCCTTGTCTCAACATGTGACCGCAGTGCTTTGATACCAATTAAACTATGCAACCAGGCATAAAGGCCTGAAGACGACCAGTGAGAGTCTGGCTCAAGTTTGTCCCTCCCACAGCACCGTAGCCACCCGCCCGCCTGCCCGCCCTGCAACAACTTCAAAACAGGAATGTGAAGGAATGGCGACAGGAGCCTGTCAGTGTACACAGACTGAGGACAGGGAAAAAGTGGTTCCTGAGGTTAAGGAAGTCGATCCCTGCACTGCAGTTTCACCACTGACTCACACGCTCTGCCCTTGGGAATGGGAAAACAGCATTGCTCGGAGGTGTGCCTGTAAACAAGATTCCTGTTAGCTAGTGTTTGGTCACAGCTTATAAAATGCCTCAACACATCATCATGCTGGTTGCTACTACAGACACAAACGTCTCTAATGCTTCGGAAAATAATGGAAAATAACAACAGCGTTTTGAATTCCAGCGCGATCACTTGGCAGCGTGCTGTGTTTTGAGGGATTATTTCCTGCTGGACGTTTCCATTTCTCTCTGCTGGTGTCAAGTGATTAACAATAGGCAGGGCAGAACACACTGTGTCACCTGCGCCGATCTGAAAACACTCCACTCTCACACACTCGAGCACAACGGAATAACAATGGCAGTTTACAGTAACAAGGCCTCGATTTTGGAAGCTGTTTTTCATATTGCACAAAATAAATGTCTCCAAATCTTGGTGGTGAAACAAACCCAAAAATTAATCTGCTCTGTGACATTTTCAAGGAAACAATTACAGTTGTTCATTTTCAACTCATGCTGATGCTGCACGTTATATGAAATATATATAATACATATGCAATCAATTCTGTCCGAACCATTTCTCATGACGGAGCCTAAATAAGACTTCAGCAAGCCTTTCAATCAAGAAGCACATGAGACCGTGTTTGGATAAAACTAGGCCTTGTTGATGCATAGTTTGGTCCACAGTGACAAGCAGCCATACCAGAACCAACTGTTCAAATCAGTGCTCCAGCTTATCGTTCATGCTTGTCTCTCTCCACAGAATACTCTTATTATATATTATAGGACTGTGAGACACTTATTAGTCACAGTAATAATTCTGTTCTGGCCATATTCCTTCCTTCCTGGGTTTTCCTTTCTAACATGTAAGTGCTCGTTCTGTAAATACACACTGAGGTTTATCCAAAGTTATTATAAGGCTTCAGCCGTCAGAGTTTGGCAAATCAACTGGGTATTTTCTACTGTTGTGCTGAAGCTTCATATTAACCTATGCACAAGAGAAATCTGACCAATCTTCCAGGACAGAGCATGATCTTTAATACAACTGTTGTCACCATGGCCGTGCTGTTTGTTGAGTGATGATCATGATCTTCCCTACAGGGGGGAGGTTCCAGGGTCCATGTTTGATATATGTACGTAGTGTCCGTGACGTCACCCATAGGTTTCTGAAGAGCAAAAATGAAGCAAATCGTAGTGCGTAGCCATCTTGGTAGCCTACCTCCGGTTACTCCAAATATGGACAAAGAGGTGGAGCGAGGGCAGAGCTGAGGCTGGTCCTATGGGCCGGCTGAATGAACGCTATTGGCTGAAAAAAGCCGCTTTATTCGAAATAATCAAACTAGCTACGGCTAACCAGCTAGGTTAAATGCTAAATATCGTTGCTAGCCGGCTAACCCCACGACGATCTCTTTCCCAAACTCAGTGACTAGAATTAGCCGGGGTGACGCCCTTTAGACCGTCAGTGGCTAGTTGTCAATCAAAGTGGTGCCACTTAGATTGACAGCTATGAATTGTGCATAATGATGTATGCTGTATATTTTAAACGAACGCCTTATAAAAAAATTCGCCCAACCCAGAGTTGTCATGGAGTAGAAAAACAGCTTATGAGACTAGTGCCATGTTTTGAACCAGGCTGTAAATATGTTTTTTTCTGTCGTAAAATCGGACATTTTAACATGGGGCTCAAATGTAATTGACTCCCTTCTGCGGCCTGCTCTAGCGGTTATTCGAGGAATTGCAGCTTTTTTGCAATTCCGCATTGGCTTCATTTTTCAGCGCCGGAGGTTGCCGCTTGGTTCAGAGCAGCCATCTTGGTAATGCTGGACTTATACATTAACATTTTCAGGTGTAAGGTCAGGGACTATTTTGTATAGTCATCAGTAACTCACTCATTAACCAGTGCAGCCTTTTACTATGCTGATGTCATTGATAGACCTATAAAAACACAGGCTTCATTTTTAAGCCACAGCAAAAACAGACAGCAAGTCAGATATAAAAAGTGGGTAAAGAGATGTGCTACACAGTCCAAGATCAGTGGTTTAAGAAATGTGCTTTTCTGAGTTCATCTCCTTTCTTATTCCTGACAGCAACAGAGTTAAAGCAGCTCAATCTGGGAACTCACTCTCTACAGCATAAAAATGACTCTGCTGGAAAACAATGGAAGATTCCCTCATGCACATTGGTGTGACTGAGGTTCGACACAAAACGAAATCATGTGCTATTTTCCACAAAACACCGCGCTGACATTCCTGGAGTACCAACACATTACACCTCAGACTCTCTGCTGTCGGCCCCTGAGCAGCTCCACTGGAGCAAAATTTAAATACCTTGCTCAAGGGCACATCAACACGTCTTTCAGCTGTGGGAGGATTACTCACCCACTTCCCCCTCCCACATGTTCTTACTGGTCGAGTCATTGAAACTGACATGGATACTTGTAGATAACGTCACATCTACAATCTTATAAATGTACTTAAGATGGCTGCTCTTTACATACACAGATAAATTACAGCGACAAATCAGGACTAATAAATCAAAGTTTGTCTTAACGTTTTGGGCTCTACAACGCTTTAAGTCGACATGCAGCAGTGTTCTTTTGCAAGCTGTGGCTCACGTTGCAGACTTTGAAAGAGGAGAACAAAAGGTGGCGGTGGCCAGGTGGTAAGGTCCAGGACAGATATAACAAAGACTCTCTTGTGCGCACAGTCAACACTATACCTCCCGAAGCCTTCATCCCCGAGTGCTCAGGAGATAAACACTCCCTCCAGCCTCTCGCCGGGAAGACACCGGCCACATTAACCGAGCAGGGAGAAAATGAGGGCTCGCGTGAAACTCTATCAACTGGAAACTCCAAACAGATCCACAGGCACGGACGAGGCAGGAGAGAGGGGAGGATAATGGACGAAGGATCTCAAGATCTGAGATATCGGACTCACGGGAGAGGCTTTAAACTGAGGTTCGGTCTGTGATTCAGACAGACATCGTGTTTAGTAGACCGATGATAAAATCTTTATGGGCTGGATGAGCAGGTTATTCGATCAGCTGGCAGGTAAAAACAAGATAAAAAAAAGAAATCTGTCCATCAACAATGACCTATAGAAAGAGGTCATTGTATATATAGATATATTGAAAACTAGAAATTTCAAGGACAATAAACTCTAGTACAAAATGCACCATGTTTAAAAGTCCAACAAACATTCTTAAAATTGAAAATGCCATTACTTTGAATCCAATATCCACACTATGCTTTAATAACATTCACTCTAACACGAGGCACTGGGTTAACAATGTCAGCAGGAAATCACCTGACATGCCATCCCATTTCACAGTCAGCTCTCAGGGATGTAGGGCACTCGAGAGTTGTTTTGCTTTAACTCTTTCTCCAGGTTACAAAGTCTGCAGGTCGAGGTATAAAGTCTGGGTGTGTAATTTGAGTTCTCCTTCAGTTTTAACTTTTGTCAACTTTGAGGTGTGGCAAGTATTTGTATCTTCCTGAAGAACAGTGACAGGAGGTGGTGAAAATACAACACAAAGCTTGAACATGTGAAAACAGACTCTTGAGGCTACTGATACATAAAAACATCAGATCTGTGCGGAGTGACGAGGAGACTGCAACCGTCCTCAAATTAACAGATAAAACAAACACAAATGCCACATTTCCATCCTGTTCTCAACATGGTTTTTCCATCTAGACTGGCACACAACAGCAGCGGATGGAAACAAGCATCAATATTCATTTTCTTGCAGATTTTCCAGATATTCCGTAAAAATTCGTGCTACATTTGGATGGAAACTTGACTGGTGAGGCTTTTTTTTCATCCTTCTTGCCAAAGGAAAGGTTCGACGTTGCCAAGCTTCAGTGCATGTCCCAACAAAAACCAACAGAGATCTCATTACTCCCAGCTATTAAAGAAAATCATCAAAGCCCTTAAATTAGAAGGCGACAGTAATAATAATGTAGAATGAAGTTATTATGATGGAGCACGTTATCTGATAAACCAAACATCCTGACTGAAGACACCAGCTCAGCTCGAACAGTTGGAGCAGCAGCGCTCGTTGCAAACCTCGTCACTCTGAAAGCATCTTACAGCCAGAAGAAAAACACACATGAAGTCACAATCTCTGTGGTTTTCTTTGACTCACTTCAAAGAAACCATACATCAGTTTCCCTCTTTACTTCTACGCAGCGCCCCGAGGGCCGACGACGATGAATGCAGATGAAGGAGACTGAGCAAGGCCGTCTGCCGCTGTCCCCTGATAGGCACCTCGTTGATGCTGATTTGTTGCTCGAAGGGGCTCCTCCGTTTACTCAACAAATATCAAATGGTTTCCTGAAAAAATGATTAGCTGTTTGAGGCAGGGTTACTTCATCCCGAGCTGACTAACGGGTCATTTAAGAGGTCTCACGCACACCGCCGTATTCATCTATTTCTGGATGCTGTTTTGCATGGGCAGCTTTGTGAGCGTGGCGGCAGATTGAAAGCCGGGGCTGTGAGCGCAAGGTCAAATATTGATGTGTTTTTATTTAGTTTAGAAAGGTGTGCTTCCGAACTACATTATAAAAACTAGAAGGAAATTAGGGATGCACCGAAATGAAAATTCTTGGCCGAAACCGAAAACCGAAAATGAAGAAATCAAGGCCGAAAACCGAAACACCGAAATAAATTATGCCATTTATTACCATTGCATTCGTGGCTATGACTGTGTACTAACCTCACTAAAATCAAGGCATTGCAATTGCATAAATTAATATTAACGCTTCAAAGAATAAATCAATTACAAAATTATGAAAATATTTACTACACTGACATTAAAACTAGCTATTAGCTATCCGTGGGTCTTTCCCGGATATAATGAAATGCATCCACACCGCAGACATGTTGCCAACTATCCAGATGTGCGCGTGCAGGTAGGGTTGCTAAACATCCCGAAAAATACGTAATTGTCCTTTATTTGAAAATTAAATGTTGCGTCCTCTTTTGAACTAATACGGGACGCGATTTGTCCCGTATTTCATAAATGTCCCATACACATGTCTGTCACAAACACATTTCAACACTAAATGTGACAATAATGAACTAAATAAAACACAGGAAAGATTAAGGCCAGCTAAATCTGTGTGCCGGGGGCCATATGCCGGGGACCATATGGCGGGGACCCCGAGAGGACCCGCTGCGCTCTCTGCCAATCAAAAAGCGCTGTCACGGTTGCCTAGTTACAAACACTGGCGCCGCTACACCATAGACTGTATAAAATACGCTACACGCAAATTTTAAAAATGGCTAGAGGCGGCAACCGCCCGTGGTGGGCGTGTTTTTTCTTCATCATCACAACGTCTTGTTTCGGCCGTATTGTTTCGGTGGCAAAAGTCTTTCGGCCGAAAACCGAAAATGCACTTTTGAGCCAGTTTCGGACGAAAATTTTCGGTGGCCGAATTTTCAGTGCATCCCTAAAGGAAATATCTGGTTTCATCTGCTGCTTCTAATATTTCATAATTTCCATAACGTAAAAGCTAAATTTAATTAACTTTAACTCAAGCATGGCAGTAATTTCAACAAGCTTAAAAAAACATATTTCCGTTGCTGATGTTCAGATTTTAACACGAGGGCAAAAATTTCTAAGGAAATCTTTAGTCGGTGAGCAGCGGCTTTTAGACAAAAGATGTCAAAGCAGGGGCTCCTCCATTCAGCCACAGGATCCTTGGAGAGTGGCATGAAGGAAATGAATGCTGCTGCCAATCACTCCTCACTGTTCACAGGCTCTTTCTCAAAGCCCCTGCCTGCCTTTCAGCTCTCCGGAGGAGGGGGGAGGGAGGCTGGTTAAGCCCACATGCACTTGGCTCCTCAGAATGCACACTTGCTCACATTTTTAGAAGACCTGGATATTTTCATTTTCGCACGCTCATCCAGAGGAATTAACTCAAACTCTGACCTGGTGGGTTGAAAAAAAAATGACCACATTGCTAGAATTTTTCCTGTTGGAAGTCATGATGAAATAAAATAAAAAAATATATGAAGTCACTGTAATTCCAAGCTTCTCTGATTAGAATCTGTCAACGACTGTGGCTGCACGAAACATGTTTCCTTTCCCACAAGCAAAGTGTTTGGAAAAGCGATTTTAATGGGGAACTGCTCTTTTTTTTGTCTGCACAATACTAATTTTGGTCAAGGACCTGGGGGGGGTTGTTGGTGGTTTTGCTATGACTGGAAAAGTCCAGCACTACTACAGTGAGCAGCGAGAGCAGTGACATAGAAAGCATGCAAGAAGCAGAAAACAGACTCTCTTAGTGCTCACTTTCCACCAAGAGAAATTCCTCAGAGTAATGTGTTGGGGATCGGGACGACTGGCGATTCCACCACGGAAAACTGGGCTCAAAAAGGTCATTATTATAGGAGACAGCAAATGTACAGAAACCCTATTTTTACTGCATCTTCTAAATGATCCCATGGATGGTCGGGATGCCAGGAAACCGGGAAAGAAAGAAAGCTATTGAAGCCTGTAGAGCCAGTGTCATGGCCTGGGTCATGGGCTGTATGGACGTCGTTTTCTATCATTATAAGCTGAAGATCTTGGGGTTTTGGACCAAATAATGTTCTGTCAACATGTGGTGTAGAAAACTGCAATGACCATTTTTCTGACGCTTTAAAGACCAACTGATTAATGTATTCCTACTCAAATGTTATTATTTAAAAGAGCTGGTTCACTAACTTGAGTTTTAAGTTAGTTTATAGACTTTCATTACACCTTCATTGGATCAGTGGCTTCACATCTAAAAAGTGTGATCCGTCTCTTGACCCGAATCTGACACAGTTCCTCTCCTCTGGATTCGCCTTCAAACCCAGGATGAGGGTCTTGAGACACAGCTGATGTGGGAGCTGCTGGAATGCATGTGGAGCATAAGGTTCCTGAGACAGACAGTTGACCACGCATTAGTCATATGTAAAAACAATCAGGGATGCTGCCTGCAGCTCGTCAATGGATGAACGTGCTGTGGATGCAAAAAACCCTGTTTCATTTCAGGCATGACGTTTTCCTGTTCCTTACCAAGCCCCGGAGGGTCGGGCTGTTTGTTAAAGTTATCAAAATGGAACCCTGAACGGACAGTCCATCTGCTGAGAGACTGAGAGACCACAGAAAACCAGCATTACATGGTGAGGTCACTTTTTCCCCTCTCACAATAATGTCTCTATGCTTCACTGGCAAATACACATTTCTTACTTCACTGTGAACATTTGTAATGAGTAGAAATCCTGAGGAGCCAAGGAATTTCAAGGAAGGTCAAGATGGTCAGACTGAAGTTTAGTGAGGCTTTTAAAGGGTTAATGTTTAAGGAAAGCTCATGGGATTTTACAAACATCTGACCTATCAGGCTTTGGCATGTCTACAACCGATGTCAGAAAATGATGAACTGATTATAGTTATTGTTTATAACTACATTGTTGTTCGTTCAAAGGAATAATGACAAACTTCTGGTTCGTCTCCTTTGAGAACTGAAAGATTTATCTGACGACTGATAATACTTTAATGACAGAGGCTGCTTGAGTTAACATTAACTTCAAATGTTCACACTTTTTCATTGTTCAGATCCAATTTGTTTGCTTGGCTGTTCACAACAATTTTTGAATGTGGCAAATATCAGATTCCAGTGTGAACTGACTGCTACTGCTGTACGGAGGTGTGTGTATGTAAGTGGGGACGGAGTCAGGAGTGGTGGGAGCATGAGATGATGGCTTCACAAAAACAGATATAAACCTAAGTTTCAGGATGTCAACAACTACTTTTCACTATATCTGTCAGTACTTCTCCATATGACTCACTTGGTTTGCTGCGAGACACTGACGTACAAGTCGCATCAGTTCCAATATGACTGATCAGAGCTGTATCTAATTTAGAGAGACATATGAAAGTGGCACAAAACAGAACTGAAAATATCAGATACGGTGTGATTTGTGCTCTGAGTCACACATGAGAAAAACCACTTGTCTGAACCGTCCTAATAGGACTAAAGTTCCTCATGAAAACAGCAGCTGACAATCATTCTCTCACTTCTTACAGTTTGCACTTTGCTATTCAGGCAACTCTTTCACATTGACATTTTAATTTAAACATTTAATCATTCATCCAATGTTAGCAAAAGGCAGACATTTTGACATCCCATACCCATAAAAAGCACAGGTGAACCTAATAACCTTACAGTGATGGCGGCTCCAGGACCCTTTTCATAGCAGACATTTTCACTTGTTGAGAAGGGAAAACACAGGTGAAACTAATAACATTAACGATGGCTCTGCTCTGCTCAGGTGTCCCACTGAGCCGTGACAGTGAGTCAGCGAGACCAGGACCCTGAAACTGAAGCAGCTAAATGGAATTCAGCCATCTTTTATTTTATTATTTACACCTGTGTTTTCCTACAACAAACTGTTTTCAGTGAAAAAAGTCACTTGGTCATCATTAAAGTTATTAATTACACCGGTGTCTCTGCTGCTCTTTCAAGTCAAAATATTGGAGATATCATCAACATGCTGGAACCTTGTCTTTTGGTCCCAACCAATCTATATGTTATCAATCACAAATTATGATGCACAAGCTTTGAAATAAAACACACACATTCATTTGTGAAAAAAAAAAATTTATGCACAATGAGCAAATCCAAACATGCTCAAATATACAGTCAGTGAATTTCCTCACCGAGGGACGAATAAAGGAAAATCTTATCTTATACTATGGCAACCATGAATGTCTTCTAATGTCCCAGCACTAAAATGTGAACATCATCCAGATCCTTCCCTCAGACAGACATGTCTGCTGCTCCAGATACTCCCAAGATTCTCCCAACAACGAGCTCTTTGAGGTTTAGAGAACAATTTTGGGAGTTTACATTTCTTCCTTTTGGCAACAGGAAGTTGGAGGCATGTATGTTGGCGCATGTGTGCACACAGGGCTGGAAGCATCTGGCTACTAGAAACATAATGAATTTTAATTCATTATGTCATTAGAAGAACTGTGCTGCACCGTCTCAAAACAACAGCAAACGTTGGGTCTCGACATGAATCTGCATGTGATGCCACATTCACTTCCTTCCAACATGTTATTTCCTACAGTCGCCGCTGCATCATGGAAGTTTCTGTCCACACATACTTTCAGCTCCACACACATAGTTGTCAAACATTAAGAGATTTCTCTATACGACCAGACGAAGTTCCAAGCAAACCACAAGAGAGGCCCTCGTCTGGCAGCAGCAGATTAACTCCAGCGTAGTCTGACTCACAGGAAGTCATCTGTTGGTGTGAGTCTGCCATTGGACCACTATTTCAGCCATTCTCCTCCCCTTCCGCTCTCGTCCTCATCGCTACATGAAACAACAACAACAAGAGCGAGAGACCTCCACGCTCAAAAGGGCAAGTTCTGATGGCAATAATGCAGACCAAACCCAAACAAGTTCCCCTCCTGACACTGTTTTACAAAGGCACCGTCGTCGCTGCGTCCTGGGCTCAGCGCCACCCAAGACGACTGGTTTGAAGGAAGTTGTTTCTGTTCGCTGATTGTGTTCTTGTGAATGTTTCCTGTTGAGGATCTTTTGGAATTAAATTGCCTGATTAAATAAACATCAAATAAATTTAAAAAAGAAACACAAACAAGCCAGAGCATCTTTGTTCCTCTATGACAGTGATGAAGGGTTCCTCCGGACCTTTCCCCAGCACTGACACAGAGCTCAAACAAAGTGTGGAGGTCATTACTATAGCGTAATGGAGAGCAAGAGGAACCAAAGGAGCAGAGCCAGCAAACAGTCCAACAACAGTCACATTAAAAAAGAGGGAGGAAAAGAGCTGAGATGTCACAATGAGTGATACTTAAATGTTCTTGTTAAAAAAGCCACAGACCAAAAGAATCCAGTTTACCCATTTACATATTTTAAAGCATCACAAGATCCAGAAAATCTGCCATGAATTTGCACCAGTATGATGCTCATGATTGAGTTAAAACATCAAAGGGCCTAAACATAGTAACAGGCATTTTTGTCTGATGGCTGGCAGCACTGAATAACTCTACACATGCAGCATGACGAGGTTCGCCAGCACAACTTCCTGCTCACAACCTGGACACATGTTTCCCTGAATAAACAGACAAAAAAATCAAAATCTGCTGAGTCCGACTGGATTACATCGGATGCAAAAATGCTGATGCCGCCACATGACGAGCATACATTTATTGACAGCAGACAACATGAGTCAGATTGAGAAGCTGCAACATCAGCTTCCTTCCTCCACAAAGACACCAAGCACCGGCACCTCCACCCGTTCATTACACTGTACAGTGGCACTCACATGGTAAATGACTGGTTCCAAACTGCAGCCTCCACAAACCTTCAGCAAACCCTAAATTAACAACTTAGGACCAATCCATAGACTGGCTCAACCTCGGCATCAGGATAAAGGATAATAGTACATTTACAGCCAAATTGCACAGGATAAACACAGCAACACTTCGGTCCATTTTGGATTCTAGAGTAAAGTACAGCTTAAATACTGAGGAAATAATATGGCCACGGTCCAAATCATACACTTTAACAGCATAATCAACAGACTGGACCAAACTTTCCTCCATGTCGCTCACTGCATATAACCTCTAACACAGATTCTGGTTGTGGGTTTTAAATGTGCGGTTTGGTCACTTCCTCTTTTCCTCAATTCCTGGTGACACATCACAATTTCTTGAAAGACACCACAGCTGTGAATCTTTTCTTAATGATGGAACATTGTACATAACAGCTGCAGAGATTTTACACTGACACACATGATATGTACAGGTTTTGTCAAGCATCACATCTTGACCCATACAGTCATGTCAATATCTACAGATCAGCTCATAAAAATCTTTTATCACCAAGCTGCCAACTATTTTTCTGATGACATATGAGGCCATTAAATAGAGAGTAACTTTACTTTCTTCTGTGATGGATCGATAGATATTAAATAGATAGATGGACAGATATATAAACAAACTTTATCCATCCCAAACAAGTAAGTTGTTGAAGGATATGTTATGTAAGGTTTTATTTTGGATTCAAATGTCTGTTGAAAACTTTGCAATACTTATGGAAAGACATGAGTCTGATTTTTCTTTAAATCTCTATCTTCTTGTTAACATGGGTTCAGCACACAATCAGCACATCACATAAAGGTAATAATGCACATGCAGTTGATTTTGCAGACTTCAAACTGCACTGAGGTTAAACCCTTACAGCTGCAGATGTGACCGACACATCTGCATCACAACACTCGCGCATCAGAGAAAACTTTAAAGGCCTTCTTACCCAACAGCTTCTTCACCTCCTCCACACTCATGTATATGTTGACACTGGGGTGGTTGTTGCCGGCGCTGAGGCCGGAGGAGCCGCCGGTGAGGTCGGCCAGGCAGCCGGTGCCCTCCAGCAGCAGCAGGAAGAAGAAGCCCCCCAGCCTCCACAGCACGGAGTGCGGCCAGCCTCGGCTCCGAGGCGGGCAGCCGGAGCCGCGGCTCGACCCCAGCATAGCAGCGCTCTGTCTGGCTCTCTGTGCTTCTCGGCTTCTCTCGGGTTCTTTCTCATCCGTATCTGAAGTTAATCCCCAGCGGCGACATTACGGGCAACTTTGCGCCACTTTCAGCCCGAACTCGTTTTCCCAGCAGCCCGTTTTTTGTCCTTTCTTGCTAGCGGAGAAGAGCTAAGTTAGCCGCGGCAGCTAAGTTAGCCGCGGCAGCTAACTTTCTTCTGACTGTCGCTGGACGTTTGACGAGATTTACGACGTTTTCACAATACTTTAAACAAACACCGGGTGTCGCCACATTGAGGCGCTTTAATAAAACAGCTAAGAAGGAAAGTTAAAAAAGTTTCCTCCGGCAGCAAAACGAGCTAATTCATCAGCTTCTGTCGTCCCGTTGATTTTTCTTCACGATCTCAGTTTTCAGTCGGAGCAGGAAGGGGGGCAGCGCTGCCTTCAGGGGTCGTCGGAAATATTTTAACTAATGCCCGCGGTTGAACGAACCTAAAAAAGATAAATTTGACTGTGCCACATAAAGGAAACACAAAAGCCAATTAAATAGTAAAATGTGTAATTGTCTTCAGTGTGTAACTATGTTAGCATTTGTTCTTACCTTTAAGTAAGCAATCAGCAATATATGCATATCTTAATGCTCATATACTGTAAATCTAGAAAATATATAAAAAGGTTATTTAAGGAAAAATGGATAAAAGTCTATACTTTTACTACAATGAATTTGTATCCCACTACCCACGAGCTATCAAAGTATTCCCAATATATTTGCCACCATAAAAACTTCATATGTAGAAGAAACAATTGACTTTCGACATTCCGAGGTACCTTGAAGGCAGCACAAATCTGGAGAACTGAAGTTGGATGATTGTTTTTATAATAATTACTGCAAATTAATGAGGAGGAAAATATGACCCTTCACCTTTAAAAGGTCAAATAAATTGTCAGATCTCCACCTTTACTTTTACAAAAACCAGTAGTGATGCAGATACATTTTGCTTGTAGTTTGTGTTGTTTTCTTGGAGCAGGTCAGAAGTGTGATGAAGCTTCAGGGAAGTGAAAGGTGGCAGGTTGTGGACACCTGAACTGTTCTTTATATCTCAGGTCTAACATTCCCTTTTTATAGATCAAATCAAAACCTTTTTTTCATCCACATGTTCCTGTTCCATCTGGATCTATATGTAGATTTTCCTTTTAATTTGCCTCCTGTCTGTTTGTCCAGGCCTGAGAGAGTCTGGTGATGCTTATGAGGATTTGTTATTGTAATTTGGGTGGGTTGTTAAGCAGAGAAACTTTAATGGTGAAGACACTTTTGAAGATGAACTGCTAGTTCTGACAGAGCAGTATTTTCTTTCTAAGGGGAATTTTTGGATGAGGGGGATCACTGATGATCAAGAACACAAGACAATGTGTGTTTTCTCCCTTGAGGCATGTCCCTATCTGCCTCCTTTGGATTAAAGTTAGAGCTCAGGTTAAGGTCTTTATGTTTTGCCAGCCAGTTACCCAATATGACGTAAAGTAGGTACAGACAGATGTACTGATCATCTTTCATTAAATACGATGGGCAGTGATCCTTCTTTAGAATATCTATTCAAAAGTTTACCATCTTGACGGGCTTTGGACTTGTTCTTGATAAACTATCATTAAATTACTTCCAATTAGGTGATCTTTGCTACATTTAAACTGACTTTTAATAATTGACAAGTCATTAAATATGATCTATTAGTGGTGATGAAAACAAAATCATACTAAGAAAATTAGTTGTCCATGTCTGTGTGACGGTGATTCTGTATCCTGAAGAGCTTATTTGCTTTCATTGGAAACATTTACCAGGTTCCTTTGCATCATGTAAAATGGCAAACAAGAATGGATACTGTGGGACCTTTCTCACATTTTGAAGATGTAACCCAGGATGCAAGAATGAACCCAAAAAGACACCAGAAGCACAAGACATTTTAACATTTTTATTATTAAAATATTCACCTACAAAATGGCCTATAAACACTATTTACAGAATAGCGAGCAGTGATGCCTGCTAAGACACGGAGGAAGATTTTCATACACAGAAAACACTGTGCGCCTTTGTCAGAGGAAGAGATGAATTTACGGGCTGTGGAGAAAACATACATTTCCCATCGTCTTTAGAAGCAGATCACGGGGCTGGTGGAAGGCAAAGATCGGGACTCGAACACTCTACAGTTATTTTCCCTGAGGGACAAACCTGCAGCTGAATCACAAATAATGGAAACCTCTCCTAATGTGTCAGCACGGACATGGAAATGAGGTATATAAGGTCTGTGATGCAGTTCAGTGGACTGCTTACCATGAATATTTGCATACGTATGTGTTTGTATGAGAAATCAGTCATCAAACATCACAAATGATAAATGATTTTGGGCCATTTTTCATTTGATCGATCGAAGTCCTCTCATGAAGCTCGGAGCCACGGACGCAGCTCTCAGGAATGAACACTTTACAACCTGATTCTCAGATGAACGACGACCTGTTTTCGAAAAATGTTACAGTGGGTTCTGACAGGGTTTCTCAGCACAAGCATGACCATAATCAGTTACTTCAAGTAGATTATAAACACCAAAATTGAAGTTAGGTTTTTCACATGACAGTGATGACAGTCCTTTCATCAGTATCCAAGTGCTCTGGAAAAAAGGAGAAAAAAATTAGGATAAAAAAAGTGAAAATCTTGTGACTCTACAGGAGAAGTGCAAACAGCTGATTGGAGGAAACATTTCACCCCAAAAATATGATCATGTTGATTGTGTTGAAGAAAACAAACCTTTATTGTTGTCTGTTTGTTCTTCTGGCTGTTGAGAAAGTTAATATCAGTGTGAGAAGAATTGCATTGGTTTATGTGACTAAACAAAATCAACACTGTTCAAACAGCTTCTTCAACTCACTCTGACTTTTCTTGGGGAGCACCGGTTCACAAATCTCTCGATAACAAACATCCTGCTGCACTTTATACGTTCTTTTGTACCTGCGGAGAATAAGACACACTCACAGACTTAATCCTTCAGTTAGAGATGAGAGGTTTAAAGATCACATGTGTCATGATGAGTAGGAGCATGCGAGGCCAGATCTGTGCCTGATCATGACTTACAGGTAGTGGCACACTCCTCCCTCCCACACAGGCACGCTCTTGGTTTCAGAGTAGAGGCGGGTGCAGGGGTGCGGCACTCGCTGGCACGCTGCAAAGAGCCGTCACACAACATGAGCTATGAGTGTCTGAAGTGCTGCGAGTAAGGAAAAGTCTGCTGGACGGTTTAGGAGTCGGGCGCTGCTCTCGAGCTGATGGATGGTTTTAGGAAAGGAATGTTTAAACAAGCTGACGCTGGATGTTTAGGTGAAGAGAAGGACTCGAGGGGGACGAGGGTACGTCCAGCGTCGCCTCATACACAGCTCCATCAACGTCTCATTACTGGTGACATCAAACTGATATTGTTTTTCACTGCTTCACTAGATGGCAGAGATTTTATTCCTGACAGACACTTTTCAATCCAGACGACTGATTGTGAATCATATGGTGCATAATTCTTTGTAGATATTATGGATGAGCGAGTACACCACTATCTGTATCTGTATCTGTTCAACCATCTATATTATCTGTATCTGTATCTGTACTCGGAGTGGGCGGGGCCTGGACCGGACGTGGAAGCGGAAATGGGTGGGGCTTAAAACGGTACGTTATTTTAAGTCTGAAATTGATATGGATTGATCAGAAGTTGCTAATCTACTGCATTCAAAGCATCTATACAGTATATAAAGCTTAATTTGTAATATGTATAATATTTATTTTATGAACTGTAGTGAGAGAGTGTGAGATACTGTATGCAGCCATATACAATAACAATATTAATATAGGCTAGTTTCTGTGTTCAGCTATATGTGTGTATGTGTGTAAGTGGTCTGTAAGACTGTTTATTTTTAATGATCTGTGTGAACTTCATGATTCATGCAAACATCCAGTGATGGCAAACAGGGAAATAATATGTCAGCCTTGTTCACTGTATTCTTCTCAAAAGCACCGCGTTCAGTACGAGCAAAGTTTTTCAACTGACTTTATATCACCAGCCAAACTAAGAGCAAGCAGACGGCAGAAAAAAAAAACCCGACCGGACCAGAGGCAGTGACAGACGCGCCACGGGCCGTTTTCGGCTCTGTCTTGTCAAATGCACCGCGCGTATGTTGCGAGAGACGTGCACAGACGTCTCTGTGTAGGGAGGGGCGGGCGCTGTGTGTGACTGGCCAATCACAGAGCGCGACGACAGTCAGTTACACAATGAGGATTTTCCTTCAGCACGAGCACGGATATTGACAAGTTTTACTCGTATCATTACTTCGTCAAAAATGCTTTATCCGTACCGGCTCATCCCTAGTAGATATCTGCTATGACTTTTATATTTTTAACAGTTAAACTTTTTGACTTATTAAGTTTAAAAACAATCCTATAGACATCCATTCATATCTCAGCCGATGTGCTAAGTAGAATGTCTGAAATGCTCATTACGGCAAACTGATGTTTACTGACCTGTAAGTTTACCACAACAACATCAACAAGAATCAGCGCTCACAGAATCACACACGTTTACAACTGTTGTCTGATCCTTGATGGAAGCTTGTCGCAGCAGGTGAATCACTAACAGTCCTGCAGACAGTGTGATGATGTTGGTGAAAATGGTGATCCTGGCAGCTTTTTGCTTTTCATAAAGAAGAAGACACCGATGATCTGATCTATGCGTTAACATTGGCAGCATACAGTCAGCTGCTCTGATGAATGTGAACACATGTTTCCATGATCGTTCACTGGACCGAGGCAGTGGACGCAGCAGATAATGCGTTCCTACTGGCGGTCGTCCATATAGAGGAGGTGCAGTAATGGCCAAACGACTTTTCCTCCAGGCAGCTGGAAGCTTCCCATTTATAGTCTGTCACAGATATATTCAATCATAACTGTGCAGTATATCTTTAACAGTACTTGTACTGTATGTGTACATGGGGAGATTCCAGTCATCCAAAGATTTGGGAACTTGGACTGTTGGGGAATTTTATGAAGGCAGAAACCTATTTTTATTTATAATATATGAATTTGTTATTATTGTTAGCCAGTGTAAGAATTTTGGTTATTAATCTGAAGAAACTTGTCACAGACTGATGTGTTCTTTTGAGCTATTTGAAAATGAAACGAGCAATGAAAAAATGCGGTTGAAGAATTATCACAAGAAAGGGCGTAAAGATCAAAGATAGGATAAACTCAGATTGTCCACAGATAATAAACTGCTGCCTCAGAACATTAAAAAGAAACACTGAGTTATTCGACTGTCGCACTGGTTCCCTGACAAAAAGAAAGTGGCTCAGGGTAAATAATGTGCTGCTTTGTGCTTTTGTCGACTGAATTCATGTTTGTGCCCTGAAGCCTTTAAGTTAAGCAGCGATTCATACGCAGAGGGGTCAACTGTCAGCCGAGCGTGTTTCCTGCTTTTAGGAACCAGGGGTCTATAGATAGCTCAGTGCTCTCTGTCACTTTACACGATGAAATGTAAATCTAACAGAGATTCCACTGTAAGTTCACACCACGAGATGCTGCAGTTATATTCAGAGCACGCAGAATTACAGCCTTTAGGACACACAGACAGGACCGTAAATCCTGGACTGACACTCAGACGGCAGGTGAGCCGATGTCAGGCACCACGAGCAGGTACAACTGTACAACTGTTTGACTGGGCATGAATGCTACCAATCAATTTTTAGATAAACATTAAAGGAGTTTTATTGGGTTTTTTCAGGCAACAGTGATAATCACTGAGCCACCGTGCTGCTGAATATTAACATTTCCTTGTTATGATTGGGACACTGATAACACGTGATGGAGGACAGATCTCTCCAGCTGATCCACAGTTCAGAAAGAAGTTTTTATCTTATTGAATCTTTTCAGGGCAATAACATAAAAAATTCTGTGCAATAGCATTCATAGCATCTTTATTCTCATATGAATAATAGCATTTCTATTACTTCTGGATGCCAAAGACAAGGAAAACATGTAACATAGTGTAAATACTTTTACCTCACTTGTCACTTTATTGTCCTATGCCACTTATTGTTTCTTGTTTTTTTATTACCGCCTTATTTTTTAACAAGCCACTTTCTGGTATTTATTTTTGAGTTACTGTTTACTGTTTGTTACTGCTGCTGTGGCAAGTAAATTTCCCCTAAGGGGGATCAATAAAAGTTATCTTATCTTATCTTATCTTATCCAGAGGTAAAGCAATCCAGAGGTGTGACTCTCTTGGTCTGTCCACCACTGTGATCCAGACTGAAATCTCTCAACCACTGTTGGATGCATTGAATTTAAGGTATAGACATTCATATCCTCCTCGGGATAGAATTCATTACTTGGGTGATGCCCTGACCTTTAATCTAGCGCCATCATCATCATTAATGAGATTCACACCAGGCTCAGCTGTACACTGTGTTTAGTGTCAATAGCAAATGTTAGCATGCTAACATGCTAAGTGAAGATGTGATCATGCCAAACATTATACTTGCACACATAAGCATGTTAGCATTGCCACTGACATTAACACTTAGCTTAGTGTACAGCCTCATAAAACTGCCTGCATGGCTGCATATTCTTAAGCTTAAGACATGCAAGACTTTATTGTTTTAAAGGAAATCATGTGTGTCCTGCCTCTCGCCTAAAGCCAGCTGGGACTGGTTCAAGATCCCTGCGTTACTGACCTCACTGATCAATTTGTCAATCTCCAAATGAAATGACATATTTAAAATGTTTCTTATAGAATGAGTGAGAGCAGCCTCCGTTCACTGACCCCCCTGTGTGTCTGCGTCTGTGTGGTGAGGAAGCACATAGACTTACACAGTTCACACTGTCTGCCCTTGAAGCCTGCAGCGCAGTCGCAGACGAAGGAGTCGCCTGCGCTCACACATGCCCCTCCGTTCTGGCAGGGCAGGCTGCGGCAGTCCTGTGGCAGCTCTGAAAGACAACAGCTGCCATCAGCATCCACTGTACAGAACCAGTGCGGGGCTCAGGTTTCAGGCCCACTACTCCACGTTAACTGACCCTGACCCTCGGCAGCTGATACCATGTGTTGATGGTCTCCAGCTCTTAAAACACTTCCTGTTTTTTATTTACCAATCTGCTTTCCTGAATGTTACGTCTTTCAAGGTTTGCATCCTCATTCCCATTTCAATCACAGCACAAACACATAACACAGGATCAATTACATGTCTACAGACTAATAAATTGTCTCATTCCAGCACGACATTAATCTCATGTATGTGCATCACACAAGCTGGGATCAGTTACAGATGTGGGCAGATGTGCTGAGCAACAGGAAAACACCTACCAGGCTTGGTTCTTAAACCGTCTTCCTGAACCTCCAGTGCAAGGCTGATTTTGTTCGTCGTCTCTTCCATCTTCTCTAATCTAATCGGTGGGTCTGGTTCTGCAAGGTAAAACACTTCCTGTCATGATTCAGCGTAAAAAGAGTAAATTAATGACAGACTGCAGAGTGACTCAGTGAAAACGTAGATGTCGTTCTAAACTTTTTCTGTACATTCCTCAGCCTGGAACAATGAAACATGGCAACAGTGATTGGACAAAATGGTCAAATATGACATCATGGGTGTAACATCATTAAGAAGGGCAGAACAGTCCTGGAGAGGAAGCTTATTCTCCAGAGCACTAGATAACATCTGTGAAACTGTTTTCTGTTTAGGCTATAGGATATAAATCTCTGTGCAGGGATGCATTCAGTTTAAAGTAAAGTAAAAATATTACAAAAAATGATCATATGAAAATGTAAAATCTTTATTCCTGAAACTTGTCTGGATTGATCAAAAGCTGCTTGATGAAGTGAACAGCAGGTGTCAGATAATGTTTATGTGGGTGTTTGTGTGACAGCAGAGTCCAGTTTACATTAGAGGACCAGTTATATTTCATCCACGCAGGACCTGGTCAGAACCATATGGATATAGGACCACGAGCTAAGTTATTCCATCTGCATCAAGATAAGTAAATAAAATTACGCTGTCATTGTTTCGACATCCTGAGCAAATCAGAGCTGTTTCAGTGTGTTGGTGTAGCATGTTAGTTTCATCGTGTCCTGCTGAATGAGCCTGGCTTCAGAAGCTCTTTACTGTATTAGGTAGTTGTGAAATATTGAATATGGGTCATTCCAGAATTGGAGGACATTTTTCGTCTCACCCATCAAATTTTAAATAATCCACATACAAAATAATAAAACATCCAGTTTCTGAGTAAATTTATTTGTCCTGAGAGCAAATCTAAAAAAAAAAACTAAAAGAAAAGAATGCTTGAAAATAGTTTTAAAAATACCAAATAAGTCTGGAGTACCCCCTAAAATGCCATTTTTCTCTTGTCCCTTCCCCCTAATGACCAAATTGAATCTCAAATAAAACAGTTAAAATGAAATTTGAATTTCATTTTTTGGTATTATTTGTTTCATTGCTGTCTCTTGTAGCTGTGGGAACATTTGTTTTAATAAAAATAATATTTCAAATAATAATTATTATTCATGGAACATGTGTCCCCCAACATGCACGCAACCCTGTTACCATAACCTTTTTAGCATGGTAGAAGAAGAAGAAAGCAGTGAATCACATGATATGCTGGACTTGACATCATCAAACAGTTTTCCAAAAGAATGAGTAGAGCAAAGATATGTCCTCTCTTCTATTTTTCATATTTTTATAACATAGTTAGCCTTGATTGAATGTCTCACTCTACCTCATGCAACCCTGTTATGCCTATAATCAGAATAAGACAATTAAAAAACATTTTTTTCTTTACTTATTTTCATAGGTAAGTTTGTCCTCTTCCTCAGCAGTAACAGCTAGCTAAGCAGCTAGCTTCTACTCCTGAGAGAAAGCTAACATTAGGATGGATTTGCAACCCTGTTACTGTGATAGGAGTAACGTTGCACCAAGTATTGTAAACACCAAATAAATCATGTGAGAAAAATTGTCCCAATTATCAGTAAGCTGAGCTAATCAAGCTTTTGATAGTGTATTACCTTTTATTGATGAATATGTAGCAGAAGTGAAGGTTTATTTTTCAAGAATTTGGAAGCCAAAATGTCCTCCAATTCTGGAATGACCCATATAACACGTTCAATGTTTTAGACCAATTGTCAAACCGTGTTTTTGTGTCTTGTTCTTACTGGTACGATGTCGAATGGGTTTTCGAGGCAAGTGAGTGAACTTGGCTGTTATCCTTCCCCTTCTGTCAATGAGCTCTGTGTATCTGCAACGCAGAAAACAAAGCTAACTGATTAGCATCGACAGCTGAATTACCAGATGGAAACAAAGTATTTTTACAACTCTTCCGTCAACACTCGTACACGAACCTGGGCAATTCATCTGAGTTCTCTGTTTCGGCTGTGCCACCCACGACCTGAGGCTGAGAGGGGGGAAGTGTGCGTCCGACCTGAGTCCCCTGTCCACTCGCGGTTGGCCTCTCTCTTCTGCCTGATCTTCCCTCCATTGGCACTGGGTCAAAGGAAACACATACAGGATACAGTGAAGCCAAATTGGACGTTTGAGTCAACAGATGTTGCTTTTTTTTCTACATATACTTGCTCAGTGTCCACATATGGCATCAACATTGTCAACACAGTTTTTTCCTTCCCACTAAAAATCAGCTCAAATGTGATACTGAAGAGGAAACGTCCACTCACAGGTGGTGAAGGCCAAGTGCTGAGGTGTGCTGTGGACCTGTTCCTGCCCTGTGGTTCTCACGGACGTCAGAGCCACATAGTAGTGCTGTCCTGGCGTCAGCTCGCGCAGGGTGTACGATCCCAGCTTCCCATTGGGCAGGAAGCGACTCCTGGTATTCAACCCTCGGGTCACGTTGACCACAAAGCCATCTGGGACGTTCCTCGGGTGGCGGCTCCAGGTGATCAGTGCAGAGTTAGTGGTCACATGTGACAGGGAGAGGTTCTGTGGGGGAAGAGGCCCTGAGGGACAGATATGTGGAGACGGTCAGATGGCTTAATAAATATTCTTTTTCTTTCTTTAGTTGTTGATTAAAGTAACTATTTCAACCTTATTTTCATTGATTGGCTGATTCACTAGATTCTATATCACAGGACTGAGCTGCATAAATATCACTACAATCTAGATATCAGAACTGTCATTTGGAAAACATTTCTTTTTTATGCTTAAGGAATGAATGAATGAATGAATGAATGAATGAATGAATGAATGCATGTTTTTATTGAGCACTACACAGGCTAACAAGTAACAAAGTGCATTCATTACATGTGATATACAGCATACATTCAGTAATGATATGCAGCAGTCATGTCATTGTCATTCAGGTAGTTTTGATGGAACACACACTTGACTGCTGGATGACGTGTAACCTACTTGTCCAGAAGTGCAGTGGTCCGGCCGAGTGGCTGGTGGAGGGAAACTCATCTGGTCTGATTCCACTCTGAGTCAACACGTCCACTGTGTACATCTGACCAGGGAGTAATGAACTGGGAGACAGAGAGAGGCACAGAAACAATGAATTACAGCCAACAAAGCACGATACCTGACTGTCTGGGAAATATGGTGAAAGAGTGCCCTCTAGTGGTCAAAAGGTATAAGACAAAAAGGCCATTCAAAGGACTTCAACAGCACCATGTAGTGGACAGACAGGATGTTGCAGGGCTGCACCATAAATTGAATTTCTGGGTTCTCAGTGTTGATTTGTGTCCCAGTGCAGAACCTGACCTGAAGGTGTGCTCGGTGGTGGTGGTGTTGAGCACAGCAGTGCGAGCCTCACCCCCACCTGAAGGCACCAGAGACACGTGCACCCTGCTGACAGCTGCCAGACGAGCTGCCTGAACCAGCCAGCTCAGCCACACCTGAGAGGAGGACACGTTGACTACCTGCAGCTGCTCCACCCGCCGAGGCCCTGGCACAGAAGCACACATAATTACACATAAACATGAAAGTATTCAGACTCAGATTCACTTTCCAGGAACCTTCTCTCACTACTACATTACAGAGTGTGCTCACTGGTGCGTATCAGCGCTGTGGCAGGCTGGCTGACGTCGTTGCTGTTGGTGTTGCGTTTGGTGGAGAAGGTGGAGATGTTGTAGAGCAGGCCGGGCACCAGGCCCCGCATCACGTGGGTGGACCTCTTCCGGTCCAGCAGGTCTGATTTGCGGTTGCTGCGACCCAGAGGACCATAAGTGACGATGAAGCCGCTGACCAGGCTGTCGGACGGCTCCGGCTCGTCCCAGCGCAGCTCCACCTCGTTCTCCTCCACCCGCAGCACATGGAGACCAGAGGGAGGCAACAGGTCTGGGAACAGTGGCAACCTTACATGTCTAATCCATACATTAAACAATTCAGAGGATGAGCCACAGAGTATGGTGGGCGACACATGGTTGCTGATGCAGTTTAGTGTGACTCTTACTGACCTTTCTCGCAGTCTTTGCCTGTGTGTCCCGTCTTGCAAACACAGTTGTAGTTGCCTCTCCTGTCGCTCCTGCAGAGGCCGCGGTTTCCACATGGCTGCAGTACACATGGATTCTCCACTAGGGGGGGACAAAGACACGCAGTTAGTCTGATGTGGCTCATGTCACGGCTGAGTGCAAGCTGTGTGAATTAGCTGAATTAGACACTCACACATCTGGCACTGGTCTCCAAAGAAGCCGTCTTTGCACGCGCACAGATAATTCCGTCTGTAACCCCGACACACACCTCCATTCAGACAGGGGTTGGACTCACAGCCGTCCTGCTCTGCACACAGATATGTACAGTAGAATTTGATTATTGTCCTGTTTAAGCCATATGTTAGAATGTAAAAGCTTTAAGAGTTGAACGCTTCCAGAATGCAGGATTTCTATTGGTTCCCAGAATCTCCAAAAATAGATTTGGAGCCAGAGCCTTCAGTTATCAAGCTCCTCTCCTGTGGAATCAGATCCCAGTCTGGGTTCGGGAGGCAGACACCCTTTGCACATTTAAGGGCAGGCTTAAAACCTTCCTCTTTGACAAAGCTTATAGTCAGGGTTGGTCCAGGTGAGCCCTGAGCCATCCCTTAGTTATGCTGCCATAGGCTTAGACTGCTGGGGGACTTCCCACAATTTACTGAGGTTCATTCTCCTCTCTCTCTCCTCCACCTGTATCCATAACCCATCAATGCATCGTACTAATCCAACTTCTTCCCTCTCTCCTAGTTTTGTGCTCTTCTCTCCTGTCGCTTTCCGCAGGTTCTTGTGTTACTGGATCTGCAGAGTCCGGACCCATGTTTACAAGCCTCTGACTGAGAATGTGTCCCCATTCAATACTGCTGTTCGATATGTTGCTGCTTGTCCTACCCCCCCACCCCTCTCTGTCCCTCTCTCTCTCTCTCTCTCTCTCTCTCTGTCTCTCTGTCTCTGTCTCAACCCAACCAGTCGTGGCAGATGGCTGCCCATCACTGAGCCTGGTTCTGTCCGAGCTTTCTGCCTGTTAAAAGGGAGTTTTTCCTCGCCACTGTCGCATCAAATGCTTGCTCATGATGGGAACTGTTGGGTCTCTATATGTTGTC
>JBBMOC010000069.1:723635-1020733 GCA_037975185.1 Centropyge bicolor
CATTTGTCTCGGTAGACTGGGAAACTCTTTGGACAAAGACATCTGCCAGAATGACTGAGTTTGATGTAGAAAGCAGCAGAGAATATTTCCTCTGGAGAGAGATGCCTACTTTCCCCCCGGAGTGTGAAAAACCCAGCTCACCTGTCTCACACAGGACACCAGTGTATCCCGGTTCGCACACGCAGGTGAAGCTGCCGGCGCCTTGTTCACACGCCGCGTTGTTGAGGCACGGTCTGTCTTTGCACTCGTCAATGTCTGTAACACACGCACGGGGACAGAGAGACACGCTCATGGAATATTTACTCAGCTGATTAATATATCCGCCACACTGCTCCCCTCACTCTGCAAGTATGTGCTGCTGGCTGTGAAAGGTATTAGAAGAGGTTTGATACATCTCCGCAGGCTCGACTGTGGGAATAGGCACAGGAGCTCCAGAGAGGCTGGACGAAGATATTCTGACTTTTTCTTTGTGTGTGTGTGTGGAAACTGCTTAATGAGGCACAGAAATACTTTAATTAAGTTTTTCCTGGTTTTCAGCCTATTTTAACATGTGTAAGGTAAAAAGAGAAGTGTGGATTTTTTGATGTATAGTAAAATTTCCTTATATAGATATATTTGTTTTGGAGTAATTTTTTGAATTTAAAAAAAAAAAAATTTGCACATTTATATTGTACACAACTAATTCTATAAAATAAATACACAGCAGAAGTAAAAAAGAAATAAAGAAAATGTAATTAACCAGACTATATACCAACATTTAGGGAAGGCATCCTTTGTACCTGTTTCACACTGACTCCCAGTGTATCCAGGAGGACACTGACAGACGAAACTATTAATCTGGTCTTCACAAGTCCCTCCGTTCTGGCACGGATCTGAGGCACACTCGTCCACATCTACAGACACAGGCAGAACATACAAAGGAGGCAGTGTGACTCTTCCAATTAGAAGAACACATCTGGCCAAGGTCAGTGAGGAAGCTAATGCCCAACAGATTGGCATGAAGCTGATACTGGTATTAAGAAAATACCCGAGTGTCCCCTTGGCAGGTTCAGCTTAAACCCAGTATTTTTGTTTAACAAGTTGACATTATTTTTCCTGGCTGATCTCAGATAGACAGGTATTCATTCACAGTGTGCAGCGCGAGTCAAGCACAACAGAGCAGGAAGCGGTGTCGACCATAACTCACCGATCTGGCACCGTCGACCGGTGAAGCCGGCCAAGCAGGAGCAAGTGAAGGAGGGGTTGCCTGTAATACAGTCATCGATGCACTGGCCTCCGTTCAGACACGGTCGCAGGTGTGGGCACACTGACGCTGGAGAGAGAGGCCGATGTAACAGAAGTATAAAGACAGCTAGAAGTAGAAGAACTAATCTCTCAGGAGCAGGTCTTACCGGAGTTATTGCAGCCGCCCACTTCCACATTTGCGTCGTCTATACGGAAGACCCATCTGCCCGGGAAGCCCACGTTGGTGGTTCCCTCAACGTTTACCACATCGGCCGTGCGAGAGCCGGGGATGTTGAAATAGCGCTTGCCATCGCCGGCATTGAAACCTGCCTGGGAAGAGAGTAGCAAGGCGGCAGACATCACCAGAGATGGGTGAATGAGAGTTTAGACGTCTGAGAATATTAGTTTGCATCTTCAAGCAGATCAAACGGCACATTCCGAAATCTGACTGTCACTATAAGCAAATGTGATCTTACCTGTGCCGCAATCCCTCCCAGGCCGGCCAGGTTTCCTCCACTGCTGGCATGCATGCCTGTGGTCCAAGTGATGTTATTGTACTGGAATATAGTGAAGGAAAGCTCTCCATCTGTAATAAGCACCACTTGGAAAGTATTTACCTGCGCAGAGAAGAACAGGCTCGGTTAAACTATTTCCTGATTTCCACGAAATTTGGTAATAATGCATGCATCAGACAGACTGCTCATATTAATTTTTACAGATTCCTAAATCGCAGTCAGGCTGGTGATATAATAGGCTCCTCTGTTGCTGAAGCAGATAGTGAGAAAGTCACAATTAAGATTAGAATGAAGCCCAACAATTGTGCTTTCTATCAACATATCCAGTTACCAATTACAATAACACTATTTCCTGGGACCTCCACATTATTCAGGCCAGTGGTTCCAAGCAGTTTGTCCCAATTAGATAAGCATCAACATCAACCCATCTTTTCCCAAATGTGCTAAATTCACTTGATTTGAAAAAGGCTGAACTATCTATTCATTAGATTTATTCATTGGCAACATGTGGATTAAGGTGTTACAACCAAGCGGCAACCTCCGGCGCTGAAAAATGAAGCCAATGCAGAAGTGCAAAAAAGCTGCAGTTCCTCCAATAACCACTAGAGCAGGCCGCAGAAGGGAGTCAATTACATTTGAGCCCCATGTTAAAATGTCCCATTTTACGACAGAAAAAAACATATTTACAGCCTGGTTCAAAACATGGCTCTAGTCTCATAAACTGTTTTTCTACTCCATGACAACTCTGGGGGGGGCGAATTTTTTTATAAGGCGTTCGTTTAAAATATACAACATACATCATTATGTACAATTCATAGCTGTCAATCTAAGTGGCGCCACTTTGATTGACAACTAGCCACTGACGGTCTAAAGGGCGTCACCCAGGCTAATTCTAGTCACTGAGTTTGGGAAAGAGATCGTCGTGGGGTTAGCCGGCTAGCAACCATATTTAGCATTTAACCTAGCTGGTTAGCCGTAGCTAGTTTGATTATTTCGAATAAAGCGGCTTTTTTCAGCCAATAGCGTTCATTCAGCCGGCCCATAGGACCCGCCTCAGCTCCGCCCTCACTCCACCCCTTTGTCCATATTTGGAGTAACCGGAGGTAGGCTACCAAGATGGCTGCACACTACGATTTGCTTCATTTTTGTTCTTCAGAAACCTATGGGTGACGTCACGGACACTACGTCCATATTTTATTCAGTCTATGGTTACAACTGGCTCAGGTGTGGACAGTGCAGTAGCCTATTGTAGCTGGTGGCCATTTAATAAATTTACTATAAATAAGTAATGGGAGAGCGGTACAGTGTGAATTATACCGGTGTGAGGGAGTTGCCTCCAAAGAAAGTAACTTGAAGCCAAGTTGCGATGAGGACCCATGTAGCGTTGAAGTTGGGGAACTCTGAGAAGTACGTCCTGACGTCACTTGAGGACCTGCTCAGGATGGAGGGCTCCTTGCTCTCTCTGTAGAAGACTCTCCCAGCTCGACGGTTGTCCACATCGGCCCAGAACGGCGCCACCACCCTCCTGTCTCCGGCGATTGGAAAAGCCACGGGCGTGAACTGAGACACCTCCCTCAGGAAGGACACCAGGCCATTGTTGTTAACCTGAGCAGGACAGAGTGGAAGTTCAGATTAATCATACAGGGATACACTTTGTCCAACATGTCAGCTGAAGCCACTTGTTTGCAGGGAGAGGCGGGGTTAGAGTGGACGTGCTAAGGAGAAGAGGTGAAGGTGGACAAACGGAGGCAGTCTGACCTCACGGGGGCAAACAGCAGGACGGGGCAGCAGACGCTCCCATAACGGATGTTTGCACTTCTCACGTAGCAAACAGACGCCACCTTCATTCCGTGAAATGACGGCAGCTGAGAAAACCAGGTTTCTGCTGCTCACGCACCTGCAAAGTCATCACACCAGGGAGGACGTTCACGGCCTTTAAATCCACAGATGCCTGCCAACAGCAAAGCAACCAGATAAATGAACCCATCCACCCCTCGTCCACATATCTCCTCTGTGAGAAATGCACAGTCAGCACTGCAGCTGTGTGCTGGAGCACGGCGAAATATCAACCTCTGAAAAGATCGACTTTAAAAGGTGAACGACTGGTGCGGCGCTGAAGCAATTAGGTGATGAAGTGGTTTCTCAGCGGACTCAAAATAAACAAGCACTTTCACTCTCAAAGATGAGGCTTTTCTGGTTTTCTGTGTTTTATATCATTGCGAATTGAAAATCTCTGAATTTTCGACTGCTGCTTTAGGACATGGTGTTTTTCAACATGTCTGACATTTTACAGACAAAGTAATGAGTAATCACAGGAAATAACTGACAGATTTATATTTACATATTTTCTTAGTTCCATTCATACATTGGTTTTTATACATTTATGCATTTTAAAGCTGCAACAATTGATTTTTTGGCCACTTGGGGGCAGCAGAACAAGAAGCAAACATAACTTTGTCATTTAACTAATTTATAATGTCATATTGTATATATTTACAGTTAAAGCAGGGAGCACACAGAAACATCAGTATTCATTTAAAATTTAAGAAAAAGTCCAATATTCATATTCATATACTCTTATAAGCTCTGTTTTGGTCTCTAGCAACTCCAAGGAGAAATATCTGGTTCTTTAGCTGCTAAATGATCCACTACGTTCACCAGCTAGTCACTAATCTTTTCCTGTCCTTTGGTTGGCTGGGCAGGTTATGAACAGCTGCTTTATCAGAGAAACAAGGCTGATAAAACCAGTGAGACTGAACCAAAACAGTGTTTGAAGCTGTAAAATCAAAACAATGAGCTCAAAGATGCCAAAAGTCCTCGAAGAGCTGAGAGGAACTGCAGCGTTTGCAGCGTGAAAATTCTCAGTGGGTTTGTCATTACAAGTTACTGCTTTCACATTCAAGTAACTGACAACTGACAGTAACTAATAGATTCTAAAACTTAATCTAGCAATTCAGTAAAGAGTCATTTCAGTTACAGATTAGCAAGAAGCATATGTGGAGTTCTTATATCCCAAACATTAGGCAGCGTGTGACCACTGGACTACATTCTGAACATCCTAAGAAACAAGCTGCTAAACCGGTGTGGAGAAAAAAAGCTTCTACAGGACTGAATCCCCATGAAAGGCTTCATTCATTCATACATCATTTCTGCATATTATCAACAAGGGGAGATTCTTCCCACCATGGCACCTATCCTGTTTCCTCTAATCGCTGGCACGAACTTTGCCTCTCAGCATTCAAGCCGAGTGGCATGTGACAGTGACAAAGCAACGTCAGATGGCCGGGCTTCGCTCCCTGCATGTATGAAAACCATAATTTGAAGGACTTTGCTGTAAAAACAGCAGAGGAAGTTTTGTTTGGCACGGCACAGGGGCTAAGTTAATTGCCCGACCACAGCCTTCCCCTCTGCATCAGCGTGATGTGGTGAGAACGTGGCTGATGTGGGGAAAACGAAGACCAACTGCAGGGGCAGGGCCCAGGGGTCAGCCAGAGCGCCATGTGATACCAGGAGAAAAACAAGACAGAGGGCACAGGGGCTGGGTGAACGGAGGGATGCACATGAATTACAAATCTCCCACACCCACATACCCACTAATGAGAGACCTGTGGTGGCAGCGGTCTGGAAGTCGCCCATCTTACAGCAGAATTAGTGTAGGAAATCATGCTGAACACTAAATAGAGTTTAGACTCCAATACTGGAATATGTTTAATCACCTAATCCAATCTCGTGTAGCATCTGGAACTGTTTAAACAAGTGTATTTCTTACTTGTTAAGATTTTTTAGGGGACCACTTTGACATGGCAATGACCTTAGAGGAATTCAAACTGAACTTGGGACCTTTCCCTTCGCTCCCTATCACATACTTTCCTTCTTCTCATGGATTTCAACGAGGCTATAACTAGTACAGAGATCCAGTGAAGGCTGGTTATGCATCGCACTTATGTGAGAGAGTGAATGGGTTCAGAGCTGCCTTGTGTTATGCTGTAACATGACAGCGGGTCAGAATCACAGGGGAGAGAGGTGCGATCAGTCAACCTTGTAAGAAGCATCTCTCTCCCCATATTTCTTTCTCTCACTCTCAGTGGTGCCACTCCACTCTACAACTCCCTTGTTATTTTTTGGGAATTCTTCGCCGGATATATCCAGGATTTTGCTTGGGTGGTTTTCTTTAGAGCCAAGCAATTTATGGACTAAAATAAACTTTCATCTGGCTTAAGTCAAGCCAAAGCAAACCCCTGAATGAAAAAGGTGCCCATGGATCAACTCAGGAAAACATTCGCTTTCCTTGTCAAAAACGGAGGTTTCACAGTTACAAGCTTGTCCAATTATTTGACGAGACCGAAGGAAGTGACTACAGTCTGACAGTGTGTGCACTTGGCCCGCTCTCCTGAGCCCCGGTTCACCTTTATCTCCAAAGAGTTTAGATTGAGGCAATAAATCCTGAGTGAAGCAGTTTGGCAGGACTCTAATACAACTTCCAATGTGCAAGTGATGTGGAGGTTTGGTGTTAAAAGAAGTGAGTGCACTGTTTAAATGGTTGGAATGTAAAACATATTACTCAACAAGCGTTTTAATCAAATCACAAAGTTCACAATTGCAGAGAAATGTTAAAATATCTATCAAGTCATAGCAGAGGCTGTGAAGTGAAAATGAAAAGCCAAAATATGTGGACATGCTGCTCAAGGAAACACACAGCTCTCCGGTCACTTCGCTGGGTAAACCCTGTCAACTGCTCGTTAACACAAATACTGAGGGGAGCCAATCATGCGGCAGCAACTCAATGCTTTCAGACATGTAGACACAATCTGCTGAAGCTCAACCCAAGCGTCAGAACGGGGAAGAAAGGTGATTTAAATGACTTTGAACGTGGCGTGGTTGTTGGTGCCAGACAGGCTGGTTTGAGTATTTCAGAAACTGCTGATCTGTGGGAATTTTCACATCTCTAGGGTTTACAGAGAATGTTCCAGAAAAGAGAAAATATCCAGGGAGCGGCAGTTCTGTGGGACCTGACTGATTCGAGTGAAGGTTTGCAGAAGAGCATCTCTGAAGCAAGCGGCAACCTCCGGCACTGAAAAATTAAGCCAATGCGGAAGTGCAAAAAAGCTGCAGTTCCTCGAATAACCGCTAGAGCAGGCCGCAGAAGTGAGTCAATTACATTTGAGCCCCATGTTAAAATGTCCGATTTTATGACAGAAAAAAAACATATTTACAGCCTGGTTCAAAACATGGCTCTAGTCTCATAAGCTGTTTTTCTACTCCACGACAACTCTGGGGGGGGCGAATTTTTTTATAAGGCGTTTGTTTAAAATATACAGCATACATCATTATGCACAATTCATAGCTGTCAATCTAAGTGGCGCCACTTTGATTGACAGCTATGAACTGACGGTCTAAAGGGCGACACCCTGGCTAATTCTAGTCACTGAGTTTGGGAAAGAGATCGTCGTGGGGTTAGCCGGCTAGCAACGCTATTTAGCATTTAACCTAGCTGGTTAGCCGTAGCTAGTTTGATTATTTCGAATAAAGCGGCTTTTTTCAGCCAATAGCGTTCATTCAGCCGGCCCATAGGACCCACCTCAGCTCCGCCCTCGCTCCACCTCTTTGTCCATATTTGGAGTAACCGGAGGTAGGCTACCAAGATGGCTACGCACTACGATTTGCTTCATTTTTGCTCTTCAGAAACCTATGGGTGACGTCACGGACACTACGTCCATATTTTATACAGTCTATGCTCTGAAGGTACAACACATTGAACCACTCCTGTCAGCTAAGATAAGGAAACTGAGCCTACAATCAGCTCACCTAAATCTGACAAATGAGTCTTGATTTCTGCTGTGTTTCAGGTGACAGGGTCAGAATTTGGCTCCTGTTGCCTCAGATGTGTGCGCTCCTCCCTCCATCATGGACCCATCCTGCCTTGTGTCAACAGTTCAGGCTGGTGGTCATGGTCATATCAGACTGCTTTCTTGAACTGTACTCAAATATCCTCCACAGATCTCAATCCAGTAGAGCAGCTTTTGGATGTGGTGGAACAGGAGATCTGCATCATGGATGTGCAGCCAACATATCTGCAGCAACTTTCTATCATGTCAATATGGACGAAAATATCTCAGGAATGTTTCCACCTTGTTGAAGAAATAAGGCAGTTCTGAGGGCCAAAGGGGTCCAACCTGGTACTAGCAAGGGATAACTAATAAAGTGTCCGGTGACTGTACAAAGAAACCACAGTTCTATATTTTGGGAATATTTTGCCGAGAGTTAGATGAGAAGATGAACCAGACTATTTCTTGGCTGGGTGTGGTGGCTTCCTGGAGTCCTGTCGTCACTGTGAGCTTAACAGGCAACCAGCAGAGACTCCAGGAAGTCACTGTGCCCGGCCAAGAAATAGTCTGGTACATAACCCTGCTGTAAAACCACAACGTGTTGTTTTTACATAAACAAGCTTCCAGTGTTTATGCTCAGCTAAGCTAACCATCTCCTGGCTGTCACTTTATATTTAATGGACAGACATGAGAGTGGCACCAACTTCCTCATCTACCTCTCCATAAAACAGCGAATAAGAGTATTTCCCAAAGTGTTCCTTTACACTGCATCACATACTCGAACACTTGAAAGCCTTTTCAGCCTTTTTAAAGTATGTGCAGATATATGGTGGATGGGCTGTTTCTAACATCACTCAGTCACGTCTCTCATCTCACACATTCACATAAAAAGCACTCATGCAGAGTACAAAGAATAAAACTTGCGAGAGGTGCACACATCTTTGGGCCATACACGGTGCTGAGTGAAAGTGAGTGGATGAAATTGCACAAACTCCAAGTGTTGAAGCTCTTCAGAGGAGCAGATGAGCACTAGCAGATGTGCGATCTGTAAAGAGTGCCGTTACAGTGCGGCGTGTTTTGGCAGGATCCTTTCAAAATGTATTTGAATTTTTCCTAAATGTAGTTTATTTCTAATTACAGACGCCGTATAAACATAAACAACAAGCTGTAGAAAAGTCTTTCCACCGTCCACGAGTTTATGAATCGGCAATAAATGCCTTTGATCATAACCATCTATTCTCACATCTGCTTTTAAACTTGCGTTCCTTCCTCTGTGACCTTGGACATCCTCCTTCATGTTCGTTACACTGGCCATCCGTAAGAGTAGTTAATCCGTGAACTGCATTGTTTGGAAGCCCCTAAGACGCTTTGCAGATACATCTGTGTTCTGTTAAAGTGATTGGTCATTTCTCAGATAAAGCAGCTGGACAGTTCCAGGGGGAAGACCCCTGCCATGTTATCTGAGGCGTGGGAGGAGGGAAGGGGGGGGACCTGGAGGAGGAGGAGGAGGAGGAGGAGGAGGAGAGATCCCAGCAACGTGTGAAAACTCCCAGACACAAACCATAACAGAGGGACAGCCTGGTTACCAGGAGCAGAAGTGGGACTGGAGCAGGACCAAGTGGTGTTTGTATAGGGATTCGATGTGACATGAGAGACCTCTGTAACCAAGTGTCACATGGCTGCGACAGTCTTTAAATTCACTGCTGCATTTGCTGATCACAACAGCTAAAAATAAGATGTTTTTCTTCAGGTTTAACAGCTGCGAGGGGCTTCAAGGTGTGTGCGCTGCTACACTGAATCAGTTATGATAATAAAGTAAGACAGCACCCGCAAACCATCAAAAATCAGTTTGGTTTTACAGCTTCCATGTGGCGGCAGCCCAGAGGCTTGGAACAAACTCCTGGAAGAAAATATTCATACAAATTTAGCTCGGCGTTAGCGCTCGCTGAAATATTAAGTGTTCAAAGCAGCTCTGTGGTGGCAGAGATCGCCATGTGGCCATGTGTGCGCTCTGCAGCAGATGTTTAATGGATTCAGGTGAGGCATTCAAAATGAGCGTGACTGTAATTTCAAGTGCCTGTCACAATGTGTTATGCCTTGCGTGACTACAGAGCTGCAGCCCAATGAGATGCAGAGCGAGCTACAGGATATCACATCACAACTAACGCGGCACATTTCAGACTGCGGCGTGCTCCGATTGTTATCTCCATCAGAGGATAATTTAATCTAAGATCAACAAGCCGAGCGACAAGCAACATGTCTCATCTTACCTCATTTGACTATTGTGTATCAGTGTTATTACAGGAGAAGTGATGCGCAGGAATTCATTGCAAAACTCAGGAGGAACACAATGTGACAGCAACTGTGATACACAGAGGCTCCAGGCTTCTGAGTTTACAACACGAGCCTCAAACGCTGCACTTGGAAATACTGTGTCACTGTCTGTGCACTGCAGGGACACGCAAAAGAGTTTCAGAAATGTCTTCACTGGGAGACTGACCTCACCCCGTTGGCGCAGATGCTTAGATTAGAACGACGACCTCTGACCTTGCCCATTGTTGCCATGGTTCCTCAGCCTCCCCTGCCCATGGTTTGAACAGGGAGGAGGCCGGCGGAGCGAGCAGGAGGAGGAGGAGGAGGAGGAGGAGGAGGAGGGGATCCGGACAGCGAACGCGGATGCATAACCGCAACAGGTGGTGTTGATTTAAGGGAGTTCTGCCTTTCCATGTGCTGGAGCTGAACCCAATACATGACAAAGGCAGATCAAAGTGTGTTTCACTGTGGTGCGCGAAAATCCTTGTCAAACCATTCTGCTTCCTCCCATGAGCACTGTTTCTCTCTCTCTCCCCTGCGTGCACATTTCCCTCCCGCTCTCTCTCTGAAAAAGAACTGCTCACAGATGCTCGGCAGCAACGGCGAGAGCACAAACTGTCATTTCCTTTAACAGCTCATTGTAGACTTATTAGTACACAGCTTACCACAGCTAATAGCTTCTCTCTCCCTCTGTGCACTCGAGAGTGTGAGGAGGGCAGATGTAAAGTGAAGAGAATGTCGTGGAGGATCCTGATTCCACCCGTGTGGGGGGGGGAACACGATATTCTACAAATGAGGTTACACACCAGAGCTTATGAGCACACACACAAACATACACAAACTCTCAAAGGGCACTGCAATGTAGTATTTGGCTACGTGCCAAATCTCATCTCCCTGAGGCACTTATACAATCTACACCATGTCAGGTTCAATTGCCAACTGCCAAGTGCATGCACACACACAAGCTCTGACATATAAAGACATAAACACACACACACACACACACACTGCTCTGTACTCACATAGAGTCCTGTGTGCCTGTCTCCAAAGAAGGGGAATGCAACAGAGATCTCCACGAGCCTGGAGCCCCCGTCGTCCTGAGCGATGGTCTGGGAGTCCCCCTTGTCCTGGCCAAAGGGGTAGAAGTCCTCCAGGGGCACAGCGGGTTCCACCCCAGGCAGCAGGTCCAGGGAGAGCAGGGTGCAGAAGCAGGGCAGCAGGGCTCGCAGCACCAACACCATGGCCTCAGCCACCCAGGGGATGGAGCTGACAGCAGGCACCGCGGAGGGGAGGAGGAGGAGCACACACACCTGAGGCAACAAGAGCAGAGCAGAACAGGACAAGAGCGTACGTTCCTCCTCTCAACCACAGCAGTCTGAATCCTCCCCTGACTGCTCTCTGGCTCTGCCTCCTTCTCTCCTCACTGGTCCTTTAGCAGTGAACTGGGCTTCTGGTGTGAGACAGGGGAATACTGTAGATTCCTTGCATTCTGCTTGCTGCTGGGTACTGCATGAGCTACACTCCCGTCTCACTGAAATGAAACGAGGGAAGGAATGAAAGAGAGGGGAGCAGCAGCGTGATTCAGCTGAGATGTTTTTTTTTTTTTTTTTTTTTTTTTTTTTTTGAACAATCCAGCGATTTGGTCCCTGATGGTCAGCTTAGAAATATCCTCAATAAAAGCTCTATTCTGCCTGCCAAAGGAGTTCTTTCAGTTTTGGCCCCACCTCCCCCACAGGGATTCACTACCTTGCATAATTAGCTCCTTCCAGCCAATAGCTGAGAAGAGGCCGGTAACTGGATAACCACTGGGCGGATCTATGATAATCAAAGGGCTGCTTTAAAGAAACTCTGACAAGATTTTCCCCGTTCAGTGGAACTCCTTCTATGTACAGTTAGCAAGGCATGCAAGGTTACACAGTGAGGCAACATGCGTGTGCACTGTTGTGAAAACACTGTATGAGAAAGAAAGAGGGAAAAGGAGTTAGTGGCTTTTACTCACACAGTAAGATGCATGTGTGGATGAAAGCACACAAACACATGGAGAACACAACATATTTGTGGTTTCTAATCAGCGAAGGGAAGACCACATATAAGCTAAAGACTTTCGGGCTGTGAAGGATTACAGGAGGCTTCGCCAGTGAAACTCTCAAGGAATGATGATCCCCACAGACCTTGGAGTCTGCAGCGATCTTTGAAAGAAAACACTGAAGACAGCACTGGCAACAGAGAGCGAAGGTCATTCTCTCACCCACAACACTAAATCCACAAAGGCTTTTAATGGTGCAAACCAAACACCAGAACTCACATGCCATGAAAGGGCAGTGCCGGGCCTTCGCAGAAAACTTTTTCCATAACAAAGTTGTGCGGTCAGTAGAATAAACATCATTATCAAATCTCAACATCTTTTGTACAACAAAATTGTGTAACTGTGCTCTGAGTTTATTAAAAACAATCGCGACGCTTGCACACACCACTCCAGCGAGTCAAACACAGAGCATAATAAAATAAATGAGTTACACTACAGAATCTTTACGACACGATCTGAAACACTAATAAATCACAGCACCGGGAAAATCTGCAAACAATCATTGTAAATATTTGGAAATTATCCTCATTAGGATACACAAAGATTGATTATGACATATAAAATTGGTACATGATCAATATGACAAATGAGTACACAAACAATCATAAGAGAATAAAGCACCAACTGAGGAAACCTTTCATCACATTGTTTCCTCAAAAAAAAAAAAAAATGACACAGCATAAACAGACGCAGAAACGCCAACCGTAGCGAGCCAGAGGAAATCCTTAAAACAATTTGGCACATCCAGTCCGCTCATAAACAAAACACTCATTGTTTGTTGTTGTTGAGTTTTCCCGCAGATTAATGTAATCCGGTGTGCACATGTGCATGGGTGGGAGCAAACGCCTCAGGAGTGTGTTTGTGTGTGTGCTTCCAAATGTGGACGTAGCTTGTAACATAATGTTGCTGGGAGGCAGCCAGAGGAGCCGTGAATGAGGAAACCGGAGGTGCTACATACGTCACTGCAGGGCCTCGGCCTACACGCCAGGTTGGAGCATCTGATTGAAATAGGCCTGTCGCCTCCTCGTCTCCTGCTCGAGCTGCTCCTTCAGAGTCAGCAACTATGCAAAACAAACAGAAAAATGAGAAGGTAGTTAGACAAACACAAAAACAGAGACACAAAGCTGGAGAACAAAAGAAAGACGCTGCCAAAAAACCATCCACACTTTGAATTAAAATACCTGCTCCTCCAGGCATTTGACCCTCTGGCGATGGGCCTTCTCCCTGCTCTCCAGGGCTCGCTCTGCTTGGAGCTGACTGTCTCTCAGACAGCTCGTCTCCACATCCAGCTCCTGGTGATGGCGGGCTGTCACCTCCAGGAGGCGCTGTGCATGAGACTGCTCCAACTGGGAGATGTGGGCCTGTGGACAGTTCACATGAGTTTATATGATTGGGAATGGAGTATTATAAAAAGAGAGATCAGGCTTCTGTTGCTGTAATCAGTGTTTGAGCAGAGGGGGGGGGGGGGGGTGCAGAGGTTCTCTGGGGTTCACAAGTTCACGACCAGCGGCTCAGGGGGGTTCTTAGTTCTCTAAAATGAAATCACATTGTAACAGCAGCAGCTTCCCTTTTTGGAATTATGACTGATGTGCCGCTGCAGTTCAGAGCAGCTTAAAGCGTTTTCAAGGACGGCAGGGAGTGGGACTAATTACTGCTCTCCTTGAAACTGACAGCACCTTCAGTGAAGTCAGAGAGGGCTCCAGAGTCATACAAAAACATTCTAATACTCTTAAATAATATGAGTCACAGTAGCATTTTAAATTATGCTTTTTTCAGGTGATGAATTGAAAGACATATCATGTAAATGTAAATATATGTAAACACTAGTTAAAAACATACTTTTGTGAAAATGTCTCCCAGTTTCCTGAATCTGCTAAATGTTTTTCTGCTATCTGATGTGGAGCCGTGTGCAGCAGCCTCTGACCTGCACCGTCTGCACCTCGTCCTGCCTTTGAGCCAGCTCCTGCTCCAGGCCGCGGATCGTCTCCCCCAACTGCTCCTTCTCTCTGGCCGCCGCCGCCGCCGCCTCCTCCTCCCTCCGGAGCCTCTCCATCTCCACCTGACAACAACACGAGGGTGACATAATGTGAACGACTTTACCATGATCGCTCTGCACTCGTGTGCCTTCCTGTAATGCGTGTAGCAGAAGCCAAGCACAGAGCCTCTTGGTTCTCACAGTCCACCTACACGTTTCCATCGCTTCCAGATCGCTTTGTACAGTGTGTGACAAAGGGAATCAATATGTGGAAAACTGAACGATGTTACGTAAAAGGACCAACTGCAGCATAACGAAACAGCAAATTACTCAAATAATCTCCTCCTGCACGGATTAATGTAACTGCCCATTTGTGTGTCTTAATGCTTCGGCAACTGCATGTCTTCACTTGGTCCAGAATGTGGCAGCAAGGCTTCTGACCAGCACTGTATTACTTCAGTCCTGGCTTCCATGTGTACGAGGGCTTCCAGCAGTTTGAGAATTGACTTTAAGACGCTTTTAATTACATTTTAAAGCCCTTCGTGGTTTGGCTTCCCTTATGTATTTCAAATATACTACCTCATATTCAGCACCAAGACTTTTCAGGTCCCCGGACCAAAAGCTGTTTAATGTGCTGGGGTCCAACAAAAGGGGGATCATGTCTTTACTGTTCTAGCTGTGATATTATGGAGCTGCTTCTCACTCACAGTAGCAGAGCAGCTGAATCACTGAACTTTTCTTTCTTCTTACTCTTGCTTTCAGTATGTATTGTTTTATATAACTGCTGCACCAACTTCATCTGTCTCTGCTAAGTCCCCAAGTTGTTTATGGTAATTCCTGTGTATTTCTAACAAGACACGTTTAAATGATGTAATTCTAAAGATTAGGGAATAGGAATAAAGGAACAGTCTGATATTTTGGAAAATGAACTGGCTGTTTCATCATCTTCTTTGTGCTAAGCTAACCGGCTGCTGGCAGTAGCTTCATATCAGAATCAGAATCAGAATGACTTTATTATCATTATACAGGATGTACAATGAGATTGGAGAGCTTCTCCTTTCAATGCAATAGCTAAGTTAAAAATTATACAAAAATAGTATAAGTAAAAAAGACAGTTTAAGAAGTTGCAGCGAGGCTTTAAATATACAAGATATATACAAGATGAGATGCAGACTTGTGCACAGCACAATTGAAGCTCAGTGTACGATATGAGGTAGATGATAAATAATGATGGAAAATAGTCCAGATTTCTATGTTGTTCACATAATATTGCACAGGAGCAGATATGTATTGCACAGACACCAGGATATGTATTAATTTAGTGCAAATGATGAATGGGTTTCAGTGCAAATGATGAATGGTATATACAGATGAGTAAAAGTCACATATGAATGTATTGCACATGAGCTGTTAAATAAATAAATATGTTTTCGAGGTAGTTACAGAGGCAGTGACGGAAATATTGCACATTATGCATTACACTAATGACCGGGCTCGTTGTATGTCTGAGTTCAGTATTTTTATATTTACCATACATACATGAGGGGCCAATCTTCTTGTCTAACTCTTGAAAAGAAAAAGAATGAAAGTGTCAAATTATTCTTAAGTGTAGTGCAGCAGATAGGTCAGATCACCTTCTCCAGTGTCCTTCTGAGCGTAGACTTGTCTTTACCGAGGCGAGTCAACACCCTCTCCATCTCTGCTCTCTCGCTCTGCAGCTTATGCAAAGCGCTCTGAAGGCTGGTGACCTTGTCCTGGAGTTCGTCCTTCTCTCGCTGCAGCTGCTGGGAGCTCCCCTGAGCCTGCACTTCAGCTTCCTGCAGTTGTTTCAGGCTCTGGGACACAGTCGATCATCCACACATCAAAATGGTGTCTCAGCCTTTGCACTTTTATTTGCACTTTAACTTCTGTGTGACTCACCTCTTTCAGTGTCCTGTTGTGTTTCTGCAGCTCAGAGTCTTGAAGCTCTAAGTCCTCCTGGGCTCTTTGAAGGTTCTGGTTCTGCTCTGTTAGTTTGTGGTTCAGCCTCTTGCTCTCTGAAAGTGCATCTCGTGTTTTATCCAGACGCTCCTATGGGCACACACATGTTGATGTACACTCTCCAATGAGCCACTCAGATTCATCAAAACAGGATTTTGCACTCGGGCTGACCCTGCACAGTATTTCTCACCTTCCTTTATACTCTGTCTCTTTTACAGTCCTTGACACCGTGTTGAAAGTTGCAGGCAAGAGTTGAGGTTTTCCTCGCTTTTTACTGTAATGACCTGACAGCTTTTGAGCAAATCAAGAGATTTATGCCAAGCATGTCATGTTTTTGTTTGCTCAGTATCTTTAAAGTGCAGTCCCAAACTAAAACCGGAAAGCTCTCCTGAGAAACTCTTGGAGAATTAATGAGCTTGCCTGAGCATTTTTATTGCTCAGTCTTTGAGGTCCTTCAGGAAAACCACAGCAGCAAATGTAAATAAAAATGCACAGTGTGGAGCTGAGAAGGTTACATAGCTGCTCTGTAAATCAAAGCGCAGCAATGGAGGCACGGCTATTCGTCTTATTTTGAAGTTTCAATCAAATATCCTTATGTTGAGAGAGGATAAAAGCTTTGAAATGAAAAATACACAGAAAGTGTAGTGTAATTTTTCTGAAAACGACCAATTTTATGATTAAATCTACATTTACTCTAATCAATATGTTATGATTTAACTGTGTTTATGGCTACGATATGCAATAAAGGTGTGTTGGAACATATATCTTTGAATTTAAAAGTATTAGAAGGTAAACTAGACTTGTAGGTTGTGCTATGTTCTATGACTAATGTTTTTTCAGAATCAAGGGATTACTAAGGTGACTGGATCAATTGGTAACTGAAATGTGGACAAGAGGGAACATATACTGGAATGAATTTTGTGTGACAAATATAATCTTGTGTGTGTTTGAAATCACTCATAGTGTAGTTAGTGTGATCACGGGCATATTTACTCAAAATTGAAATATTCCTTTTATTATCTTGGAAAATGTAACGAGCAATGGTAAGAAAATAAAAATGCTAGCAGTAAGACAAGAGAAAAAGGGAAAACCCCCAATGGAAAATTACCAGAACTCCAGCAAGAACAAAGAAAATGAATATTAAAAAATGCTGATTAATGGTGTAAGGTAACAAACCAATGAATTGAAAGGTGATATGATAATGTGAAGTGTCTTATCCTATGAACTATCTAGGGGTCTGTTCAAAGGCGTGGAAATTTAGGGGTATAAAACTTGTTGCACAGGCTATTTTGCCTCAGTGCTCTTCGGATGTGACCTGTATTCATTTTTGAACAAGCGCTCCTAATGCCGGCATTAAGTCTTCATTGCTCCAAAACTTCTGTCTCCTGTGGATTTATTTTTTATCACCAAAGTGGATTTACGGACTAACGCTTCCAAGATATGGATAAGATATACAACAAAAAAAGGAGGAAATGTTTAAAATCAAAATAAAACCAACTGCAGTGGCTCCTGTGGCTTGTTCATTTACAGCACTTATTCTGTTAACTCATGCTGTGTTGAGGATGAGGAGGTGATGCACTGTACCTGGAGCAGCCTTCGGTCGTGCTCGCTGGCACTCAGAGCCCTCTGCAGCTGTGAGATCTGCTCCTGCAGGGCTCCGCTGCCGGCCCTGCTGTCACTGAGGGTGTTTGACAGCGTGTGGATCTGGTCTCTCAGCTGGCCCTCATGCTGCTCAGCTCGAGCCAGCGTCGTGGCCAGCCTCTCCTCGCTGACCCTCAGCGCTGCGCACCGGTCCTCGCTCTCACCCAGCTTCCTCCTCAGCTCCGTCAGTCTGTCCTGCAGCACCCCTGCCTCTGCATCCAGCTCTGCTGCCCTGAGCTGGGCCCTCTGGAGCTCACCTTCAAGCGTGCGCTGGGAGAGCTCCAGGCGGCTCGCCCTGTTCTCTGCTGCCTCCACGGACTCCTTCAGCTTCCGTTGTTCTACATTTGCACGAGATTCTAATCCCTGCAAGAGCTCCAGCTTGTCCTGTGGAGGAATTGGCACAGGAGTTGTCATTGAAGATGCTGCACCCTGTTTTAGTTCATATTTATCTCTTTGTCTTTTACATACTTGCAGTGCCCTGGACTCTGCCTCTGCAGCTTGCACACTAGTCCTGAATTGAGCGACCTCCTCCTCGAGGCTTCTCTTCTCCCTCTCTGTACGACGTGCTGCCTCTTCCTGCAGGGACATGGACGTATGTGCCTCGTGTAATCGCTCAGTCATCTCTCTTTTTCCTGGAAGAACACATTCAATATGTTGTATGACTAAACAGAATCAATAACTGGTATTGACTGTGTTGGTAGGATCCACCTACCCTGCTCTGAGAGCTTCAAGGACCTCTGTAGCTGCAGCAGCTGGGTGGCTGATTTATCCTGGCTGCCCTGGAGCTCCATCACCTGCTGATTTAGACTGAATATTTGAGCCTTGGCTTCATCCTGAAGGAAGAACACATGTTTATGGCATTTAATAAGACAAGACAAGATAAGATAAGATAAGATACGATACGATACGATACGATACGATACGATACGATAAGATAAGATAAGATAAGATAAGATAAGACAAGACAAGACAAGATAAGATAAGATAAAATAAGATAAGATACACACACATAGAACAGAGATCATACATACATACCTTCATGCATGAACTAAAAGTATGCCCATAGTTTGTGTCCTTGAGTGTTTTGTTAGTTAAAAAGTTCAAACATACCCTGTCTCTTTGTGTGTCCCTGAGTTCCTGCTGGAAGTCCCGTAGGGCTGTGTGCACTGACTCCATGTCCAGCTCTTCATCTTCACCATGAGGCAGTACAAATCCATCAGTCACGATGTCACCCCCTAACCAGAGAACACTCTCATTAAGGCATCTGCAAAAAATGGCATCATGACACTTCTTCATGAGAGTTTGTGATCATACCTTTCGCATGCAGGTGGTTTCTCCAGGGAGAGGGAGACCGTCTACGGGACCCGGGCGTGCCTGCGAGCCTTGTATGGCTGGTGCCAAGAGTGCGGCGCAGAGCTGAACACAACCCCGTCAACTTGAGCTCCAGGTCCCTGCGCTTGGTATCAGCCAGGCCCAGCTGCTCTTCCAGGCCCTGGACCCTGCTTTCAGCCAGGCCAACCTGCACAGAGAGTTCCTTCACCTGGAGCCTGGCGTCTTCCAGTGCTTCCTCTCGCTGGGCAGTGGTTTCTCTGTGCCTCTGGTCACACTGCTGTTGATAAGCTTCTTTTTCCTGCAGCAGCTCTTGGTTCTGATGCTCCGTTGTCTCCAGTTCCACCACATGCCGCTGCAGACCTGCAACCTAGACAAGACAGACCTCATTTTCTCCACTAGTCTTGCTTGTACTTAGACTGTGGATTAAGTCATTTGTAGTATAACAGCCATAACTGAGGTGTTTTTAGAGGATTCAAAATCACCTGTCTGCATTCATCATCTGCATGTAAGAACACTAATAGAACCACACTAGTTCATTCAGATAAGAAACACAGCATGCTATCCTCTGTTTACATGACAACCTGCCAATTAAATTCACTTGCTTAAATTGTTTTGGGGGGGTAGATTAAGAGAGTTGCATTTAGATGAAACGATGACATGTTTATCCAAATATGGACAACAGGCTGACAACAGTGTTTCATGACACTGTAGTGTAATTCCTGAAGAAACACGTCCTGAGTGTTATCTAGTGGCCAACACTTAACTGTGTAAAATAACAGGCACTGGTTTCTGTAAGGGGTTAATGTTCTTTGGGATGACAAACTTGTCAAGTTCACTGATAGGGTTTCTGAAAATATCTTCGAAACTTTATCATAAGAGGTTAAGAGATGTGAGAATCATGGCTGAGGCATAAAACTGAACAACAATACTTTTTAACTGTGGCCCCTCTTTATCCATTTATAGCAGAGCTTCTCAGTCTCAAGGCTGAGATGTTTGACATGTAGACAAGGTCACAGGATTTCAAGACTGGTGAGAGACATTTGTTGTATTTAGTCTGACAAAAACCATTACATTAATCACCACTGCCTTCACACTCTTGGAAACAGGATACAAAAGTATGCCATGCATTCACTTGACTATCTGCTGTGGTCCTGAGAATGTGGGGACCCTGAAAATGGGGTTATAGGACAGAAAAGGTTAAAAACGTGTTTGCCTTAATTTTCCCTCACATTTTGTCACAGTCTCAATCAAGCAGCATTTTTTTCTTGTCATTTCTAGGAGCAATGAAAAATCTTTAATCACAAAAGATTCTGCAAATATAACTGAACATGGTAAAGGTAAAGTAAACTAAAGACAACTCAGTACTGTTACAGTAGAATATTCAGTGTTTTATGGTTCATGTTCTCTGTCTCTGCTTGAGTACGGCAGGTATTCTTCAAGTGTGTTGTATGCAAAAGCGAAATGTTTGCTCTCGCATGTTGTTAACAGACTGATTTCCAGAGGCCTTCTAACCTCATTCAGCGCTGCTTCTCTGCCAGCCTCACACTCCAGCACTCTCTGCTTGAGAGCGAAAGCCTCGCGACGGGCCTCCTCCTCCTTCTGCTCCTCCTGACACACCCGGGCCTGCAGCTCCCGCAGCTCCTGTTTCTGCCGGCTGTTCTCGCCTTCCAGGACCTTTACCTGTTCATGTTAACATAGAACATACTACTTGAAGGTAATCCTTTGTTTGTAATAAATCAGATGGAAAGCAGTTAGCTCAATAATCTTTCACCTGTCTGCGCAGCTCCTGCAGCTCTCTGCGTGCCTGCAGGCGAGACTTCTCCAGCTCTCTCATGCTGCTCCGCAGAGCGGCTGCCTCCTGCAGCATCGAGCTCTTACATTCCTCTAAGACGGCCACTTTCTGCTCTCTCTCCTCCACAGCTCTTCTCAAGCTAGTCAAGATACGTTCAATGTTAACAAGAAAGAAAAATACCCATTGCTGCTATATGATCTGCAGTGTGACGGCTGTACCTGCTGTTGTCACTCTCTGCTCTCTTGATGAAGGATCTCAGCTCCTGGTTAGAGGCTTGGATGGCCTCTTTCTCTCTGCCCTCATCCCCCAAGAGCCTCCTCAGGTCCAGGGCTTCTTTCCGTTGCTTGTCCCGATCCTGAGCGCAGTCCTGAAGCTCTCTGTGAGCCTCGATCAGCTCCCTTTGCCCTTTCATGAGTCCATCCTCTGCCTCCTGCAGCTGCCGGCGAAGGCCCTCTAACTTCATGTCCAGATTATGGACAATGAAAGACATGACATGTGAGTGAGTGTAAATACAAAAGATTAACACAGAAACCCTAGAAACACTGCTTTATTCGTCACTGGTTTCGTTGTCAACCCAATCCAGAATTTATTTGGTGATACAATTTCCAGGTGGATACAAACACACTTTAATAAAGAGTTAATGGGGACTTATAAAAGAAAAATAAGCCTTGAACTTTAAAATTGTCTGTTTTCAATATAAATCCAATAACCCAACACACACAAGTCTTTCTATTCTCAAGATTCATTGAAAACTTCTATTAGGTTGTTATCGACAGTACAGCAAAAACGAAAACACATGTACTGTATAAAATCATCAGAAGTGAAAAGGAAAAATCGCTCAACATACTGAGGTCCATACATACACTATTACTACATACTGTAAGACTGACTTTGGATCAGATAATGATTTAGAGCTTCATTGTTTGAAAGCTAAACCTCAACTTCTCCTATTTTAAGTGCTACGTGCACAATTTCAAGATACTGTATGACCTATATTCTGTTTTATGGCAACATGTGTGTAGCGAGAGAAAGAGGGAGGACAGAGCTTATCTGGGCATGGACAAGAGCCAGTTGGGCCTGTAGCCAGGTACTGTCTCTCCCCATCTCCTTACTGCAGCTTGCAGTGAAAAGAATCCACAGAGAGCAACATGACAAACAGCAGCTCCCCCCCCCCCAATCCCCACCCTCCTCCCCACCACCACCTCTGGGAGGAGGAGTGTTATGTTCAGAGGCCACACAAGATGGTTCTTTCTCATAAACTCTAATGTGAGAAAAAACAAGCCAGTGCTGATCTGGCCAATTATACTTTATTTTATCTGATTTTTTGAGAGGGGGTGGGGGGTGGCGGAGGAGAGGGGCAGAGAATATGAGGGCAGCAGTGTTGTGTTATGTGGATGGGAGAGGGGGACTCCGAGTCCCAGTGGAGCCAGCCTCCGGCTGCTGCTAGGGAGAAAATAAACACTCCCTGCACTGGCTTACACAAGGGGTTAACTCAAACTTTGATTTCATATTATGGTTCCAGGGACCGTATCTTCCCCCCACTCGTTCTCTACCCTTTCTTTCTTCCTTGTTAATGCTCACTAGCTCTCTGTCACACACTCTCACTCCTGCTTTGTCACTGTCTGATGAGACTCCTGACATGGGATAAGTGAAAAATAATCAAACAGGGAAAGGAGTAGGGGTGGAGGCCAAATATGACAGTGTCACTGAAGTTTGACTTGATATATTGTAGGGAGGGTTTCAAAACCTCAAAACCCTTCTGCTCTGGCTCCACACAACCTCATTCACTATACTTTGACAAGACTAAGGAGACAGAGGGAAGACAGGATGATCCTCATTTTAGCTTTTTTTTTTTATCGAAACCAAAAAGTCCCACACAGATAAACAAACCCCTTTTCAAGGGAAAGCAGGCCTTTAAATCAAGGCATGGTGAGGCCCTTACAACTCTGCAGTTTCATCTTAATGAGGTGACTGTGAGCTTGTTATTTCACTAAAACGCCCAGCGACCCCGTGCCCGGAATCCTGACCTCGAGCAACCCCAAGAGATGAGATTTACGGCTCTCATTTGGCTCAGAGAGCTATGTCACTGGGCCAAAATTATAGTCTTTAATTGTGCTTTTAAGTTTGTATTAAGGTCAATAGAACAAAATTTCCTCCGGTGGACTTGACAGGAAAAGGACACAGAGAGAGAGAGTGCTGAGCGTGAGTCTGAAGAGTGGACACCACCTCTGCTTGTAGGATTTGGCTCTGCACACTCTGCACCTGATGGCACCCTGTTGCTTGTATAGCTCTGTGGCATCAGCCAATGTCAATAGTGGCCTATGGTAAATGGCTCTCCCTCACACTAGTACTAATTGGTGCAAACTCCCCCTCGCTCTAGCAGCAGATCTGTGGTCTCCCATCCTTTGCCAAGCCAAACAAGTCTGTAATTTCCTGTCCATTTCTGTGATCCTACTGTACAAACCACCTCTGGTGACATCCACCCTATATGGTCTATTTTTTTTTTATATTTCTATCACCATATGAAAAAGGCTGAAGAAAAACTGGTGAAGTTTTTAAAGGTTCTCACCTCCTGTTGTGCCTGTTCTCTCTGTTGGTTGAGCTCTCTGACCTGCTCACTTCGACTCTTCTTGGCATTCTCGTGGGAGTTCAAAGACTCTTCAAACTTAGTCCGTAAGTCTTGAAGCTCAGACTGAAGGACAGCCATTGCATTCTGGAACACGGAGGTACACAAATCAGTCAGCTGAGATTTCTGTAAAGAGCAAGAAAAGTGACGAGAGCCAGGATGACCCTGCCATATTTTCACCTTATCCTGCTCCTGTTTGCTCAGTGCCTCCCTCTGCATGTGCTCAGACTCCATGCCTGCTGTGGCCAGGTCCTCCTGCAGGGCTGCGAGCTTCTCCGTGATGGCAGCCTTCTCCACCTCCTTCTGGGACAAAGCCTGGTCACAGTAGTCATTTATAATACATCTCAAAAAGGTTTGGCCACGAGAAAGAAATAAAAACAACAGGTAAAGCAAGTGTAATCATAACTCTCTCTCTTTCTCTTTAAAACCTGGTAACATCAACTTGCTCCTAAACTTTTCATATTAGTGGAAAAGTGTAGTAATCTGTCAAGCCATCAAACAAATAAAGCCATGGGAAACTTTGGATACTGGAAATACAAGTAGTTGCAACATTCATTTATTCTTGTTGATCCTTCTCAGGTGAAGAAACACACAAAGGGGCCAACTCAACTTCCGTAAAGGGATGCACTGATCATCACAATTTGTCTGCTGTAATCTGGAGATATTCATATGACATCACCATGGTTAACTTGCCACTCCATGCCCTCGCAGCAGAGAGAGTGCAGAGCGGTTGTTTGGTTGAATATATTCATCTAGTCTGCCTGAGCCGTTGATCCTTTATTTGACTGAGGTTTGTGCAGGTTAGAATCTATGGCACCAACTATGAATCTGAAATATCAGATAACTGTGCAGAGTATTGATTAATTAATGGCGCTGCCCGTGGTGCTGAAGTAGGAGATGGACTTGTAATTATAATTTTCTCTCAGTAACATCAGATTTATTTACTATACTATAATATACTATAATACTGAATTCTATAAAATATTGTTACCTCTCTGCTCCATAGAGTAGTGTCAGCTGCAGGCCAGTATGTGGGCCGGTCCAGGGCTGAATTTTTGACTCCCTGACATAAGAAGCATTAAATCTAAAAGTGCTGAAACCCATCATCTTTTATTGGACTCTAATTTAGACTTTCTTTTTTATCTGAAATGTGGCTTCATGAAAACACCCCATTAGCAGCATTAAAAGTGTCTGGTTTGAACATTTACAGAAGAGAAATCGTGGGTTCAAAGGGAGGCGGAGTATTGATTTACATTATGTGAGAGATAGTATCCAGTGTAATAAAATCCATCTGTCAAGCTGTAAGAAATTAGAATATCTGTCTAAATATAATATTTTATCACCACAAATGTCTTCTGTTCTTCATGCAAGTTATCTGCCTTCATCTTCCAATAGTAGCTTCTATGATAAATTAATTTCAATCTTATATTTGATTTTTGGGTGACTGTAATGTTTGGGGGCTTGCACTATCACCAACAAACAAACTAACAAATAAATAAAAATAAAACTGGACATACAATAAATATGATCAGTTAAACTTTGACTGAGGAACAAGGAAAGGATCTTGCATGAGGATACAACTGTGAAGACACAAGTCGGGATGTTGTAGTTATGAGTCAAATCCTCAGGCTACCCTAAATATTCCAAAAAATTTAAGGTTCATAAATCTAAAAAAAAAAAACATAGCAGGCTTATGAAGATAGTTCATCACTTCACACACCTGCTGCTTCTCGCTCTCAGCCTGCAGGAGGCTTTGGTTGAAGTCCTGCTGCAGCCTGGCCAGCTCCTCCTGCACCTGCTGCAGCTCCTTCTGGCTGCGCACACGCAGCTCCTCGCACTGTCTCCGCAGCTGCTCCTCAGCCTGCTCCCGCTGAACCGTCAGCTCTGCACACTGCTGCTCCTGTCAACCACCACACACACACACACACTCCTGATGAGTTGACAGACAGCTGAAGCATGTGATTTAAGTTGTGTCAAGACAATATAAATATGCACGTCTTACTATACCCTTTGCCTGCGTTCGGACTCCAGCTGCTCTCTGTGACTTTGTTCTCTGCTGGTCAGCGTCAGCAGGGCATTCCTCTCCACCTGGGCCAGCTTCTCCTCCAACTGACCCCGCTCTTGTGCAGCTTCTGCAAACTGCCGTTCAGCATCCACACGCATCCGAGCACCATCACCTGGACAGATGCATCCAATCTCAAAATCCCACTCAATTGTTAGATGGAGACTCAGGGTAAGCAAGATTTTATTTAGAATTCTATTTAAAGAAGTTACTTATTTTTGCCTTTCTGTGGAGCATGCTAACTTAAAGCTAGGCTAGGTACTGTATTTTAGAAGATTTTTTTTGTTATATTTGTTGATCAAATGAAAAAAAATCTGGTATCTGTGGTGGTTGCAAGCCTGTAATAAGCCCATCCAATAATTTCATTTACCCTGAGTGATATGATTGGATGGCCTACCTGCCTGTCTACCAACATGCATTCTGAGTTTGATATGTTGTTAATTTGCTGACACAACTACTACACCTACTTGCTGTATCTCAGTTGGACAGGTCACTTTATTTTGCTTCTGGGGAAATGTGCCATGTTTGTTGTTGTTAATTATGATAAGGTTGTTGGTGTTTTCTCACATGTGAATGAGACACGGGGTCATTGGATACAGTTAGCAGTGATTGATGTGCTGCACTTTGTCTTCCAGCAGTAGTCAGGCTGTGCGTGTTCATGTGTTTTGGGGGAATGGCTTTGGAGGAAGGCCTGAAGGGAGGGGATGGGATTTTTTTTTCGGTTGGATACTTTTAAAATCTAGTTTGCTCCAGTGTTTCTCCAGTGTTACCAGCCCCGGCTTTAACACCCCTTATCCGATCCATGTGTGTTTGTGTGCAGTGGTGGGACCCTGGTCAGCTGAGAAAGCAGCTCCAGTGATCCTGCAGCCCAGCTGTTGCAGAGCTCACAGCTGAAATATGGATCTCTAGTGGGTTGTTGGAAAGGCTTCATGGCCAGGGGGCTTGGCACGGAGGACAGTGGGGTCTCTGAGGGAGGGGGCTACTCACGCGTCAAGGCCTCGTTAGCCAGGAGCAAGCTGCGCCTCTCCCCCTCCATCCTGGTGCACTTGGCCTCCAGAGACGAGGCAAGCTCCTGGCTCTCGAACAGAACCGTCTCCAGGGACTCCTTCTCTGCTCTGGAACACAGCGGTAAAGGGGTTTGAGCTCTGAAAAAAGACCTTTGAACGTCGAGGTGTAGAAGGTCATAAAATGCAATGATCCATCATGAGCAAAGTTTCCAAATAAAACCATGTTACTTAAGGACTCTTGTTACATGTGACTGGCTGTGCTTTAGAGAGCAAAAAAGTCAAAATGACCTTAAATACACATTGGCAGTTGGTCTGACTTAAACAAACACGCACAGACACACACTGAGTTGTTTATGACGCTTCTGAGGAGAGCGTACTGACATTCATTCCTTACACTCTTAACCTAACCATAACCATAGCAGATACATGCTTAACCCCAACCCTGACCCTGACCTCAGCCAATGAAGAAAGAAACAATTTTACGGTAGGTTGTGCTGAATGCAACTGCGGAAAACTCACTAGGGGAAACTGGTTTTAAATCTGAACTGGGTCCCAAAACAGTTAAAGGTCAGAACACAAACACACTCGGACCTAAGTGCAACCAGCTCCTGTGTGAGACCGCAGGCGTTTCGGTCAGCGGAGTTTAACTTGACATCCAGAGCGGCCTTGTCCTTGGCCAGCTCCTCCCTGTCGTGGGTAGCTCGCTTTAGGGCTGTGGTCTGTGTCTCAAGCTCCTTCCTGCACGCACACAGCTCCTCTGACACGGCCTGCATCTGCCTGTTGACCTGGACACGACACACACAAATGAAAAAATACCATCAAGCAATTAATCTAAACTTTTTTGCTTTTTGCTTCAAGCAAACTGTAGGCTACAATAAATCATTATGTGCATTCACACTATACCATACACACTTCATAGCTGTACTGTTATAACGGTGGAAGACATTTTTCATAAGTACGAGCAGCAGAAGGAAGTCTACATTAACAATTACGTTATGGTTGGTAATGTGTATCTGTTGGATTGAGAATGAACCACCCAACCACTACACTTTATGTGGCCACATTTTCTGTACTAATATTGGACTCTACACATCCTTCTTTTTGCTGTTATGAAGCATAAATTAAACAAACTTTCAGTGATTCATGACAGTGTATAGTAACAGCAGGGCCATAACAAATGCACCGCCTGAAGCAAAACAAAAAATGATTAGTGGGGTTATGATTTTTTTGCAGTTACCACTTAAATCACTATGACACACCACAGGACCCGTATCTAGCAACAAAAATAATGAACTGGGAACATGTGCACTTTATGCAAACTTGTTGCATTTTTTTTTTCTTTTAAAGTTCAACAACAGATTACTGTATGAAAGTGCTGAGGAGAGGATTGTCCTGGGATTCATCTTTTACTGTTAACTGAATTCAGCAGCCAATTTACAATGGAAAACACACTTGGCTTTAAAGGAGGTCGGAGTAAAACATTACTTGAGGCAATCAACAGGTCATTTAAGTGTCATTTAAGTCAGCGTCAGTGCCATTTAAAGGACTATTTCATCATTTTGTGAAGTGCAGTAATTTGCTGAGAGTTAGAAGACAAGATGGATGCCACTTTGACGGATGTATGTTGAACATGAAGCTGGAACTAGCAGGCAATTAGCTTAGCATAGCTGCTCTTTAATGGGTTATTCTTGTGGTTGGAATCAAACAATTAAAAAGGTGCATTCTCTGTTCTAAAACACAATAAATAACTATAAACTGTAAGATCTCAAAATGATATTTCTCTGACTTACCGTGCCTTTAGGGCCAGTTACTAACACACCATCACACAAGGGTTGACTCTATAATGGGCCCCTGCAACTTCTAATATTTCACTGCAACGGATTGTTTGAAAAGCAACAATCAATGTAATTAGATTTTGAACCAAACTAAAATGAACTCACACTAACTAAATATTAGCACATGATGTCTTTCAGCCTCTCCCTAGGTAAATATTAAAGTGGATGAATTACACCAATGTTACGGATTTGAGTGGTGCCCAGTAAGGGGATGGAACGTGAGCCCAGTGCGATGGAGGCCACTCCAGGGCTCGTTTTATGCACGGCTGATTTATTTTGACAGATAAGCTATCTGAAAATGTTTGGCTGGAATTTGTCAAATTGTTTAGCTTTGTTATATTCTAGCTGAGATCAACACGGATATTCCAGTTTCACATTCAGAACAGATAACAACACAGGAGGGGATTCCTTTCATTCTTTAGGGGACAAAATAGGGATGTGCTGAAGGAAGAGTGGGAATACTTTAGGTGTTAATTTATTGGGTCTTTCACTAACCCCCACTGGATATTATATATCTATCTATTTATCTTTTCCAGTTCACATTTGTTCATGAAGATCCCTTGCTTGTTATGTCCCAAGTTGCTCATAAAACACAGAGTGGGGCTCAAACTGCTCTCCATATCCCATTTGAGAGAAAAAACCGTGGCAGATGTGTCCAGTATCTCCAATACATTTTAATGTGACAACAAGCTCCATGAACTTGCTGAAAGCCATTAATAACATCAACATAGTTCTCCCAGGTGGTGGGAGCTGGGAGGATGGAGGCTAAAGTGTGTAAATGGCCGGGGGTCTCTGACCTGGGAGTGCTGCTCCAAGGCCTGAGCGTTCTCCTGTTGCAGCAGGCTCAGCTCTGCTTCGAGCTTCTGGCAGAGATCCTGCAAGTGGCTGTGGGAGCTCTCCAGGGCTTGTTTCTCAGTGAGCAGATCCATCATCTCCTGTTGGACCCGTGCTGTCTCCTCCCTGGCTGCTGCCCGCTCCACTTCGGCTTCCCGTCTACGTTCGCCGAGCTCTGCCTTCTCACCTTCTGTCTGGAAGGGAAGCAGAGATATTTCATTTCTGCTCTGTTTAACTCTGCCTTCCATCAACGTTACAGGGCAACTGCACAGCTACCGACCTGCAGCAGAATACGATTGAGTTCCACCTTGTCTTTGGCTAAGCCTTCGCTCAGGGCGGCCATTTTGGCGAGAGAATCTTTGAGGGCAGCCTCCTGATTCCGCACTTTGGTGAGGGCTAACTCATGTGCAGCACTCTGGGACTCCATCTGTGGAGTGAATCATGGACATTAGAAGGATTTAAACTCCCAGGGAGAATCTAGTAATACAGATCATATATTACATTATATATATTACTATTTTGTTATTATTATCATTATTGCTACTATTACTGTACTACTACTAGTATTTCTGTCACTGCTGTTGTTGATATTGATGCTATATAGCACAGGGCAGTATAATATATTATTATTATACCACATATTAATATTAATATTATTAGTATTAGTAGTATATTATTACTACTATTATAATTATATGTAGTTGAGTGTAGTATATATAACATTACATTACTATATCATTATATTATACATGTACATGTATGTCATACAATGTATATGCTATATTATATTATACTACTACTATACGCTATATTGTATTATTTTATATTGTATTATTATTATAGTACTGTAGTACTGTAGTACCATATTACTAGATTATATTTACCATAATGCACTATAGTATTAGCATTACCACTGCTGCTATTGTACCTTGTACACACTCAGGTATACACATTCAAACTTCTGTTATCTCGACTGCCTAATTTATTGTGTCTATTCTTAGATATTTTATTTTTTCTACTTTATATTCTACTTTATATTTTGTATTCTAAACAGTGCAATATAGGAGAAACGATGGAGATGTCAATTTCCCAGAGGGAACCTCCCAAAGGGATTAATAAAGTACTCTGTCTGTCTGTCTGTCTGTCAGGCTACCTGGTGCAGGACAAAGTAGCGTACCTTGCTGAGAGCCAGAGCGAGGCTGGCCTTATCATCCTCCAACACCTCCTTCTGCAGGGTGATCTGACTCAGAGCCTCCTTCACTGTCACAAGCTCCCTACGTAGATCTGAGTGCTTCCCTTCGAGCTCCTCCAGGCTCCTCTCACTTAAACACAAAATGACTCTCTCACACTGTTTCTTTGTCTCACACACACACAGATTATTTATATAAACAAAATCCCTTAACAGTAATCCATCTCCACTTTGAAAGATGGAGAAATGTTGGTGCCAAAGGCCAGAACACTGAGGGAGTTACTTTTTTTTTTTTGCTGTATCGCATGTCCTGCTCCAATTCTTAGCTAATCAAATTTTTTGAAGCAAAAGAAACCCTCAAAAAGAGGAAAAAAAGTTTTCTTCTTGCATGAGTGCAGTAATGCAATGTAAATCATTTACATTTTCATCCAAATGTCATCTGGGTGTATTGCCGGCCCGAGAATGACATGTGTTACTGATCTGAACTCTAAACAAACGGAGCTTGAAAACAATCGTGGGTGACGGGGTGTGTGTTGTGTAACGGTCATTCCCACTTGCTCATTCTGTACCCTCTTTGGGCCTCCGTGCGCTGGCGTGCCAACTGCATCTCCAGATCCTCCCTCTGATGCCTCAGGAGGTCCCGCTGTCTCTGGAGTTCCAGCGACGAGCCCCGCAGTACCTCCAGCTCGGCACGCTGGGAGTCCACCTCCTGCTGCTGCCCTGACAGCAGCTTCTCCAGGCTGCCCTTCTCACTGTGAGACACAGAGGTAGAGAGAGGCAGAGGAGAAGGAAGAGACAGAGAGTATGTTAAGGTCAGCTGCTGCACAATGACCATCAACATCATCATTATTAGAAGACTTGGTTTTCTTCTTTACTTCTTGCATAATTTTGTATAAATATTTGTTTTGGAGACATTTCAATAAATGTTCTAATATTGAAAGAAAATAATCTCTTTAATTAAAACTACAATATTTGCCATCATCACCATAACCATTATGACACACTTTTCATCTTCTAGCCTCAACACAGTCCAGAACAAAGATAATAACTTTGTGATCGGGCAGTACCTGGAGATGAGCTCCAGTGAGCTGCGATATCTGCTGCAGTCTCTGAGGTTTTCCTCCAGAGCTTTTTTAGCCTCCTGGCTTTCCTTCCTTGCTTCCTGGATCTTGTGCTCCAGCCCTCTCCTCTCAGTGTCCCTCTCCTGCAGGTGATCACGCAGCGTGTCCACTTGCTCCAAGGCAGCGTCCAGACGCCCACGCAGATCCTGTGGTTTGCACATGGGTGCAGTGTGTAGGCAAAAATATTTGGGTGTAATGTCACTAAAACGTGTTAAACATTAGCTCTCTGAAACGGTGGTTCCCAACATTTTTGGCCTCTGACCTCTTCAGCTATATCTACTTATGATCCTCATTGAAAGTTATAATCTTAATGTTTACATGAACAGTTTAACCATAGAGTAATCTCTTCCTTCTTAGATTGTCTCATTTATAGGACTTCTGGATGTCTGAAGAGGTGAAAGAATATAGAATTACACAAAAAAGAGGCAAAAAATGGAGAAAGGACTGAATATATTTCATAATATAGAAATGTTTTGTAACTTTTCAGATTTCTTTTTGGACCCTTTGAATGGGTCCTTCTATCAAGTTGGGAGCCACTGTTCTAAACATCTACAATAAGGAAAGGGCAACAAAGACCGGAGACTTGTGTTGGACCTGTGTTTGTTTCTGGTGCTTGGAGAGAGAGCTCTGTACAGCCATCAGGGTGGTGTTCCTCAGAGGAGAGCGGCCATGAAGAGGTGAGGAGGACACGCTCTCACAGCCACTGCTGTCACTCTCACCACCAACCAGCTGGTGACAACAGATATAACACATTAATCTTCTTATGTGCAACCAAATGCATGATCAAACTCAGTGTGTTGTTTTGTTCTAACCTGGTGAACATGGAACAAAATCTTTTGGAGGGCTTGGATCTCTGAGTGGAGGACCTCCATCTCTGCTTTGTCCTCTGCTCTCCTCGTCTCCTGAGCAGGAAACCATTAAGGTCAGATAAGCAGCACATAGGGCAAGCCTGACATTCCCCAGACGGCAGCCCTCTAGACGAGGAAGTCGTGGAGTTTATCAAGCCTAACGTCCAGACTACATGTGATTTATCCCCCTCAACCACCCGTCTATCTGCCACCTCCCAGTTCCCAAAGTCCCACCATCCGGTCCAGACTGATCTGCATGGTGTTGAGGCTGGCATCCTTCTCACTGCTCTGGCCGCGGAGGTGGCTCACCGTGTCACTCAGCTCCAGGATTCTACAGAGATCAGTAAGCATGTAAATGGACAGAGAAGTACATCACCAACACACACACACACATACAGGCACATGGTTCCCGGAGACTGGCATGTACCCCTCCTCTACAACACCATCAACACTATCAAATTCTCTGCACAGAGTCATGGGATTAACAATGACTTTATATAAGATCAAAAGCCAGCTAAGATCCAGAATACAAAGGCCCTGAAATTCCTGCAGCCCTCTGACTGAAGAGCATAGGAGATGATACAAAAGATTTGATTCTTCTATATCAGGACAAGTCTTCAATGAAAATAGCTTGGCGCGCAGGGTTTTATTGATCAAAGCCTGTGTATAGTTCTGAGATTTCATCTAGGGGATTAAATTTGGCTTATATTTCAATCATAGGAAGTATGTGATTTTTGCAAGTGATCAAGTGATAGATGACCTCAGGCCCAGAATTTCTATTTCAGCTATGATACTTTATTCTTCCCAACAGTCCTGGTCAGCTAGACCAGTGCAGGGGCTGGAGAAAAATGATGTCCTGTCAGACCTTGATTTAGATTTAGGGACTGGTTGGAGTTGAAGTGGGATAAGGAAGAGACAAGTTAAGATTTATGATGCTTTCAATTGAACAATTACTTACCTTAGGAGTCCCAAAATCATGGGGAAACATGTATCAACTTTTGAGAGTTAAATTGAAGCCTAAATGCCATTGAAACCAGAATCCAGCAGCCCTTAAATGAAAAGCAGCATAAAGCTATATCTTGTGTCATTTTGGCTGCCATTATCAAAAGACAGGAAGGAAAGTCTTTATGATAGATAAACCCATGTGGATTTGGAGATGAGTTTACCTGGAGTTAAGTTCGACTTTCTCTGCATCCCAGCGACCCTGAAGCTGCATGGCCTCTTTCAGCTTGTCCTTCAGCTGCCTCTCCAGTGTTGACGTCTCCACACCACTAGAGGTGCTCTCCTGTGTTATTTTGGCTTCTAAGTTCATGCAGGCAACATGCAGCTGCTGGCTGGCAGCGACACACTCCCCACGCATATCAGATAGAGTCCTGTTGAAGAGAATCATGCGCATCAAGATTCACAGAATGTATCATAACATATGAAACATGACATGCTGTTTTCTTTCATACAGTTGTGAGCCATTAGTCTAATTAAAAAAAAAAAACCTGTCTGTTTGTATTTAAAGGATGGATGCGTGTAGAGGTTAAGCTCTGGGATCAGGGCTCACTTTGAAGTGTCTTCAGTTTAAGTTACAGTACAGCCTCCTACATGATCACAGCTGTCTATGAGCGGAGCAATCATTATTAAAGCAAATTACTCTTCAGCGGTGCTCACAGTGCTTCAACATGATAGAGGCCTCGTCTTATAGGGCTCAAGCTTTGCACTGATGGATGATTTCAACAGTGACTCTAGACACCTTAAGCCATTGGTCCCCCCCTCGAGGAAACAATGAGCAGGGAGACAGGCGACCCTGTTGACCTGTTCCACTTTGATCCTCGGCTGAGAGAGATGGATTGTGGTTGCAATCGTGAGTGTGAGACACGAGAGAGGTGGGGGTTCCTGTGGAATCCTGAGTTGCCGGAGGGATTCTGGCAGTGCGCCATGCTCACCTGTCAGTGAAAGTCCTTAGCTGGGTGAAAGTGCTCCGCAGGGAAGCGGCCTGGCGCCACAGTGCTCTGACACGAGCCTGTTCACGACTCAGCCGGGAGGCGCACGTCTGCGGAGAGAAGCAGACAACAAGGGGACTAGAAGCCGGAGGGTGCCTGGCAAGGATTGCTTACAGCAAATGATGGCACCTCTCATTTTATTGTGATCCCAAACAGATCCTGGACTCTGGCACGCTGGCACGCATACAAACAATTGGATTTCCCTGAATCAACAGATGTAGCACATTTACAGCATGAACGCCAGATTGTTTGCACAAAATTTTCCTCCCCCTCAGCAGTTGGAATGTTTTCACAGGAAACAACAACTCAAAAATCATAGCAATGAAACGAACAGGGAATGAGAATGAATTGGCGAAACTGGCTATGAATGGAATTCCTACCCCATGTGAACTCAACAGGAGTTTAATTGCACAATCTCTGTGCAGAAAGGGATAAACTTGAGTTGTCCCTGTTGCTTTTCTGACTCAAGCACTTCATTTTTGTGGTTTTTCTCACCTCTTGCTCTCTGCGCAGACGGGTATCACACAGCTCAGCATCTCCGCGAGCCTTCCACAAGCTCTCTGTTAGGCCGTGGTTGACAGTGCCGGCCTGCTCCAGTTGTTCCCGCAGCATGGAGTTGACTTGGCTGAGGCTGGCACACCTGGACATAAAAAGACACTGAGAGACCATTTGGCACTTCTCACATGACAAACTATCATGACAGACCCTCCTTTAACCTTTCACAGCACCCAAACTCTGTCATCCATATAGCCAGCATATCACTCTTCCATCTGTAGCCTTTAGATCCACCCTTGCCAACCACACTTAGAGGGTGAACATGTGTGACAGTTTTATAACGTCTGTGTCAACTTAAATTTTATTTCAACCAGATTTGCTTGTAAAGTCATTGACAAAAATGTTTACATCACTCTCACACTAAACACACACCCTGTTACAGTAAAGCATGACACATTGCCATGTTTGGTTATCTGTCTGAGAGGAAGCCAAACCCACGCTTGCATGTATGGGGTGATGTGTTTAAAGGCAACTAAGATGTAGCGAAAGAGGGATTTGGTAATTTCCAATCATAAGCAAAAACATAGTATGAGTCATGGTTGTAGATTTAAGCTCTATATTACACTTACATTAAAAAGTGCTTCAGCAGATAGAGCTTGGTTGCTCTGCAGTGAGTTATATTTTAGTAAAAATTATCAGGTCCTGGCAGTTTCTGCCATGAGCATTTCAAATAAAGTTCCATAACTGTATAAATCATAGGGCATTAAAACCTGGCTTCAACCGCAGAGGTTGGCCTGAACTTAATGTGAAGCATCGTTAAAATGCTTTGGAGGAGAGAGCCAAAATAGTCCCACTAATTTCTCTGACAAATTGGAGGCTGAGATTATCTGCCAAGGGCAGGTTCTGCCTTCTCCCTGCAGCGGGGCAGGGAAGAACACAGCAGGAAAGCTGAAGGAAATGCTGGGAATATCTCTGGTCCACGCATTTCACAGGAACATCTCCGCTTGATTTCTGCTTCTCAACAAGAAACAGAGAAGGAAAAACAGAAGCAAATTTCTAACAGGCTTCTCCATGAATTTTACTGTCGACATCCAACTAGTGATTCTGCTGCTGGAGGTTGTCGTGATTTCTAGATTCCAAATGTTGTGCACTTTTTCTACAACTCCCTAATGTGTGTTACTTCTACTTACAAATGCAGCTGTGCGAGTTTCACTAGTGGACAGGTAACCTGGCCACCTGCACTGCATGGTGCCCGTCACTCACCTCTTCTGCTCCTCCTCCAGCTGAGCAGACTGATTCTGGATCAGCATGTTGAGATCCTGCTCTGTCCGCTGCTGGCGCTGGGCTGAGTCCAGGTGGGTCTGCAGCTGAGCACACACATGCACACAACTACTGGCATCCTGATAACACTTAAGTATATGCTAGCAGTTGGAAGTTAGCAGTCACCTAATATTTATAAAGCAACATAATTACAGTGTAAATCTGCTAATCCAAATTCTCTGTGGAGGCCACTCAGCCAAGAATAATATTTGGATGAATTAAATAGATTTAAATAAAAGCACAAATCTTATTCACGACATGTAGGGACAGTGTTCTACTTTTCGGCTCTGCATGGTTCCTTTGCTGCTTGTTAAAATGCCTTTCATGGCGTGCATAAACAGTTGGATGCAAAACAAATGGGGAAAAAAGGGTAGAATTGTATTGCAACATATTCTTCTATGGAGATCAAGTCTAAATGAAATTCAAAAAAAAAAAGTATTTCTATGGGACGAGCATGGTTTTAACATCATAGTGTACTGACAACGTAATAAATCTGTGGTAATGATCAAGATTCATTTTACAGTCCTGCACTATGCAGTTTCTATTGATGAACTGCACTTCCATTTGAAAAACCCAAAGCAGTAGAAATGGAAAACAGCTTATTGACAATTCAATGATAGCAACACTGATTGTTGAAGGTGACGAGACGTACCAACAATCTCATCTTCTCAGACTCTGAGGTCTTCTCCAGCACCTGCTCTTCTAGTTCCCCACACCTCTTCTTGTACTGAAGAACCTTGAAAAATAAGGTGCACAGTTGAGCCAAAGGAGTTTTGTTGTTTTCATGTAGCAGTTACTCAATAGTGAGGTCTATTTCTAGTCACTTTGGTCTGAAGCTTCTGAACGAGCTGGGCTTGTCTCTGCTGGGCCTCCTGGTAGACCTGCAGTTTTTGCCTGTAAGCTCTCTCCTTGTTCTGCAATTGCAGGGATCCTGGTGATACGCTGTCCCGGTCTGAGTCCACAGCTGACTGCAGCATCAGCATCTGATCGAGCTGGATGGAGTGGGAAAAAATGAGCTTTAGCAAGTATGACAATATGGCAGGATATTGCACAATACACAGCAGACATGCACTCTATACATTGGTATAGTCATCTGTGATCTATTGCATAAGCCCTGCAATAAATCCTTACAGAGTTTATTGTGTTCTGTTAGTAAAACAACATGTCATGGAGGTGTGGGATGGTCCTTTTTATGGTGGTCGTGCTGTTGTTGTACTGGGCAACATTACTTCAAACCATATGTCAAGTTCACAAGGATTTATTGCAAACCAAATGTACTGGATTACAGTAAATTATATGGATGTTCTTAACAAACCGTTAACTCAGTCTATCTCATCCTAATTATCTGGATATACCAGAGATTAATGGTTGGGCAAGAGCATATGTTTGCATTCAGACGAGTCATTTCACAGTTTTCAACAGTTCACCGTGGGTGGTGTTTGTGAAAAAAAAAAAAGTTAATGCATTGGAGCTTTCAATGTATTTTAAGGTATTCCATGAATGCATGTTCATGCCAAAAAGAACATTGTACAATACAGCACTCTGGATTGGTAATTAATATCATCACATGATTCAGTGATATCAATACTGATGAGATTAAATATGTGCATAGTGTGTTCCCCACAGGAACCGAAACCCTGTAATGGTCAACATTTGATTGACTGGACCAATCTAGAGACCAGCTGTATTAATTCAACATGAGGGTTGGACAAATACTGACTAGACCTAAAGATGGTGTCTATGGAATGTCCAAGTACAGTAAGTCTGTATATTGGTGTTTATGCATGATGGCTATATCTGTCAAATGCATCTGAAAACAAAGATATACACATGCACTGGTCTTTCTCATTGTAGAATCTCATATCCTCTCCCATGTCTAAAATCCAAATGTCCTGTAACCTCTCAACCTCACACAACCTAAACTCCCTCTGCACCACCCACTCTCTGTGCTGGTGCCAGACACCCTGTCCTCACTAATACAAACCACATGGCCCCAGAGCACTACAACACACTGCGTGCCTCCAGCTGCCCTTGCCGACTTCTCATTTAAAAAGAGAGGAAGAGAGCAAGAGCGAGGGAGCCCCCTCCCTGCAGCACACTCCAAACCACCATCCAAGCCCTTCAAATCAACCCTGCGACCCACTCCCTCCCACCTCTCTTCTGTACCTCATCTCTTTTCTGGGTGCTTAATCTCTCCAACAGGCTCCAAGAGAGCCAAGACAATAGTCTCACTGTTCAACACCGAACTCAGCCACTTTGCCACCATTATTAACACATTTTCAAATGCCCTTTTCAGAATTTTATACTACAAACCACCCTAACGGCCATCATGCACTTGGCTCCGTGCGTTTGGTGTTTTTCTCCGAGGACCCGGGGAGCACAAAAGCTTCTTTTACTGCCCGTTGTTGAGGTGACAGCTTTAGGGACTGAGAAGGGAGGAACAACATGGGCGGAGTGTTTGAAACACACAAAACTGCAGCAGCTGTGTTTAAAGGGACTCCTGGAAACAGCTGTGTGTGGAGCATTAGTGATTATGCATCTTTTCAAGTATTTTGGCACAACTATAGCAATAACACTGACTTACTAACAAGCATGTACTTTATAAATACACCTTGAATACATGGCCATAGCACACAAGGTTTACTGCAGCACATGAGCACAATCTACATTTGGAGCCTTATAGAGGGGCTTCATGCTATCACAAGTTTGGGGAAAGGGACCATAGTACAGCTGAGACCAACTGAGACTGAGGCTGTCCTGCACCAGTACAACCTATAAAAACTATATTTACTAAACAAAATCAAACTCACCCTCATAAGAGGACACTCGTAAATACAAAGGCTCAGTTATTTCCACATATTTGCCAGTGATAAGACGGACCCAGAGGGAGCAGATGAAATTAACCCATTTCAGGGTCCCGGTGCAAAAATGAGCAATGAGCCCCAGCTGACCACCCACCACTATGACCTTTCTGTAAAAATGCACCAAGTGAGCACAATGTGAACTTTACTAATGATAAAAATAGTTCTATGATTACGTAATAATGCAGGATTCAAATAAAGGCCCTTGTCTATTCAGTTGATACAGCACAAAAAAGGTACAAATGATGCACACAGTGAAACTGCAAACCATCAGTAAGGACTGTTATATCATAAACTCTAATCTGGACCAGAGCTATAACCTCGTTGTACTGTATTTGCACAGTGACATACTAACATCCCTGGAGCTGGAAGGTCATCCAAATTACACAAATACTGCAGATGTGTTTCTACTGTATACAGTACGGGCAATTTTCCTGTATGTACTGTATTAGTAGCTCAGTTCCATCAACAACTGTCACCGCTGTAGGCTACACCCTCCCTACCTTCGCTGTGCACTCAGTGACCAGGTGTCCCTGGCAACTCCTACAGGTCCCCGCCCTGCCCGGATGGGGAGGGTTGTTTACACTTTTTCATACATAGCTGCAGTGTGTCGGCTTCTCGCCAGCGCCTCGCCCCTGCTCCACACACTACGGAGGGGACGCTTTTTTTTATTGTTTTTCCCCAGTCAGCTGTAAAGCAGGAGGCCGGGGGCTACTCTGAATTAGCCATGCTCCGTGCAGGAAGCTCCCAAGAGGGTGCCATAACAGTCTGTTGTGGAGACCTCCACCTTCACTAAACTTCCCAGCAGCACCATTTAGTCCCTTGCTGTGCTTGCATCATTTCATCTCATCGCCCTCATCTCCAAGCGAGCTTGAACTCATTGTTCTTCACAACACGCCCATCCATTGGTGACTGTAAAAAGGCAAGAGAGAGAGGCGAGTAATCCCAGTCCTCCATCTGCCCTAACTCGGGGGCTTACAGGGCTTACTGGGGGCCCAGAAGTGTGCTCACTGAACACCCTTGCTATTTACGACCTGCCTCAAAGTACAATCGCTCTCGAGCAGCCTCCGTGGCCCCCTAAAGTGGGCCGAGCCTAATCCCAATGTAGCCCACTCTTTGAGGTCATCGACTGCCATTTTGCAATAATGCTCGAGATGCAATTTATATAAAAACAGCCTTTTTGTCATGATATGTTTTATGCCTCCATATGGTTGCTATGGCTGCTTTTCTTTTTTCATTCCCCAGTATCTGTTTCTTGAGCTCCGCTTGTGCTTCCAAAGTAAAAGACTTTTCAGCCTCTTAAAATGTGCTTTGAATTAGCTTTTTATATTTCTTGATATTTATGATTTGTGCCACTCCTCGTATTGTCTCTTTTGATAAATATTTCAAACAACATCAAGGGATAATCTTGCTTTGATTCATCTGCCAACAAGCAACAAGAGAATCGTTTTCAAGGCCCTTGTGAAGGCTTTGGTGTTTGGGCCAAAACTTGCTGCCTTGCTCATGTGGTAGATCAAAATCCAATCCATTTCAGTGACCAAGTAATGATTACAATATTCTCTCACTGACCTAATGTCACAACATTTGGAGATCTGATAAGTCATCAGTTTATCTAATGTTTCAAATGGGTTTTGTGAAACGTCTTGGAATCTGCTATGTTTCTGTTATTAAGTCATTTCTCTCCTCTCTCACTGAAAACACTGGCATTGTGGATCCATACCGGTTTATCTAACAACAACAAAAGTTGGGATGCTGTATGAAACATTGATGTTTGACCTCATTGACTTCATTGATCTTTGTAAATATCTGCTTCTTCTGAATTTGATGGCAGCAACATTTTTCAAACCAGTCGGGACAGGAGCAACAAAAGACTGTGGAAGTTGTGGACTGATCCAAAAACACCTGTTTGGATCCTTCCACAGGTAAACAGGTTCATTGGTAACAGGTGATGGGATCATGATTGGGTATGGAGAGAGGTTCAACACTTTGTCACACACACGATTGTATAAAGGAGATTAATACATGGGCTCAGGTACACTTCATAAAACTGTTGTCAGGAAACAGTTTGTTTGTGAATGACTGAATTCAGTTTTCTTTTTTTTTTTTATATCCAGCAACTAGTTCACATCCTCTTTCTTTCTATCTTCGACTTCCTCAGGATGAAATCTGGCCATGAGTGCACAGTCCAGCCAGCATGTGAAGGGTTACAGCTGCAATCGTTTTCCCTGGCTTGGCCTAGGCCCAGAGGCTTAATAAAGGGAATTAATGGAGTGCACTATCTGTCAGATTCCTAAACACAGCTGGAGCGGATGTCCATCGCCCCCAAGCTGCCCAAAAAACTTACTATCCTACTTCAACAACATACCCGTTCCCCTCTCCCCTCACATTACCCCCTGAGTGCTGACTCTGTGAGAGAGCCCCAGCTGATTGTGAAAGCTGTTTGTGTATCATCACTGATGGTAATTACACAATGTGGGATAACAAACAGGGAGAATGGAAGTGAGGAGGAGAAGCTGCTGTGAGTGTGTTACTACGGAGTGAACTTTCTGGTTATGGGGACAGCTGCTGTGATGGCATACGGGGATACGAGTGATCTGTGTAAATACAGCCAAACTAATAATACATGCTGTGCACTCACAAGCATGTGGCTGGCCTCGCAGCACTTAACAAATGCCCCCCCGGCAAGGACAATGCTGTACACAAGCTACTCACACACACACAGTGAGTTCAAGACTTCACATCTGATTAGACATTCTTGACATGTGAAAAAGAACTGAAAAGTGTGCTTAATGTTTGACTTTAAAGTCGGGTAACATGAGTAGCCTAATGTCAAATGTTGAAAAGGTTTAATGGAATACTTTCATCAAATTTCTGCGCTGGGATGGGCTTTTAAGCATATTTTCTCTGGGGAAGGCAATTAATTTTTACAATTTCATGATAGTTCAGAGAGTCAGACTTTTTGGCCGTGTTCCATTCAAACTGCAGCCTAAATGAATGGGTTTGTGCCAGCAGGAAAAACAAACTAGAAACAGAGGGGGGGCAGCAGGGTAAAAGGGGACAGTAATACAATCCCTAAAACAGACTTTATCTGCTTCAACTATGTTTGACAGGGGTCTTATGCGGAGACCCGGGGGATTCAAGATTTCAGAGGGCACTGGCAAATGGCAGTTGGTGTCAGAAATCATTCAGCAAGAGTTTATCTTTATGCAAGCGACTTCCACACTGCAGTATTGTGCAGCCACTCACTAAGTGTTCAGGCAGTGGGGTATGGATGTCTACGTCTGAGAAAACGCACACTGGCAGGGCTCCAAAAGCAACACAGAGGGTTCAGAATTCACCCCAACATGTTCTCCAACCTCCCGAGGCCGTCCGACTCACAAACTGGGTCAAGGTTTATCCTGGTTCAGGTGCAATTTTCTGGGGTCACCAGAGATCACGCTGAGTGACTTAACAGAGAGACAGAGGAAGGCTTTCACAGTCCAGGTGTGACTTCACCAGTGTGGCTATAACGGTCGACTGTCAGGTCAAAGAGACTTAAGGAAAGCTGGGAAAAATGGGGATTTGGAATAACTACATATTTTTCTCATTCAGTGATGGGCCTGCTTCAGCTGACATTCTGACACTGTGAACATCAGATGGATTTCAAAAAGAAAATTTTTGTAATTGGGCGTCACATTTTTTTTTTATCATCTTGCCAGAACATATGTCAAAGCCTTGTTTCAAGCTGAAATACAAAACGCTTTAAAGGAATAGTAGACATTTTATGAAATATGCTTATAAACTCCAATGCCAAGAGTTTGAAGAGAAAATTGTCTGTACAGTAAATATGAAGCTACCACCAACACAGAGGCTGTAAATGGGGCAAACAGCTAGCCAGGCTGAGCCCAAAGCTAAAGGAAATACCACCAGCAACATCTCTAAAGCTCACTGATCAACATGTTATGTCATGTTTGTGAAGATGAAGTGACTTCCTGGGGTCCTGTTGTCAGCAACCAGCAAAGACTTCATTGTGAAATCTGTTGGAAAATTACTAAGCAACAACAACACGGCAATGAAGCTGAAGAAATTATAAAGCCTGTGGAGAGATTAACACCTTCCTGCTACTGGCTTCAAAAAATCTCTTCACATGTAAAACAAAAAAATTGTTTTCTCTACTTACGACTGGCATGGAAATATTGATTTCAGCAACTGGATTTCACATCATCATCACTGAGATTTGATGGTGAATATATACTGTCAGTCTGTAACATGACCCCTTTGGCAAGAAATGTTGAGGGAGAAAGTTATATTCAGATAAGAGTGTTGGCCTAAACATTAGCTCCACATGGATGCCGCAGCCAAGGGAGTATATTTGGCTCTAGGGCATTGATTAGCACACTGCATTAACATCACAGCCAAGCTGCTAAACAATCATACTGTTCTGCAGGGAAAAAAATAGTAAGGAGAAGACAGGAGCTTTCACTGGAAGAGACATGTCAGGACAGGGGTCTTGTAATGAACCTCATGACTTGTGAGACACTACTGGATAAAACATTAGGTTCATGAAAGTTATAGCTTCACATATCCTTGTCAAAAAAAAGTTAAGTCTGGTGCTAAGCTCCCCCCCCCACTCTCTCAAACTGCTCCCCAGTGGTGTGAGCATCAAATATCAGCACCACTCTGCTTATGTTTTTTCTGTTTAGTGCCATTTCACACATCTAAAAATATCAACAAAATAAATATGCTATATATATCTGCCAAACTAATTAAGTTATATTTATAGCCTTGGTTTTAAAATAAGTTCCAAGAGTAAGGTAAGCAGTGAGAGTTCATTAGATTTAAGCAGCAGAATGAGGGCAGTGTTATCACAAATGGCTGCTTTGTGCACCATGAAAAATGAGCTTTTTCTTTGACAGTCTCCAGGGAGGAGGCCGGTGACCTTCACAATTTTCCCCCCAAAACAGCAGCCGCTACACGGAGGGGCAACTGTGGGGGGCTATGAAGGGAGACGCCGGTCCTCATGAGCACAGGGGGTCTGAGTCTACCTGAACAGACCACAAGGAAACCCTTCATGAAGCACCCTCCCCTCTCTTATTTACACTTACAAACACATACACACATCAACACTCACCCGCACACACACACACACAGACACACACAATGGATGCTCATAGAGTACTCACTGTAACATGTAGACTGTAATTCTGAGGCAGTTAGTTAAAGAGAAATGCATGACATAAAATATGTACATGTGCCAAGTTACCTTAATTCAATCAGAGTCTGTCCGTGTATGTTCCACACTTTTTCCAACTTAGTTTTCATTACAGTACATGCAACGCTGCTTCAGCCTTCCCACACTGTTTGTTTGTTCAGCCCCAAAAGGCTTTCCCTGCTGGAAAGAGTGGTGGTACACTGATGTTTACTGTAACCATATTCCATTTCAAACGCGTGTAGCTTTTTGCTGTCAATGCTCTAGTGTGGCCGACCTTCTTGATCTCATCTCCAAACAAAACTGCACAAATTTGCCGTCGACAGTATTACATACTCCAACTCCTGTAAGAGGTGCATTAAGCTCTGGCATTATAAACAATGTCTGCCAACGCAGCCTCAGTTAGGTCTCCTAGCTGGGCTGAGAAATGGTAAACACTTTCTGCAGAGAAAGTATTTGGAGATATTATTTGATGAGGTGAACTGTGGTTGCACATGTTGACACTAACATGATTATGATGTTCAAGAGAAGGTTGTTTCCTGTGTATTGCTGTTCAGTTAGATAAGAATAAGTAGATGATAATGTGCATCAGATGTACTTACCTTGATGATATCACCTGCATCCATTTGGCGTGTTGCATCATTTTTGATTTATGGCTACAGAACAAATATCCTATCTAAACAGCATGGGTACAACAAATGCTAAAAATGTCAGTAATGTTCCACAGGTTGACCTCGGCCTGAGAACATGTTGCTGCCCTGTGTCACTCCTACCCTGTCTGAGAGACTGGCCTGTTTGACTAGCGGCTGGTCACGGTCCATCTGGCCTGGAGACAGCTGCTCCCTCAGGGCCCTGCTCTCCTCCAGCTCGCTGACCTGAGAGCTCTCACCTGGAATCAGGAAACAGTTCATGCATACAGAAGTGTCAGTCTCACCACATGGGGTATAACGATAACTGATATCTAGTAAGACAGATTTAATGTTTGTACTGACTGTGTTCAATGGTTTTGTCAATGCATTTCAATTAAAGCTCTCTTCCCTACCAGCTGGCTGCTCCGCCAGATTGCGAGTAATAATCTGGCGGATGCAGGTGGAGACAGGCGTGGGCGTGACTCCAGACTCCTGTCCATCACCTCGAAGCGTCAGAGTCCTCACTCCTGAGCTGCCATCAGAGTGAAGCAGGGACTCCTCCAACTTCTACAACAGTAGTGGAAGAAGTACTTTCACTGAAGAAACAGCAGTAGTACCACATTAACAATTTTACTTAAGCAAAAATGCAAAAGTATACGGAAACGAAATGTGATTACTGCACTCAGTAAGAATGTGCTGTTGACCATTTCTTCAAATAATTTGTGGCCTTTTTATTGATAACAATGCTAAATATTTTATGTTTTGTATGAAAATGTATGATCTAATAAAGTAACTACAACAGAGATAAATTTAGTAGAGTTAAAAGTACAATATCCATCTGAAATGTAGCGTTATAGAATTTTGAAGAAGTAGAAATCCTGAATTACAAGTACTCATAAATTGCACTTAAGTAAACGTAAATTTAAATAAAAGTACTTAAGTAGTAGTAAACGTACTTAGCTCCAACTTTACTAGTTTACCAGGAAAATGACACTAAGATTATTTCATCAATAATTATGATAAAATGACCTAATATGTCTGTGAAGGTTCTCAGTGATCCAGGTCATGGTATTTAAATATGGTATTCTTACTTGAATTATAGAATGTACTCTGCATAATGAGGACATTTAGTTTATGTAATTGAATTAAATTTTGATGAGTTTTTAAGTTTTTGAAAGCCTGACTTTGACTTACAACAGTGTATTTCTACAGTTAATTGTTAGTTTTAGATTGAAGGATCTGACTTTTTCCACAGGTAGACATTTGACTTGTCATAAGTGGTCTTACAGATGTTAGTGATAACATTAAGTGTCAAGCCAGTATTCACAATGTAAGGCTGTTTCCCATGTATTGCTGTTCAAATCAAGAATAAGGAAATGATTATGTGCATCAGATGTACTTACCTGGATGATATCACCTGTGAATGTCATTTGTTCTGTTCGACCATTATTGATGACTAAATGGAATTCAGCCATCTTCATTGTTTACACATTACTTTTTCCTGCTGTTGTCAAAGTGTCTTCCATGAAAAAAAGTCTGTTAAACTATGACAGACACTAACACAACAGGTGTTCTGTGTCCTACCTGAATCACAGCCTCCAGTCTGGGTGAGTGGGCACTTTGTTCCGGTGGAGAACTCATTGAAGAACCGGCTTGAACAAAGGAATATTAGCTAGTTTTCATTAGACAGAAACTTTCCTTAACGTTAGCTTGCTGTATTTTAAGCTAATAAAACCTAGAGAGAAGTCAAATATTGAGTCAAACCACAAACCTCGTCTTTAAAATAATGTCATAAGAAATAAAGGAAAGTCGAGCTGAACTGGAACCTGCATGAAGAAAAGGTTCAAGCTGAAAATAAAGTCGGTGACTTCACTTTTTAGCCAAGAAAACTTTAGCAGAGACTCAAGCAGCCACTTAGCACCAAGCTAATCCATGACGTTACCACGGTGACCGCGCGCTTCCGGGCCGTTGCCACGGAAACAGAATGCTGGCTATGAGCGTATCCATGGCAGGAGAGACGCCACGAGCCAAGTTCCTGGATTCCGATTGGTTAATGATCATCGAGACACTGAAGTAAACAGAGGATTCACAACTGGTGACCAGGAAGATATTTTAATTATAATTCAAGCATTTAGAGGTCAAGAAACAACCAACAACAACACAATAATAATAACAATAACAATAATAATAATAAGATTCAACGGTGAGAAGTGAGTGCATTTACTCAAGTACTTTGTTTAAGTACATATTTGAGGAACAGCCCTGAATCCAAAAAAGTTGGGACGATGTGTAAAACCTAAATAAAAACAGGATGCAATCATTTTCAAACAAACTGTGTTTCCTGACAACATCCTTCCACAACAATCCTGTGGAAGGATCCAAACAGGTGTTTTTGGATCAGTCCATATAACTTTCACAGTCTTTTGTTGCTCCTGTCCTAACTTGTCTGAAACATGTTGCTGCCATCAGATTCAGAATAAGCAGATATTTACAACAATCAATGAAGCTGATGAGGTCAAATATTAAATATATCGTCATATATCAGACAGGATTGGCAAATAATCACATTCTCTTTCATGTATGTTGATACAGTGTCACAACTTTTTTAAAATAAGGGTTGTACCTCAAAATGTATGCTACTTCATGCTTCTCCTCCACAACTATTTAGAGGTAAATATTGTACTGCACTACATTTCTTTTACAGTATTAGTTACTAATTAGTTTGCAGATACATAATAATCATGCAAAATACGATCAACAACTAAATTATGATTTTTGTTATGATAATGCTCTATTGATCCCTGTGGGGAAATTCGGACGTTACCCAGCAACATATTAAGTACTTAAAATTAGCATTAAAGTGATGAACATGTTAATGCTTCAATAACTATAATCCAATCAAATATATATATATATATAATTTTAGTACTTTCACTCAAGATCAATTTTGAATGCGTATTTCAACACAGTGGGATTTCTACTTTTTCCCTACATCTTCCACCACTGCAAAGATTTAATGATTCACAAGCACCACTGAATAACAAAGAGGAAATCAGATCTCAAACACATGATTCAAAGTATAAATAAACACCTGCTGAGCAGCGAAGCACGGCCCTCAAAACAACCAAGAATACCTGAGGATCGTGTAACACACTATTCTAAGGCACAATGACATCCTGGGATAAACATGCCATTTGTATTGTGAGATAGATACGATCGGAACATGTCTCTGTGAACTCATTGAGTCGGAGGCTGTTATGTTGAGTCGATGGGGAACAGCTCCGGCCACTGGGACGGATCGAGGAAGATGGTGCAGACTCCGCTGTAGAACCAGAGTCTTGGCAGGAAGCACTCCACCTCCCAGGTGTTAGACGCTCGGTTGTAAATCTCCACTTCCACCCCGTAGTCCCCCTCCATACCTTTCCAGTGACCTCCGGTGACAAACAGCTTGCCATCCAGCGTCACCAGGCCGCCGTTCTCATGGAGCATGTGGAGGAGCTGGACCTGGAGAGACAGAAATTCAAAGGCAAAATAACAGAGAATAAAACTGATTATGTTAGCTATAATCCTGTTAAATCAACATAATGGAGCAGATAACTGTATTATGACTGTAGCCAGCAGTGATATCCAAACCCACCTTCTGCCACATGTTCACCTCTGGATCATAAGAATAGAACTTCTTAGTGTTGTCAGCAACCAGATATATAGTTCCATCCACACAGACAGAACGAGGAGAGGACAGATACTTTGGGATGAAGGGCGAACATATGCTGATCCAGCTATCTGTAAAAAAACAAAGCAAAACATTTCAACACAATTAAGATAAGATAAGATAAGATAAAATAAGATAAGATAAGATAAGATACGATACGATACGATACGATACGATATGATACGATAAGATACGATTAAATAAATTGCCAATTTGTTGGGGAAAAACAAAAGCGCTTCATCATCAAGGATTGATTGATAATGATAAATTCTCAAGTAAATATCTAAAGAGGACCAAACGTTTAACTGTCTGAAAACATGTTGAAGAAAAATCTCACATTCACCAGTTTACATATGAAGGAAATGGCAGAAAATAACTGTGTTATCACAAATACTGAAAAGAAGTTGTATGGTACTTTATACTACTACTACTACTCCAAGAAATTGTACTACAGAGCAGCACTACTACTATAAATAGCAAGTAAAAAAACTATTACTAGAATGAGAGGGAAAATATCTCATCCAAAACCAGAGCAAAGAGTAGTAATTATTGAAGAAATCATCTTCAATGAATCACTCACATATATTGAAACACAGCTAGAAGAAAAATGGACAATATCCAAGACTCAAAACGATGAGGTTGTCAGAAGTGGAAGCTACAAATGAATGAACCAACAGGACTGAATTGTTTGCTTTGATCAATCTCACCTATAACAGGGTTGTAGCACTGCATGGTCAGAGCGTTGTACTTCACAGCGCAGGAGCCAATCACATAGAGCTTCCCGTGACAGGCTGTGGCGGTGAAGTTGGTCACATATTTTAAAGCGGGGCAGGTCAAGGCCCAGGTGTCGTTGTAGGGGTCATAATGCTCGACTTCGACACGATCTGCCGTTGTACCTGAAGGAGTGATGAGGTTGAATCATACAGACAGACAGAGTACTTTATTAATACCTTTGGGAGGTTCCCTCTGGGAAATTGACATCTCCATCGTTTCTCCTATATTGCACTGTTTAGAATACAAAATATAAAGTAGAATATAAAGTAGAAAAAATAAAAAATCTAAGAATAGACACAATAAATTAGGCAGTAGAGATAACAGAAGTTTGAATGTGCATACCTGAGTGTGTACAAGGTACAATAGCAGCAGTGGTAATACAATATAGCATATAGTGCATTATGGTAAATATAATCTAGTAATATGGTACTACAGTACTACAGTACTATAATAATAATACAATATAAAATAATACAATATAGCATGTAGTAGTAGTATAATATAATATAGCGTATACATTGTATGACATACATGTACATGTATAATATAATGATATAGTAATGTAATGTTATATATACTGCACTTAACTACATATAATTATAATAGTAGTAATATACTACTACTAATAATAATATTAATATTAATATGTGGTATAATAATAATATATTATACTGACCTGTGCTATATAGCATCAATATCAACAACAGCAGTGACAGAAATAATAGTAGTAGTATAGTAATAATAGCAATAATGATATTAATAATAATCATGAATCACGGTCTCATTAATGTCAGGGTTTGTTTGTGGCAGCACACACCATCACCACCACACCACACATCGAACACACTGCCCTGTTCTCAGAACCTGGCCGTGTTTGAAACTACTACTCACCCAAAAAGAAGAGATGCAAGCAAATTCTGACAAAGTATCACGGCAGAAGCAGAAGCAAGCCATTAAGAGCAGATGAACTACTCGAATTTATCAAAGCTTTCCATTGCGCTGCAGATTTCAGGCACCACATGCAGGACTCTATTTATTTTCTTACCTCCAATGACGTAAATCTCCCCGTTGAGCGTTGCCGACGTGTGGTTAGTCCGAGGCCGGAGCATGGGTGCCACGGTAACCCACTTCCCCTCTCGTGTGATGTACTTCCAGGTCTCTGTGGTCGACCAGGTGTTGGTATTCGAACCTCGCGAGCCTCCTGTCAGACGGGACAAGAGCACTTTGTCAAAGGTCTGACGAGGTTTTGAGTTCCCCTCCTTCCCCTCTGCTCCTAAGGTTTCTGTGTTTGAAACACTTGACTCACCTGTGACGTACACATCATTGTTCAAGGAGACCATGGAGTAACCCCACTTGTTTGGGTTTGGGAAATTAGGGAGCTCGTGCCACTGTTCTGCAGAGAGAGAGAAAGTTCATGTTTCAGCATCAGTGTGACAAATGTAAAACAGGGAAATCGAGCAAAGATGCACGGACGTCCTCAAGGACCACTCAAATGAAAGTGAGTCAAAGTTAGGCCAAGAAAGAAATACAGTAAAAAAAAAAAGAAAAAAAAAAAAAGTAACTTTTCTGGCACAGGCCTCAATCTTCTCCTTAACATCCCATGAAAAACACGGACATGGATGCTTTCCTCCAGCTCAATAAAACACTCATTGGAGGAACTGCGAAGATGATCCAATTTTGTCACATCCAGACCACATTCCTGCAGAGCTGTTTTTCTGTCAGCGCTACGTTTAACGACCTACAACACATCTGCCAAGCTGTTTTTCTTCGAGGAATCACACAGGCATTTTCCAAGAACGTTATGTAAAACGGATTCTCGACTTAAACAAACTTAAAATTCTGATTAAAAAGTGCAAAAATCTCTCTAAAATATTAATGGAGCCGATAGATCCATCCCCTCTTATTGCTCTATTTGGTGTCACTCCGCAGGCTATGAATTTAAGTAGTTCTAAGTCCAATGTGGTGGCCCATTACTGGCCAGACGTCTGATTCTGTTTAGATGGAAAGATCCTCTTCCTCCTTCATATTCCCATTGGATTGGAGAGACTATGCAACATCTGAAGCTAGAAAAAATAAGATACTCTCTTCAAGGGTCTGTTTCAAAATTCTATGCAACATGGCAGCCTTTTTTGACTTTTGTGGATCAAATGGATGCAAAAAATGTAACCCTGGAGCACATGTGAACCCCTTACTGGTATTGTCACCTATGTTCTCTCTGTCTTTGATATATTTGTATACATGACTAAACTTATCAATATATATCGATATATCGATATATATCGATATATCGATATATATCGATATATCGATATATATCGATATGATTTATTATGTCTTTGAGGTAGCAGTATAGGTCTGGCGGGTGGGGGGTGGTGCAGAGGGATTAGTTATTATTTGTATTATGTTTTGTATTGTGTATATGGTGAAAATCTCAAATAAAAAGACTTGGTTCAAAAAAAAAAAAAAAGTGCAAAAATGGCTTGTACTTGTCTTGGTGTTGTAGAAAGCGCAGTTCCTGAGCAGCAGTCTCTGCAGCCTCGGGTCTCTGTCCTGATCTTCATCGGAGTCGTCTTCATCGTCCGAGTCGTCCAGCGAACGGCCGCCCATGACGAACAGCACCTCTTGCAGGTTTGGTTGTGGACTCTGAGAGTTGAGCCTGTCCCTACATTCTGGTGCCAGGTCCATTTTCTACAACAGTAAAAAGTCACGATTGTTTTAGAAAAGCAAAGATAAGAGAGAAAAGAATGAGGAAGTGTGAACTCACTGACCTCTCTGTGAATTTTTTCCACAGCCTCTCTGCAGCTGGGAGAGGCCTCCACCAGGCCGTCCTTCAGCAGGGTGTCGGCTAAGTAGTCCAGGCTGAGCAGAGAGAGACGGGACAAGGTGAGGAGTTCAGGCAGGTGGCAGAGTCGAGACTCCTTGTGCTGCCTGACCCACTTCAGGATGGCCTCCACACGGGTGCACTCGGACCGGATCTGCAGTCCTTCATCAGAGAGGCAGGCGACCAGTCTGTCCTTCCCCAACAGGAGAAACTCCTCTCCTTGCTGCACAGCCTCAAAGTTCTCCAAGAGGAAGGCCCACGCTTTGGCCATCACCTCTGGGCAGCCGTGGATCGCCCCGAACTCCAGGATTCCCAGGCAGTTGGTGGCATCGATCTGGTGCTGCAGGTATCGGCTGCACACGGCTCGGACCGTCTGGAACTGCAGCTGGCTGGAGGTGCAGATCAGCCCCTCCACGTTGCTCTGGTTGATGGTCAGCTTGCCTGTGTAGGCGAAGTCCAGCAAACAGCTGAGTATATTGGGATCGACGTCGTGCAGCTCCACACGTGCAGCTATGCTCTCCACGAAGTCCCCGGAGAACATGCAGTGGAAGTAGGTGCTGCAGAGGGCCAGCACGCCGCGGTGGCAGGGGAAGTCCCGCCCACCTGCGCTCAGCGTTACGTCCACCAGCTTGGGTTGAGAGCAGAGGGAGCGTAAACCCTCCAGGATGCTCTGAGGATGGGAGGACAGGCAGAAGTCCAGGTCGTCCACATTCCGCACCATGGCCAACTTCAGTTCCAAATGTAGGTCAAATTGTCTTTCAGCAGGGACAGTCAAAAAGTTAGTGCTCACCTAGAAGTGTAGAAAAAAATACATAAATATACAGAAGAAATATTTCTATAATCCTGTAAACAATGTTTATTTTTCACAAAAGTTCAATAACTTTTTACAATTATTTAACAATTAATTTACAAAATATTTTTAGATTTACTAGTTACAAAATAATTAAATAATAACCCGGTAAAGTAACTGGTAAAGTATTTTTCTTTGATTTTACAATTAAAGGCATTCATGGTAAATAGAATTGTTTTTGTACTAAGGTGTACATAAAAACACAAGAGAAGAGAATATAAACACATTTTGAGTCTTTTAGAACATAGTTATAAAATAAGTTCTCGTCATGGACCTTTTTGAATTAGGCAAAAAAAATCCAGATGATCTTGTAAAGACCGGCCTGGCTGACGACGTGTGTGGCATCACTGTGTTGTTACAAGCACAACAAAGTACCTCTGGCTCATGATTAGTTTGACATGTAAGAGTATGAGTCTGGTCTCATGTGAAGCCAACAACAAATGACATTTCCTCATCAGATACTTTAAAATGAAACAAGTAACCAACAACAAACTCACCACAGAAGCAGAGAATGGAAATAATGGCTCATCCTTCCAGTAAAGAAGCGGCTTGCAGCTGAGCAGCTGCTTAGATCAACATGGAGTGGGCAGCATGGCGAAAAGCTTTTGCCAAGTCACTGGGACGGGCTGCCTGTCGTTCAGTTATTTTTAGGACTGACAGTAACTCCGCGCTGAAGTCAGATTCCAAACAACATGCATGGGAGCCGCAGCTGCTGTTACAGACACGTTTAGCATTTTCTCAACAGGCCTCAACGCGAACAAAGGAGATAAAGTGTGAAGCACCAATCTGTTGTTTGATTCAATAATCAATTAGTAAATCAATTGACGAATAAAGTTTCAATGAAAGGGTTAAGATATCTGAGTTTTGAATGAAAGTGCCATAAAAAAACTACAAAATAAAAAAATGTAAAATTAGTGAGTGAGTTTTTAAAGTAAGGTTAATAATTAATCCAGGTCAGCCTTACAGGAAGTGAAATTACACAGGTGTCTGTGTAATGGTTTATTTTGTAATAATGTCAGGGACTGGTCAGTTTCTGATCATTGATCATTGATTCTAAGCTGTGTTGGGAAGATTTACCATTATTTGACTTTCTCACCTAATTACAAAAAACAATTCATCTCAAAACACAGATGTTGACTCACAGGAAAACACACTAGTACTCAAGGCACTCTGGCTTTTGTAATAGGGCTGGGTATGGTTTGAACTTTGATGCCAATTTGATACCTGAGTTTGAATAACAGTACCAAAATATCGACTAAATAGCTTATTATATATAAACATGCTTTTTTACAAATTCTTTTTAAAACTTAACAACAAAGTCCAAACTTCTGAGTTGCATTAAAATTTAAGGTTTAACACAATAAAATTCAGTATAAAATTAACAAAATTATGATCAAATCAGGCGACATCTGATCAAAGTAAACAATACTACTGTGCCAGCTTTCCTACTTAATAGTGGACAATTACAACAATTCAATTCACAATTCAAACGGTGTTCAGGTTTGATACCCAGCCCTAGGGTCATCGAATTACAAACAATACAAAAATATCAAAAAGATGACACAAGCAACTACTCGAAATCAAAAATCTCGGCCTCTTTCTCTTTCCAAAAAGCAAAACTACGGTCGATGTATTTACAAATTTCTTCATTGCTAAAACTGGAAATGTCCGTTCCACAGTGGAGCATCCCCTCATCAGGCGTGGGCGTCTGCACGATGACTTTAGGGACCTGTCTAACCTCTGGGAGGGTATGTTTCACCACCTCTACACTGCTTTCAGGCTGGCTCGTAGCGTTTCCAAAGAACTTCACTTTAATGTCCTCGAAGCCGTCCTTCCACTCGCGGTTCCCGGCCTCAATGTCCTGTATGACGGCCTTGTGGAAGTCCCTGACCAGCTCCCAGGGAAAGCTCCCGACGTGGTCAAACACCTCAAAGCACAGCAGGTGCCTCATTTTGCGCTCGTCCACAGGCAGCTCCAGCTCCAGGATGTGGAAGTAGCCCAGCATGAAGAGATCCAGCGTCAGGTTGTCGTACTCCACCGGCACGCCACCCAGACGAGGCAGGAACTGCTCCGGGGAGTACAGGGCCTGCTGCCTGTGGAGCCTGCAGACAAAACTGAGGGGTTATTCAAGAAGAGCTGGAATATTAATATCTTAAAAATGATGGATCATTAAACTCTATGAAGGGGTTGGTTAAGGGCCAGGGGGACCAACACCAGCTCAGTGTATGAACAAACACATTTTCTAAATTAGTAGTTTCAATCTCAACAGTTCATAAAGTGCTCATCAAGAACAGCTGCAGCATCAAGGACCGAAAGGTAAAATGTTATCAGACACAAAAAATGTCACCTTCAGAGATTAGGTTAATAAGGCCATGTCAGCAGTGTGTCAATCATTTCCTTGATCTGTGTGTGTGTGTGTGTGTGTGTGTGTGTGTGTGTGTGTGTGTGTGTGTGTGTGTGTGTGTGTGTGTGGGTGCATGTTTTGCTATAGTTGTGAGGACCAACTCTTGACAAACAACCTTTCTTGTGAGGACATTTTGTCTTGTGAGGACATTTTGCCTGGTCCTCACAAGGATTATGCTAGGATGCCTTGGTTTTAGGGATACAAACAAATAGATACAAAAAGTTTATACTTTGGGTAAAGGTTAGGGTCAGACATTCAGTTGTGATGGTTAGGGTTAGGGTAAGGGGCTAGGGATTGCATTATGTCAATGGAAGGTCCTCACAAGAATAGCAAAACAAACCTGTGAGTGTGTGTGTGTGTGTGTGTGTGTGTTACTGCATAAACTTTGGATAATTTGACTGAATTGCTCATAAACCTTTGGGCAAATTTTTGACTTGTGAAACTGGCAGAATATGAGCAGCACAGGTGGACATTAGTGCCACACAATGAGAAGAACTCCTGCTGTAGAATGTGGATGATAGTAAATTATGAAAAATAATGCAGCCTGACCTGCGTATCTGTCTGGACGGGACACTGGAGATCATGCTCCTCCAGTTCCCCAGCATCTTGTTGACAGCACTCCTCTGCTTGAAGAAATGTCCCAGGGAGCTGTTCATCATCTTCGACTGGGCGCTCTCCTCGCTGCGACCCGACACAGACTTGTCGTCCATCCCCGGGTTTTCGCCGCTCATCTTCCTCTCTGCGGCGTCCTTGCTCTTCAGCGTCATGGCGTAGGCCGATTTCTTCCAGTGGCCTAAGAACAGCACGACGATACGCTCTTTTCTCAGACTGGTAGTCTCTAGAACATCTGCGACGTTCTCATCATAGTCGATGCCGGAGTCACTGTTCTGGTCTGTTTCTGGGGTTGCGCTCAAGGCTTTGGGCTGCTGGTCCGACTCTGTGGCCTCGAGCTGAGTGGAAGCACTGAACATGACGGCCTCCTCTGGCTCATCTGACAAAGGTGACTTCTGTGTCTCAAAGTTAGACTTGAGCGTCCGTACAGACACTCCGAACTGATGGATCTCATCCTCGATCCTCTCCCTCCGTCCCCTGGTGAAGTTCTGCCTCTCTGGCGTCTGGGAGAAGACGGTGATCAGGTCGGTGTTGGGCATCTTGCAGTAGGGCTGGTCTGTCAGGTTGGTCATGAGCAGAGACATGCTCTTCACGATGCCCGAGATACGGCCGCACCAGACAGGAAGAGGAACTTGACTGGAGAAGTTCCTGAACTGTGTGTTGACGGTGATGTTCACGATGGGGGCCGGCAGGATGTGCCTGAGCTCCTCGGCGAGCCGAGCGAGCTCCAGCTCGTAGCCTTCGCAGTTCCTCTGCATGGAGACGTTGGCAATCTGCTGCTCCAGATAGATGAGGTCATCCTCAGCCAGCAGCTCACCAGAGGGCCCCAGGATGGCATTGTGGGCTTGGGAGTACCTCCAGCTGACTTTGGCATATCTGTTCCCATTTTCCTGTAGGAGCCGACAGATAAACACGCAGGATGTCACGTTTGAAGTTTTTCTAACATTTCAAATGGCTTGACTGGCGTGAGAGGAAAAGAGTAATGATACAGTAAAACTGAGATCCAAACCTCATCCCAACCTCAGAAATATGACTTGAGTAGCAATGTGTTATGTCTTCAGTGATTTGTTATGTGCAATTAAAAGTAAATGATGATGGAATTTCCAAGTGTTTTTCAAATGTTAAGATTTAGAACAGCACCACAAGTTTCGCTGTGCTCACTGTGGTCTGGTTAGGCTCAATAAGCATTAGCTTAGAGGGGGATTTATCTGAATACTCCACAACATAGAACTTTTTCTGTGGCTGATTAATCAATTATGACAATAGTTAGTGATTAATTTTCTGTCGATCAACTTCTCAATTAATTGACTTCATTGTTTTGGCTGATTTTTAATGTGGAAAAATACAGCAACAATTGACCAAAAAAACTATCCACCTAAAACAGCTGCTGAACAAAACTGAGGTGAAACACTGCCTTGTTTTCTATGTGTCATCTCCTGAAGATACAAGATGTGTCAGAGTCAGTCTCTAGAGTGAAAAAAAAAGAAAAGGTTGAATCAGTGTTCCGAGTGTGTGGCTATCAGCTCTGCTCTTTCATGTCTAATTGCAAGCCAGGACCTAATTGACCAAAGTGTGCGTTATCCTTCAGTTCTTTTGTTTTCCATCTGTATCATCAAATCATCATGTAAACACTCTCTATAGTTCTCTTGATTAATCAAACATGTGTCTGTTGGACTCAGCGGATTCACATTCGATGTTTTCCAGACTAAGAGAATGGCTGAAACTGTGACCATGACATGCACCGAACTCTGTTAACAAACCTGATTTGTAAGGTTTAGATGAATGTATAGATGTAGGTATATTAATAAGTGTGTAGACGTTACCTTCCTCCTCTGATCCTCCTCATCCAGCAGCCTGGCCTGCAGCTGTCTCACCATGACCTGCCTCTTCCACTCAGCGATGGGACGCCCTCTCTCATCGTGCGTGGGCACCAGGTAGTCGATGTCCGACAGGTTGGCCTCCTCCGTGGGCAGGACCACCATCTTGCTCTGCACGGGTACAGCAGTCGAGCTAAAGGCAGGGAGCACTTACAGAGGACGGCTGCACAGAACAAGAGAGCTCATTGCACTTACTGCTTGTCCAGTGAAGACTCCTGATATCCCCGATTGCTTCAAGGATTTAATGGACTTCATGTCGCCAAGAAGTTTTCTCTCAGCCAGGAGGTTTGCATCAGGCAACATGGTCTTATCAGCAGAGGCAGTTTTCTCGCTCCCAGTGGCCTTGGACTGATTGAACCCTTTGATAACTAAAATACAAATCATAATCTTTTTTTTTGGTGACCAGTGATTTCCAGTAAACATTTAAACAGTTTTTCCCCTGTTTTAGTAAAGCAGTGATGAAATTGGATGATTATAGTTTTCTCACCAGATGTTGCGATTTGAACCTGTCCCACTCTGCTGGCAGCTGTTTGCTCCGGTTGAGCAGGGGATGCAGCAGAAGGTAGAGGAGGCGGCTGAGGGTACCTCGCCTGTGGGGACTCCTCACTCTCAGGTTGCTAATGTGGACACAAAAGAGACACGGCCCAGTTCTTTTGGGTTGATACAGGAAATCGAGAGGAATGTAAAAGATGGTGAAGACGATCAGTGCTAACCTTTAAACTATCCATGGGTGTGTCACTGCTGTAGCTGCATGTGTCGCTCAGGCAGCCGTAGTAATCCTCCCTGCTGCACTGCAACAACACGGCCGGCTTCACCTTCACTTCCTCCTCCACCGGAGCAGCGACCTCGATGGGCTTATCTGCACCGGCCGCCTGCAAATATCACAGTCACACGTACAACTATTTCAGACCTCTACATATAAAGAAATTTACACTGGTATCAAATGAATGGAAACTGTTAATGAGAAGAGAGAGGCCATGATTTCTTTGGTAAATATATGTTTTTGTAGTAGTCGTCAGCAAAAGACTTTAATGAGTGACACTGTTTTACTTTCTGAACACTGGACAACCTGACAATAACAATAGTATAATAGTCTGTATTTATACTGTAACTGATGACATCTAAAGTCGTAGAATGTGATGTTTTTTGATTGTTTTACAGGAAAATAATTACCCGAATTTCCTTTCATTTGCTGTCAAAGACACAATAGCTGTATAACAGATATATACGCCCAAAGGTAGAGTAATCAATCACTATAAGTATTTTACAGTAGGATTTGTTCCGACATGTAGGTGTAAATAGAGCTTTCACCTGGGCAGGTATTTTCCCAACAAATCACTACAAGTCAAGTATATAAGGTTAAACATTGAAGAAAAATATTATAGGCTGTCAACAATGTGTGTGTTATTGCTGATTAAGATAAGATAAAGCTTTATTCGTGCCTCAGTGGGGAAATCGGCATGAAGACATGAAGTCAAATGAACAAATAGGCTCAATGGAATTAATTAGAATGTCTAGATTGAAATTAGCATATCAAAACATTTCAGAGGCTGCCGACATGCACTGTGAAAGAGCAAAGAACAAAACCATCTCACGGGACAGTAAACAACCTTGAGTAATTGGCAGCATTTCACACCACTCTGGGGAGGATGTAGGATGTATGGAAACATTTAGATCCCCTTTAATGAACCTGCGTTGTCCTAATGCACTCCATGCAGAATGCATATCAAATTCAGCTCTCCGAGGACATTATTAGTAACCAAAACATCAAAGGCAGCACTAATATGCTGCTGCATGCTGTTGTGCTTTGCGTCCATGAGGTGGTCCTTGCCATTTCCTCTCGCACGGCACTTTGATGTCGAGCAGCACGAAATATGCTGTGACACTGCTCAGGCAGAGGAATAAACTTCCCCGAAGTTGTGCAATCCATAAATAGATAAACAAGGGGGCTGAGGAGAGGGAGAGGGGAGGGGAGCCCGATTCCTTTGTGACCCTTCTCGTAACAGTTCAATGTCCTAAAAGCTATGATGAACCGGTCCTCGTGTGTGTGTGTGTTTAATTAGACCCAGTGGCCAGAGAGCATTTGGTTTTCATCAGCACCCCATCCCTATTGCCACGCAGATATAGATAGCCTAGCCCTGTTCTGGCCTGGATCCACTCTGCCTCTATCAAAGACCGCAAAGATCCTGATCACCGCAGATTAGGAGCCAAGAGTTAAGAAACAGCTACTCGGTGCTGTCTCATTGTCGAACTTGCTGCACCAGTAATCTGCGGTCCCTGCGGGTCGAGCCCTGAGAGGGTTGAAGTATTTCAGAACACCAAGTGTATTTAAAAAACATGTCTTGTAATTCTGCGCTCTGAAATCAATCATTAAAACAACCTGCTTGAATGTGAAATGTTCACGTTCTTGGTGATAAATTGCAATGTGGAATGTATACAGCGGGTGTACATTATACACAGAACACTATAGTGTAAATACACGTCCACTCACATGTTAAAATACTCTCAGGTTTCCTGCATGGAATAAATGCATGAGAGGCGAAAAAAACGGACTGCCAACATTTACAGCTTTTTAGCATTCACTGTGCCTAAACAAGACCAACGACAAGACATTTAACAACTACTGGAACAGAGAGCAGTATCTAGTAACAGTGAGAGATTAAAAAATGGAAGAAAATTCATGTCCAATTTGCAGCAATCAACGATGACAACAATTAAGGTCATGAGCCTGGGGTATTAGTCATGCCTAACCGTAAGAGGCCACAAGTGATCAGAAAATAAGTTAAGGGCTGCCAAAACATCTGCCAGCTCGGCCTCTTTAACAAAACTTTCCTTTCATTTTACGAAAATAATTACTCAGCCTGTCCAGTCACTTGTTTTTGCTCAAAGAAAAGCAATGCACTGAAGCAGAGGAGGAGCAAAAACAAGCACAAGCAGCACGAAAAGAACGACCAACGGTGAAAACGATCAATAAACCAACCTTAAAACTCACCAACCGTGACCTTGAGCAACTCTCCCCCGTGCACACCGGTGCGACTTCACTGTACACTGAAACTCCAGAGGCACCGGCTCGTGCAGTCAGGTATCCGGGGCCGGCCGCTCCGCATTGAGGATGTGACACTATCGTAAGATCACCAACCACTCGTTTGACACCATCATCAGCATCTCTGCCAGTGGCCAAGGGCCGCCAGGCAATAAACAATAAACTCTGATCGGAGAATGCTGTTAATAATTAAGGGAAAGGATAGGATGGCCGGTAATGTCACTAATGCATGGACAAACCAATGGGCATGTTGTTGCACGAAGGGAGGTATCAGCGGAAGACTTGTCAAAGCAGCTGGAAAAGAGACATTTTATCCACGCGCGTTCAGGCGCTTTTTCCACTTGGGACAATTGAATGGAGCGGCTACCGTAACTCATCAAGCTTTTTTGCATTGGGGGGGGGGGGGGGAAGGAAATGTGACAGCGGAAACACAGTGAGCTTAAATAGATGAGTTTGACGGTTAATGTGGAAAAGCTGACAACAACCCAACAGAGTGCTGTGACCAAGCGGCAACCTCCGCCGCTGAAAAATGAAGCCAATGCGGAAGTGCAAAAAAGCTGCAGTTCCTCGAATAACCGCTAGAGCAGGCCGCAGAAGGGAGTCAATTACATTTGAGCCCCATGTTAAAATGTCCGATTTTACGACAGAAAAAAAACATATTTACAGCCTGGTTCAAAACATGGCTCTAGTCTCATAAGCTGTTTTTCTACTCCATGACAACTCTGAGGGGGGCGAATTTTTTTATAAGGCGTTCGTTTAAAATATACAGCATACATCATTATGCACAATTCATAGCTGTCAATCTAAGTGGCACCACTTTGATTGACAGCTAGCCAATGACGGTCTAAACGGCGTCACCCCGGCTAATTCTTGTCACTGAGTTTGGGAAAGAGATCGTCGTGGGGTTAGCCGGCTAGCAACGATATTTAGCATTTAACCTAGCTGGTTAGCCGTAGCTAGTTTGATTATTTCGAATAAAGCGGCTTTTTTCAGCCAATAGCGTTCATTCGACCCGCCTCAGCTCCGCCCTCGCTCCACCTCTTTGTCCTTGTTTGGAGTAACCGGAGGTAGGCTACCAAGATGGCTACGCACTACGATTTGCTTCATTTTTGCTCTTCAGAAACCTATGGGTGACGTCACGGACACTACGTCCATATTTTATACAGTCTATGGCTGTGACAAACTATTTCATGACTGAACTGATCCACTAATTGAAATCTGTTCATTTCAGCATCCAAGATGGAAGGACATTTAATTCTGTCCATCATCCAGGACTAACTGTTGCAGCTCTGAAGCTACAGCTCTGGTGAAAATGCAGATTTTTACATATCTTAATAAGTGCAGATGCAAGAAGCTGTAAAAGCATCTGTTTTGTTTCTCCTTGCAAAAAAACAATGTGGAAATTTTGGCAACATCCTGAAAAACACAGTGATGAATTAGACGACAAGGTGCTTCCTCTGTATTCTAAAAATACCTTTCTCAAACAACAGTATCTTCGGCCCGATCGCTGTGAAAAGAGAGCAAAAGCCACAAAAGTGTGTGAAGTAAACCTCACGCCACACACTGTTTATTTGATTGCAGCTGTTCCCGAGATGCGAGATGAGGAAGAGCGGTTGACAGCGCTGAACGAGCCTGACCTCGATGTGAACGATCCAAACATGCGCACAGGCCAAATACACTGCTCTCCCCGGTCGACGTCCCAGCCCATTTAGGTCGCTGCTCGGAAATGAGATTATCTGACTGACACTTAAGAAGCGATGAAACCTGTGATCTACGCAGCACTTTACAAACCCAAAACACCAGCAGAAATGTAATTAAAGCAGCTCTACTTGTCCGGCTCGTCTCCGGAACAGTAGCTTTCTAAGCATCTGCTCTCCAAATATTATGAGGATTTAAATCAATTAAGTGCTATTTCAGGTTCTCTATCAGATGACCCCTTTGTTCACCTCAAGCCTCAAGTTTGTGCGTCCAATTCAAACGTTGCCAAGACACACGATACATCATTCTGTGTGCTAGCAACATCACACAGTATCCAGAGGTGACGATCATAGCACTCCTGAGTCTCTGGAAAAAAACATGACACACAATCAAACGTGTGTTTGAAGCCAATGACATCCTGCTCTCCGAGTCCACAGAGGGATAGAGTTGCCGGTTCCAGGCATCAGAATGGTGAAAACGCTGAAACCTAAGCTCGTGGATCTCATAACGGGCTCAGCCCCTGGGCCCTGCACCTGAGCCGCTGGAGAGGGGTAACTGATAGGCCCTTAGCTGGCGGCGGCTCCGGCTGCGTTCGACGTCGCAGCGGCCCCTGCGCTAATTAGCTCCCCATTGTTGATGGAGGATTATTTCTGCAGGGGGAGCTCGGCAGCAACGCCTCGCTGCCTCCCTATCATCATCCTCTTCGTGTATGAGTGCTGCTCTTCTCTGCTGACTTATTCATGGCTCCCACTGGCCGACAGCTTTCCTTACCCTGTGTACATCGCTGTGTCGTCTGCGCTATAGGCGGCGAGTGAAGTGTGATGGGAGACACAATGACAGGCTGCAGGTGGACAGCTGTGAGGCTTTAAGAGTCAACAAGTCTGCTGACGGAGTGGTCCCCATAGGCTCCCACTGTTTACATGTATTCTCTGTTTCCTATTTAAAACCAACTCCACATGCTCCAATGTCAGTATCAGTTTCAACTGTAAACCTCTAAACCTAATTATTATGTGGCCACTTAAGAGAAAAACAAATAAATCAAGACAAGCACGCAGCAAACTGACTATTAAAGTTAAGTGCAGGCCAGTTTTGACTGCGTTGACCCCTGACTTGAACAGGCAGCACAAACAAGGTGTTAGCACTAAAATATTCATCAGTCACATTAAGGAGTGTGGTGCTTTCTGCGCAAAACAAAAGAGCTAATCTCAGAGAGTCGTCGGGCGCAAACTGAGAGCGAGGAATCTCCTCCTGCACTCACGGCATCGTCGCATGTAATGCCTTATTAAACACAAAAGCCATCGTCCTCCACTTTCTTAAACCTCTTACACTGAGAGCAAAGCAATCAGGCTGAGTGGAGGAGAAGAGCGCTGGAGAGGCACAGGCCTGACCTGCATGGAATACATGTCACAAATTAAGAAAATGATTCACTGAGCTTCCAAGATCCTCCAGATGTTTGCTGTTGACCGCATTGTCCCAAAACAGCTTTGATTTTCATGCCAGAGTAAACAGCTGGGCGGCGCTGACACACAGAGAGGACACAAAACAGGAAAGTGTGTAAGGTGAAATATTCTGTAGGAGAGAGAGAGAACTTACATTTCTCTCCATGGCAAAGAGATATCTGGCACATTCATGGTGTCCATTGTACTCTGCCAAGTCTGCTGCTGTGAGACCGTCAATGTCCTGGTCTGTAGGGTTCGCTTGATTGGCCAACAGGATTTTACAGCACTGAGAGAGGGAGAAGCATAATATGGTAGATCAAGAAATGTGATTGTTTTAAGAATATATGTTGGTTTATTTAGACAAGACAGAAACTATGACAACAACAAAAGTAAAACAAAAGTTGCATCCCACCTCCAGCTCTCCATTCTCTGCAGCATCATGAAGCGGGGTCCCTCCCCAGTAATCCTTGATGACCTTTGAACCCATATGAAGCAGCCTCTCCAAGATGCAATAGTGCCCTCTGCTGGCAGCAAAGTGCAGAGCAGTGGCTCCATCTCTGTCCTGGCAGGACAGGCTGACATCAGTGTACGTCACCTGTTTGGGGTTAATGAAAAGGATGAAAGCTGTGACTGAAAAAACACAAATATATGTAGGAAACACTTGTTGTTCTTCTCTACTGACCAGCCACACCACCACAGCTTGGTGGCCCATGTGAGCAGCAGCGTGCAGGCAGGTCATGCCATCGTGGGCCCTCAGGTGGACGTCAGCCCCGCAGTCATTCACAAGGTACTCGGCAACATGCAGGTGCCCCTCCTGGCAGGCCAGGTAGAGCGGGGTGGCACCGATGACTGTCTGGTGGTTCACACACCTGTACAGGGACGAACACGGTGAAGTTATGAGAGCTTAAAATGCATCAGTATTAGGACCAATATCAAACTTGTGCCAAACAATAATTGTACAGTTGCTAAACATGGTGACTGTGTAAAGCTTGGTCTGCTTTGAAATAACTTTATTGGTATTTTTTGGCATCACAGGTGCAACCTGACAAACCTGGATACGTCAACATTTGTTGTATGAAAACTACCTCCAGCTATGAGAAATGTTGCTTTCTGATACTCCTGCCCATAGAGGAACATAGAAATGAATCATTTATAAAAAACATGAAATAGGCTACATGGGTATAAATAAAGGATGAAAACTTGTTTGGTCCTGTTAGACACTGCAGGGCTGCATTTACTTTGACATATGAACAAACAGCACTGAGCTTCAACAACCACAAGGCTGACATGTGACCAACAGTCAGCATGTATTATTCACAGGTGACTGATGGTCACATGTGATGGGATGACCCTGCCATCTGTCATGCAAATTACTGTCATACACTCCTGAAACAAGGAGATGAAGCAGGAAGAGCAACATATCTTTATCTGGTCCCTACTGAGTGCCACTGTCTCAGGTTCAGGAGAGGAGGAGATAGAGGATTCATGTGGGGGATCAACATTTCACGTATTCACCTGTTCCTCTGGATGAGTGTAGCCTAATGCCACAAATCATTTTGTTTAATTATGAACCATGTGAAAAAGGGAATGCTCACTTCCAATCATCAACTGCAAATGTGATTATACATATATATTTCAAACAGTGGTCTGGTGACAGCAAAAGAAACTTTTACATAATTGCACTGTAACTATAAAAGTACTCATTAATTTGAGTGTCCAACACAGTAAGATTCCACTGTGCCTGATCTCAATGAGACTGAGATACAGAGTCTGTGTTTCTTCTTAACACACTGTCAGCAAAGGCTCCTGGGGTTCATCATGTAGGAGCCATGAATGTGTGAACTCACCCTGGTGCCTTCTGAATGAGCAGTTTTAAACAGGTGAGGTCCCCACTGGCTGCAGAGTAGTGAGCAGGTACAGCTCCACAGTTCGTCTCCACCTCTGCCACGCCTCCGACGGAAAGCAGCCACTTAATGACTTCGACGCAGCCGAACCTGGCGGCCAGGTGGAGCGCAGTGGCCCCGGCGGCATCTCTGTCCTGGAATCATCCACAAAGGTCAAATTTAGATGCAGCTTGATGGAGACAAATTGAACTTATCTACTGTTGAGACTTATTGTAGCTAAACACACCAAAGGCTTTGTTCCATATATGTATGAAGGAAACAGTACAAGGTATTAAATAGCTACAGTAGAGATTCTGACAAAGAGCAATTAATTGATTAATTTAATTTGGTGCTCCATTAAGAAAATAACAAGAAAATAACAAGATAAACTAAGACATATGTTCTTTAATTTTAGGCAGGATTCTGCAAATTCACTCATACTGGATGTGTAATGTTAGAATTTAGAGAAACAAGAGATGCTGGTACTTGACTCTGTGCTAATAGCTAAGTTCCGAGCTCCCCTCAAGCATCTGGAAGTAATTACACTTCCAGCTACATAATACTAATGGATCCTCAGTAAGTCAACACCATATGATGTAATCAGCTGGTAATACATATGAAAAGGTAGTGTGCAGTACCTTTTACAACTGCAGTGATGTAAGCTCATTCTGGGATCAGTTAGATGACCATCTAAAGCCATCGCCTGAATTTAGACTCACACATGACTGAGTTGGTAGAAATGACAAGGAACCTGGTCATGTGGCTTCTCTCCAAAGCTTTTGAGCTCTCGGGGTAGGTTTCTCTCTCTCTCTCTTTGTGTGTAGAGATCACGCTCAGTGGATACACTTACCTCAATGTTGCAGCCTCCTTGGTCCGTCAGCCATTGCAGCTCCCGGATGTGACCCGTCGCCGCTGCATCATGCGCAGGTGTGGCCCTGTTCAAGGCCCGGGCGTCAGCTGCCAGCCCCAGCTCGCCGACAAGGAACTGCAGGCACTCCAGGCGTCCACACCTGGCGGCGTGGTGCACCGGACCAGCACCTTGAGCGTCGGTGATGGCAGGTGCGAGGTGACCAGAAGATGCGAGCTGCCTCAGGGTCGCGAGATCCCCCGCTCGAGCCGCCTGGATGGCCCGATGAAGCACCATCCCTGGCTGCTATGAGTAGGTTATGGCACGGAGAACGAGCTCCCTGGAGCTCCTCGGATCCCGGCAGGTTACCATCTCTTTCCCCCTCATGCCTGACTCTCATACAATAACAAAAAACTCATGCACTCATTGCCTCCTCCTGAGCCAGGAAAGTGACACCCGAGCGGCAGCCAGCTGGCCAGCATGGCTGTTGGGGAGAGAGGAGGGGGTCAGAGCCAGCGAGATAGAAAGGTAATGAAAGACGGGTGGAGGCGCACCACTCGTGGCCTCCTGCTCTCCTTTGTGTGGCAGTGGCCATATGCTAGCACACACATAATGGGGGAGCTGAGGCAGCACGGAAACTTAAGTAATGGGAGAAGTCAGAGCCAAGGCATGGTGGATTACAATGAGTGTTATTTTTTACAACTATTTTAAAAATTCATCTCTAAACATTTGATAAACCTGTAAGATCATCGTTAACACAGAATGATTTTAAAGTTGATTAGTGAAAAAATATTAAAAGAGAATATAAATATTTTATTCAATAACACTTATACATGTCATCCTGATTCCAATTAGCTGATGAGCTACTCACATGACGTGATGGAAGCTGAGTACAGTCATCTCCACAGAACACCACCCCTCAGGTCACTTTGAGTTCTTCCCTTTTATTATTTATATATTAAATATTTCATCCATTTTATATGATCCTTTACTGTAACAATAAACACATGATGATGATGTGTTTTTAATTCTGTACATCCTTATTTGACCTCCAGGATGACTGTTCATGCCGTCAGTTCGCTTCTTCCAGCAGCTGCACAGTTTCCCTCAGGTCCTCCACGACTGCATCCACATCTGCTTTGGTCGTCCCCCTGCCCACGCTCAACCTCAAGGCATTAGCTGCCACCTCTGTGGGGACGCCGCAGCTCAGAAGGATATGGGAAGGCCTGACGGGCAGACACAGTGCAGAGCAGTGAGGGAGTTACGTAACCACGAACAATACAAGGTCTGGACAAAAGAATAAAGGGAGAGAGGGACCTCTTTTACCTGTTTCCACTGTCTGAATGGCAGGCAGCACCAACACTGGCCAAGAGCCTCGAGCAGTTGGACAATACCCTCCAGCCTAAAGCAGGAGAGACAGAGATTAATCATTCAAAGCCTCTGTAGTTTACAAATAGCCCTGTGCGGGTCATGACCTATCTCTGACAAACATTGGTGTAGGGTTAGAGGACGCTGGGTTGGACTGGCAGGCCAAAACACACATAGGACAGAGACGGAGGAGGCGTGACATCACCTTGTAATGTCGGGCCCAGGATGGACACGTTACATGTGTTAGGGAGGATATCAGAGCCTGGGTAATGGCTGTTGAAGCGGATCTTGTCTTTGAAGACGGCCTGGAAAGAAAAACATACTGATGGTCCGTTTGTTTAATGTATGTATGCAGGTCATCATACCATAATATTTCAAATAACTGCAAACACACTATAAGCTGATAACAGTTCAATCATGATATATTTCATCTCTCTAACTGGAATCAAATTTACCTTCAGTCGTTCTTCCAAGTAAAGTTTGGTACTTCGCATATGACTCTCATAATCTGACAGGTTAGAGGTCACCAGCTCTGCGGCCTAACAGACACATAGGTGAAGCAAAAGAGAGTAATTTTTAAATGCAGGTATTCATCAAATATTTAGTGCTTTTTATTTCTGCAAGTGGGAAAACATACCTTTCCCAGACCTGCAATCATCGGTGTGTTTTCTGTGCTGTGATATCCAGAAAAAGAAAAAACAGAGCCTTATATTCAGGTGTAGTGCTCTGATCTTTGCTGCTGTTTCATGTGTCGTTTACTGATAATTCCTCAACTAAGACGATATAGTGTGTTACCCTGGTCTGAAGTTTCTCTCCTGTCCTCCTCCAAACAGCATCGGATACAGTGGTGTTTTCGTCCCGGGGCTGTTCACATACAGAGCACCAATCCGAGGGGCATAGAACTAGAAAAGCAACAACACCTTTCAATAGTATATTCCTATTATATTTTGATGCAAAACCAAGATGTTCTCGTCATCAGATCCCTGACCTTGTGACCCACTATGGTGAGGTAATCCACCCCCAGCTCACAGGCATCAACTCGGATTTTCCCCAGAGCCTGAGCGGCATCAGTGTGGAGCAGGATCCTGAGCTGCTCACGCTGCTTGTTGAGAGATTTTACTCTCTGGCAGATCTGTTGGACTGGCTGACAAGAGGAAGATGTCTCAATATACAGGGAACAACAGACTGAGCTCTACACAGAGCTACACACAAAGTGAAAGCTCTTTGGTTTTACATTGGAATTGGATAAGAATTCCGGTTTGATACATGATGCATGGAAGGATTTGAATTTGAATTGACAGACTGCTCTGTTGAAAAAGCTTTTACAAAAATGAGAATAGAATTATCTCTTTTGTCAGTTCTCTAAAAAGATAACAGTTGAAGATAAAGGTCATCAGGTTTACAAGCCCCTATCTCCTTCTTACCATGATGACTCCTGTCTCATTGTTGGCCAGCATGACAGAGATGAGGCAAGTGTTGGGACGCACTGCAGCCATGATGTCGTCCACCTCCACACAGGCTGTCACCTTAGACACAGGCACGAACGTCACGTCTGTGACAGAAACACAGACAGTCACCCATCAAGCCAAGAAAGGGAGCAAATGCAAAATAAAGCCACGAGCTGTTTGATAAAAACTTTAGCGGATGGTCTCCCACCTGCCGTTCCATCTTTCTGTAGGTGCTCAGCCACTAGTTTGACCGAGTCATGCTCCACATTGCAGGTGATGATGTGTGGAAGGCCGCTGCTTCCATTCTGATGGCCGTCACCTGGTGCAGCCCTGCAGCTTCTCCTGAAGTGCTCGACAGCAGTGTGGAGCACCAGGTTATTGGCCTGAAAGAAGATTGGTTTAAAATGAGCCACCATTACATGCATGACACTGCTATTGTGCTGATGTAGCTTCATGAAACCAGTAACAGTAATAATCACCTCTGTTCCTCCTGATGTGAAAATGATGTCTTCTGCTTTACCTCCAACCATTCTCGCCACATTCTCTCTGGACTGATTAATCATCGCCTTGGCTTTAACACCTAGAAATAAAAATGATTTATATGTAAAATACTTTTAATTGTTTGCACACTGAGATACATTATTGTTTTGGTACTGAAAAGACAAATTAGGGAAAATCAGCATGAGCTCATTGATAGTAAAGAAGATTCATTTACACACACAACTTGCTTAGCATTTAATGGCTTTTGGGTGCAGGTTTAAGTTTTCTTCACCTGCTATATAGTTGCTACTCGGGTTTCCCCAGGCGTCCTGGAGGGCTTCAGAAATGGCCTGGATCACTTCTGGTTCCAGCGGAGTCGTGGCATTGTAGTCCATGTAGATTCTGTATTACATAAAGAACATTGGAAATAAACTTTCTCATCTCATTTCTGCATTAAGAGTAAATGATATATCATGACCAAGCTAAACCAAACCTTCCTACCTGTCTACATTCATCTCTGAGTAATGATTGAAGGCATGGTCTGGGAAGGTGTGACCCTTTATGGAGGGGATGTCATCAGACTGTTTGGCCATAATACTCCTGAGGGGAAATAAGACATTTAGTAGGATGTCAGTGTAGATTTAATACAGCCATGGATCCATTATCATACAACAATATAACAATTTGCCGCGAAATATTTATTTACATCTCTCAACTCAAAGCTTTGATTACAATGTCTTTGACTGTTATTCAGAATAATGAATGAGTGCAGACCAAACAGCAGCTGGAACTGAATCTTGAAGGCAGTTTCAGCTGTTGTAATCTTCAACTCTGATCCGGGTTATCGCCACAGAGTGTGTACTTAAAATGCCAGCTGAGCATCGCAGAGGTTTATTACACATTTAAAGCAGATATTTAGTGTTAACATGGCCAAGCTGACAGATTCAAACATGTGTTCATCTACAACGTAGCTTCCTGGTACCGACTATGTTTAGGCTTAATTAAAAACACGTCGAGATAACACATTAAAACAACCTGTTCCCGGTGATGTTTAGCCGCTAACGCTCACCTGCACATCTGTTAACTTTAGCTACAGCTAGCTAGCGCTGCTAAATCATTTCCGCTAGCAGGATTACATTTAAATGTTGATCCGGTTTCAAACCCTCAGACTGACTCAGACAGACTCTCCTTCATGTGCCATAACAGGCTGCTGTTCCTGGCTTGTGTCTGACCTTGTGAGGTGATGTGAAGATGTCCTGAAAACATTAACTACTGTCTGTGTGTAAATGATCAGCTAACGAGCCGCCGCTTCGTTTGACTGTACGCTGCCGCTTCACCGGGTTGCCAGATGTCTAAACGAGAAACCCGCAATCTGCAAGCGGATATGTCAGAACACGTCCAAAACAATGTGAATAATTTGGATGCTTAACTTTTTTCATTTATTTATTATTATATTATCCGCGTATAGGTTTGTTGTATTAACTGTATCTATGTAATATCTACAACTGTGTCGTTTTAATCTATAATTGATTATAATTAACTCTGTAATATATATAACTTAATATAAACGTCCCACACTGATGAAATTCACTTGTTATAGCAACTCAAGTTAAAAAAAAAAGGAAGGAAAAGAGTAACTGAGGATAAATAAAAATGACACAAGACAAAAAAAACAATAAAGACTACATACACTGTACACACCTTTCATATTTACAGATATGATCACGATGGATAAGTATTTAAAAGAAGGAACACTTCATAGATATAAACTGTAAGTGAAATTTTTGGCTTTAATGTCTGTTAAAGTCAGAATATTTCTAATGCCAGAGAGCCTGAAAGACAATGTAAATCAATGTACTGGATTTATAAGATTTAAGAGAAACAACATTTTAATTATGGTATTATAAACAGTCTGGCACAAAAACCTGGCAACCCTGCAGGTTAGAAACCCGGAAGTGTCACAGAAAAATAAAGACACGTGGTTTTGAATATTTTCTTTAAAACTATCACATATACATGACTTTTCTGTTTTTATTTAACAGTTCAGTCAATTAAACGTTATTCTGTGAAACAACTGATACATAAAGGCTTTGAAATATTGGGTCAGACCGAAGTTCATCTATTTATTGGTGATTGTTAATGATTAATAAAATATTGATCAAAAGGTGCAAAAACAAATGCAGTATACATTGTACAAAAAAGAAGAGTCCATTAGTTTGTGTTGCATAATTTCCATGTTTATTTAATATATGACAATGTGTTTAGTGTACACAAACATCTGACGCTAAACTCCAACACTCAGAGACACTGACTGAACTACTGCCCATTTCAGATTTTGTAAATGGGTGCAACTTTATAATACACTGTTCACAGCAATCATGTTTATATACAATGCAAAATAATCTGATAAAGAAGAGAAAATGAAATGTACCGGTGCAATTTGATAGTGCAAAACAAAAAAAGAAAAGAAAAAGAGATTAGATGTGGAAGCACAAAAATGTAAATGATATTCTTTGAAAAAGGGAGGGGAGGGATTAGAAAAAGTAGATTTTGTGAAGACTGTCAGAGCATGACGGTGAAGGTAGATACTGAAATAAGAGTGACAGTGTGACAGTAAGGTACAGCATTACTCTGTGCAAGATGCAATGCCTACCAGGGCCATAATGAACCGACATTCCCCCACACGTCAGTGGACAGATTATTACAGGTACATCTCACAAGCTCCATTTGGCTCCCTGATAGTAACCTACCTACAATCAATAAGGAACCAGACTGTGAACCCAGAAGACAAGTCAACACAACCACTCCAGCAGAATAAGCATTTTCAAATATCAATGTACATTCAGTGTGATTTTTTTTTCTTTGTGACTGCACCAACGAAACTTTGGTTGGCTCAAATGTGACGCACATCAAAAGGCCCGAAGAAAACAAGAGGAGTAATCTCAACATAGAGATCAGACCGGAGCAATCACAGGCTCATGTTTTAAGATCAGGTTTGAAAGGAAATGAGACAGAAATGAGTGCTTGAGACAGTGTAATGTACAGTACAGCAGGGCATCCCCTCAGTGACGACGCTATAGCTGGATAAAACACAACCGCAGTCTCTGCCAACGACGTTGATCAGCCAACTTGTTCGACAACAAACTGAAGATATTAACAGACATTTGACTGACAACTACTGACAGTTATACACATGTTGGACTGTAAAATGGTTTGACTGGATCACTTCAAAATATGTAAACAACACAGAGAATACTGCAATACTGCAAATATTCTTATAGTAGAATAAGGTCCTGTATGGATCAGCAGCAAAAATTAAAACTTACTGATTTGCTATTCAAATTTAATCCAGCTAAAACCTACTGTGCCATTGGACAGAAGAACCTTCATGTAACAGTTTACAGCTTTGAGACAGTGTGTAAGTGAAATGTCACTTTTTGAGCATGCTCTCCAGGCTGGCTGACCTGAGTCATGCTCGTCCATCAAACCTCACACAGCATCTCACAAGCTGTACATGTTCCGAGTGTTTGAACAGGTTCAGTAGATTCATAGTCTGTTTGAAGGAAATGCTATAGAAAATGCACAGAAGCAATTTTCATCAAAGATCAAATGAAGAGATGAAAAACAGAAACACTTTGATTCTGTCAACATCAGTGATTTGTTCCATTCAAGGCATGATCACTTAACAGATATAGTACTGAAGTAAAGTCTGTGTTATGGACATTCTGTAACATATGACAACTCATTGTCATATCATGTAACATTGATATAAATGATACCCTTTTGTCTGAATGTGATGATGATGAAAAGCAGGAGAGTGATGTGACAGGATCTTCCAGAACAGCATCATAGCAGCATGAAGGATGTAGATTCAAAGCAACTGGTGCAGAGGCATACTGTACAGTATGATCGAAAAGAGAGGCACTACATTTAATCAATATACATATCATTCAGAAAACCAGCTTCTTATTCTGAGGATCAGTTTATACTTTTGATCATTTAACAAGGTAGCTTTGTTTCGATGGACAAACCACCTCGATGTTCTCTACCTACCAGTATGTTGACCTTTTCAGGCGCATGTTAGTTGGGTCAAAGGTCAGGTATGACTATCCTAATCTTAAAGGGGATAGTGTTATTCAAGTAATCTTCAGCACAAATAAAGTGGCCAATCATAAAGTCATTAAATTGTTTAAGTAGCATTAACTACAAGGGGGACAAAGGTTGTATTATTCCAATGCTTAAGGAACTCATATTAAAAAGTGCAGTGTGCAGAAATTGCACGGTACTACTACTTTAGAAATATAAATGCCTTTGTAAATAAATACATGCAGAAATAAATAATAAAGCTGTTAAATATCTAAATATATCACATTTTGAAAGAAATAAAAATTCAGGTGGAGAATGAGCCTAAACTGAGCGGATTAATGGCGATGACGTCCGATTACTCTTGGTGTGAATGCAGATGCCCTCGGTGCTCCTACGAGTAGCTACAACGACATGAATCGATCAAAAATGCCACAAGAACATGAAGTCTACGATGAAATGCCATTCCCTTGCCAGGCTGTGTGTGCTAAAGTTTCCGAGAAGTTTCAGGAATAGGAGGCAGATTATTCAATGCCAGGACCACAAATAAAGGAGAATTCTTAAATTACACTCAACTGTCTTTTTTTTTTTTTGAGTGTGTATTTTCTAGCTGCAAACCAGTTTAGACACTGTATATATACTGTAGCTGAAGAGTAGAGTAGAGAAGAATCTGCATGTTTGTCTATTTACTGATGCAAATGTAGCTATGTGATCCTCACTGACATGGCAGCTTCAGGTAAAAATAAATGTCACTGCATTTTTTTTTTTTTAAGGAATAAATGTATAAGGCTCGATGTGTCACTGACAACAACTACAGTACATTACCATACGTATGTTATCTGAGATAAGAAACGGTTGCTACTTCCTCCATTTTCTTCATTCTTCCAGCTATGAATAAACTCCAGTACAGTACAGTGACAGCTTTTTGAAGAGGTTCTTCAGACTATGAGACTCACACCGCAGCAAAGGCCTGACACGAAATGGGCGCTTTAGGTGCTGAGGACACTAGTGATAAACCGAGAACGTACAGGGGAGAGATGGTTGTTGGTGACTGTGGTGGAGGGGGGGCGGGCGGGGCTCAGCACGAGGGGAGGGGGAGGGACAGGGATCTATGTACATCTTAGTCTTTGCGTTCGTCCTTCTCTCATGAGATTTATTCAGAGTCACATCCTCATCTGTCCGGCTCGTCTTCTCGACAGCTTCGACCTGAGAGGCAGAGGAGAAACGTATTTAGGCAAAACATCTTCCAGTTTTAACCCTGTAAAGCCTGAACCATGAAATAATTGACAGAAAATTCCAAATCTTTGAAACTGGAGCCTTCTGAACAAACGAAAAAAGAAATTTCAAATATTAATTTCCATATATGAGTTTCGATTTTTTATCATATTTGAGACATCATCATCATTTGAGACTCAAAGTTTCATTAATTTCATTCAACTAAAACATTAAACAAAAGTATGTAACAAATTGATCATTCTAGTTCCAAACAAGAGGATATTTTTATTTTCATTCCACTATTTATTGTTGTTATTACTCTGTATAAGCTACTATCTGTATCATGCAGCAATGAGAAATCCACCAACAGAGCTGGCAGGTGGAAGAGGAACACTTCATTTATTTTGGCTCATTTTGTGGTTCACTACCTTTTTATTTTCCTCACTGATGATGTAGGAGCCTCCAAAACTCATGGATCAGATATGATACGCTCGGTGATACAGGGTTATGGTTGTGTTTACTTTCAGAATAAAGTATGTTTTACCTGATCGTTCCAGCGAGGAGAGGGTTAAACGCATACAGCCAGTCGTGCATCTCTTTGTCGTTAGTGGCTTGAAGCAATATCCCACGATGTTCTGTACACACGGCAAATGTGTTGGGGGTCTGTGGAAAAGAGCCAGAAAAGCTCATTACACCATGTCACCAATAGGAGAGCAGAAAGAGGGACTGTTGCGTCATCACCGACCTTCAGCATGGCCTGCTGGTCCTCGCTGTACTCCACCTGTGCCGAGGAGAGGTTGAGGATCGCCCGCTCCACCGTGTCTCTCTCTGTGTTGTAGATGTAGACGTATGGCCGCCGCACGACCACGTAGCGCTTCACCCACCCGTTGGTGTGCGGCTCCAGGAAATGGATGTAACCCTTCTTTGACACAATGGGGCTGCAAACATACAGGTGGAATATCATCATGTGTGAAACCAACATGTGTCCGCAGTGAAAAGTGATTCTGTAGCAGACTCACCTGACTCTGATCTCCTGGATATCAGGGACAAATCTGCGGATCCGAGGTTTTTCAGAGGCTCCATTGACGGACTTCTTGGCCTCTGCGTCCTGAGGTGTTTCAGGGGCGGGGCTGACGGCACGGGAGCGAGGCGGTGGGGGTCTGCAGAACAGAAACAACAGGTGTGTGAGGCCTGCAACTGACACTCAGTGGCCACTTTATTAGGTACAATCTCATACAAAACAATACAACAGCTCTACCCCCCAAGTCCATCTTTATGAAGTTTATTGACATTGGCAGAAATGTGTAAACTCAAATGTATGTTTATTATTGGGAACATAGTTACGTCGTGTTGTACTGGACGACATCAAAATGAGTGGAGTTTCTAATTTTTTGGTGTCTATATCAGTGTTGTACCCGAACGCGTTCAAAGAACGTTCGTTCATGAACTAACTCATATTTTGGGTGAACGTGAACGTCCCGTTCATTTTTGCTTGATGAACGTTAAATTGTGAACGCACTCATTCTGCTGTTTCTTGAACGGCACTCTGATTTCGTTCAGATTACGTTTGTGCCAGATTTCAAGAGCCCTCGGCGAAAAACCAAGCTAAAACAGTAAAAACACATGGTAAACGACCATTAAAATGTCGCGGATAACCACCCAATCTGGCAACCGCAAGTCCTGCCTGTCGCTCTACCAACTTCGTCATCAGCGGTCGTCAGTCTCGTCACAATTCACATGTGTGCAAGGAAGGAGGATGCGTTTACTGAGAAACTAGTTCCCATACAGTCGGGAATTAGCTCGTAGCTCGTGGCAACGTAAAAAAAAAAAAAAAAAAAAAAGAACTAAAAAAGAACGAAATAGTTCATTTTTGGGAAGCATGAACTTTAGTTCACAATTTTGAATTATGAACGATGAACTGAACTAGTTCATTTTAAAAGGTTTGAACTGAACTTTGAACTAGTTCATATAGAAAGTGAACTTTCCCAACACTGGTCTATATTTACATTCATAAGGCAAGAGAATATTGGAAACACCTCTGGATATAGCTTGTACAGATGTACCTAATAAAATGGCCCAAAACAATCAAGCACTTTGCAATGACTGAACAACTTTACCATTAGAGCTTCACGTTATCCCACTACTTGTTCACAACACACAGGCAATACACAAAATTTGCTCATCCAGACCCATTACAAAGATGATCATGGCTGCCACAGATGAGAATTAACAAACAACAATAACAACAGAATCAGGTGTTGGTCCTGACCTGAGCTCAGAGTTGCCGTAGAAGCCCTCCACCAGCGAAGGGCACGTTGACGAGGGCGTGATTGTGTTGAGAGCAGAGATCGAAGTGGAGTCTCTTAACGTCGTGACCGACATCTCTGAGATCTGAGACATACACACAAACACACAGACATCAGCTGTGAAGAACCAGTCGACATCAATAATCCGACTTGTTTCATGTGTAGGTTTGAATCGGAGTGTTGGAGCAGGACCTTGCTTTCACTGGCGCTGACACACACGTGGCTGTATTCTCGGTTGAAGGAGTGAGTGAGCAGCCGCAAACACTGTGTGAGAAGAGGACAGAGGGTTTAAAATGTCTTCTGAGGTGAGATACAAGATGAGTAAAATCAACTCTGTAGTGTTATTAAAATGACATTGACATGAGAGAGATCATTGACAACAACAAAATACAGTCAAGACTGAGAAGGATCCATATTCGTTATTGTTTCACTTGACTTTGCTTGGCCACTCTCCCATATGTGAGGTCACATCAAATCTGTCTTTTTTGAGTGGCCACTTTATTAGGTACACCTGCACAATCCAATGCAATACAACAGCTCTGCCATAACATCCATCTATACAAAGTTTATAATACTCAGTTTTTGTTGGTGCTGTCAGAAAAGTGTAAATTCAATGGACCACATTAAATTATGAGGTGTTTCTAATTTTTTGTCCTCCCCATTTACAGTCATGATGAGAGCAAATTATTAGAAACATCCAGTCCAGTGCAACAGCACCACCACTAAATCTGACCTCAGTGCTAAAACATATAATTTAATTCTCTCCTCTCTGACAGTGTCAAAAAACATTACAGGCATCATAAAAGCAGATTTTATGTCAGAGCAGATGTATTGGATTGCATTAGATCGTACAGGTGTACCTAATAAAGCGGCCGCTGGGAGTTTAACTCTGACCAAAACGACTCCAGATGTTTCTGCAGTGTATGTAGATGTAATTTTTTTTCCCCCCTGAAAATCTAATTTCCAAATCATTTCCTACACATTGATTCAGTTGGTTTGCCAATCTTCAAGCTGCTCTTTAACTCAAACCTGAAACTCAGTCTTCTCTAAGTGATGATGTCTGACCTTGGCAGCGAGCTCCCTCTGCCTCTCGGTGGTGATTTCAGAGCCGGCGTTGACCTCCGGGTCGACCTCGGGGGGCTGGGGAGACTCGCTCAGCTCCTCTGTGACACAGGACAGCAGGGACTCCTGACCCATGAGCAGGGTGGACTCCAGTTTCTCCCTCAGCAGGAGGTAGTGTTTGGTCTTCTCCACCTGTGAGGAAAAAACATCACATAACAACAGACCCTCGTTTAAACTAAGTTATATATAATAGAATTCCAGTGTGGTTTCCATCAGAGGCAGAGACGCATTCAAAACCATATTCTTTTATTAGACAGTCTGAGGAGGTGGCTGGTGATATCTGAGACTCTACAGCTCTTCAATGATTTTCTTCCTATTTTTTAACATATTTTTATCCATCGCCGAACTCCTCTGTTCTGTTGAGTTCGTCAAGGATTAATCCTAAATCCTGTTCTACACTGATTACATGCTCCCTCATCTGTCAGCTTGGTCATGTCTTATATCATTTTTATGCAGATGATGTCCAGTTGTTATGTATTTGAGAAACATTGCAACATCAAGCCAAGAAGCTGTAGCACAATTACAATTAGTTACATTATATGTCATTATATGTTAGTTATATTATATGTTTTGAAATCATTTATTAACTTTTTATTTTTTTTAATTTTTAATCATGTTGTATTTATAGATTTTGATTTGCACTAATACTAGTAAGTGCTTTATGAACTAATTAAATTGGACTTAAAACCTTGAAGAAGCACAACCACAGTGGTGCCTCTTTCAGCCCATACAGGCTCCATAAATAAGGGCCAGTAGCATCTGTCTTCAAGTGTTAAAAGTAGCTTATGCTGGCAAAGAAAAGTGACTGAAGCCCCTCACATCTTGAAGGAGGCTGAGCTTCTCCAGCTCCCACTGGTGGTCCAGGATGAGACTGTCACTGCGAGGCCTCCACCCGGCCAGGTTCTCCTCCCCTCGGACGTAGGCCACGGAGGTGTCCAGCACCCGCCTGCGTCTCCTCTGCATACCTGGATGAGAACAGGTGCAGGATTAGAAAGGCTGCACAGGTGAGCTCGTTGTAAAGCGGTGACCGTGTCCGGACTCTCACCTGGGCTTCCTGCGTCCGCCAGGTTACACAGGCTGACCTCATAAACTCCAGTCACACGGTTTCTAGGAAGAGAAAAAACACAGAGCTCTTTGTCAGCAGAGAGAAAACAGGAGCAACATGTTTTCATTGATTGAAGTGTGGAGCTCACCCGTCTGCTGCTCTCAGGCTTCCAGTGCCGAAGAGGTTCCGGATGGAGCGGGAGGCCGAGAGCTTTGTGTCTCGGGAGTAAAACACCATGCAGATATCTTTGGTTATGACTGCGGGCTGTGTGCAGTTCTCCATCTGCAACGGATAAAAGAGGAGGGATTTCCGACACTGATCCTCAGGAGTAACTCACACATTCACCTCTGATGCTGCTGGAGCTGTTTCTGCCTCTGGTGAACGCAGCTGTACCTCCAGCAGGGGCGAGCGCTCATAATAAGCTATAGATGCAGTGCATGCCCAAGCTCTTCAATAAAATAATTGAAAATATTCATCTGTCAGTGTGTTCTATAATGCAATACCTTAGTTCTACTGTTTTGGTCTGAAATTCCTGCCTTATTTATCCTGTTTTGTTTGCGAAAAACTGGAAAGCTGACAGCTTGTTTCGCGCATGCGCACTGCGATATTGAGTCGTACCCGCGCTCGAGGCTGTGTTTACTGTACATGAGCATTTTGAATGGCAAAAAAGCTGTCAGTGAAGCAGCTTATCTGCCAACGCGCATGCTCATAACTGGATTCACTTCAAAACTCATAGCTTCACTAGCCGAGTCAAAATGAGTGAAATAAGTTGGTAACATGGGGCAAGTGTGAGTGTGAGAGTGTCTATTAAAATCGCATTGATGTACTAGTTAGAAAACGGAGCCCCGGAGGTATACAGAGCCCCAGAGGCATCTCACTATGATGTGGCGAGGGAACGCTTTATTTATCCCGGTCCCTCACTATAACATAGCCTGGAGGGAGCGCTTTATTTATCCCGGTCCCTCACTATAACATAGCGTGGAGGGAACGCTTTATTTATCCCGGTCCCTCACTATAACATAGCGTGGAGGGAACGCTTTATTATTTATCCCGGTCCCTCACTATAACATAGTGTGGAGGGAACACTTTATTATTTATCGCGGTCCCTCACTATAACATAGCGTGGGGGGAACGCTTTATTATTTATCCCGGTCCCTCACTATAACATAGCGTGGAGGGAACACTTTATTATTTATCGCGGTCCCTCACTATAACATAGCGTGGAGGGAACGCTTTATTTATCCCAGTCCCTCACTATAACATAGCGTGGAGGGAGCGCTTTATTTATCCCGGTCCCTCACTATAACATAGCGTGGAGAGAACGCTTTATTTATCCCGGTCCCTCACTATAACATAGCGTGGAGGGAGCGCTTTATTTATCCCGGTCCCTCACTATAACATAGCGTGGAGGGAACGCTTTATTTATCCCGGTCCCTCACTATAACATAGCGTGGAGGGAGCGCTTTATTTATCCCGGTCCCTCACTATTACATAGTGTAAAAAACATATGACGTGTTTTAATTAACACATAAATAGCCAATAATTGGGTGCTGGCTGTAGTTCACACTTCAGCATGACCACTGTAACAGGTCACCGCTCGCCACTGACCTCCAGGTAGGCAGAGAGGGTCATGTAGATCTTCTCCCCGTACGGAGTGACTCGGTTCAGGAGCAGGGAGTTGTGCATGGAGCTGTCCCAAGCCGCCTCGAAGCGGTAGAACGTCCTGAGGTGATGCAAGTGAGAAGAACGTGACTGAGCAGTCCTTCAACCTGAACAGCTAATTAGCAGCTAAACACATGCTAAATAATCTATAATCAAAAAATCTACACTCACAGAAAGATGTGGATTAAAATTTGATTCTAAACATTGAGAAAATAATATTATGAATTGCAAAAAAACCCAGTCATAATTAATTTACTATTAGCGTTGCAATATGTTATTATACATTTAAATTTAGAAATTATTGCTCAAACTTTCAGCACAACAAAAGTGCTAATAAAAACTTTTTGCATGCAACAGACTGAGCTGATGATCTGCTCTGTACACAACATGACAGAGAAGCAAAGAGAGCTGAGATGATATCAATACAGGAAAAAAAAAAGGGAGGAGGAAGATGAGAGACAGCCAGATGGAATGAGGGACAGGGCAGTGAAATACCTATGGTCAAGTCCCAGGGAAATGCTGTGAGAAAGAAGAAATCAGCAACAGAACAGAAAGTGAGAGTCAGGAAGTATGCTGTGGTTGTGCGCTCGTGTGGCTGTTATCTCATTATCTAAACACGGCCGTGGATCGCACAGCTCGCCCCCACAAGAGGCCGTGAGAAAATCCTGAGGAAGGCGCTGACCGACTCCCTCGTCCCGCTCTACCGCTGCCAAGGTCAAATGACAGCGCACGGCCGTTCCTCCGGCAAAACAATACAGCTTTCTGTTCCGCCTCTGATTTACTCCATACGTTAATGTACACCATTTTTCCCTCATTTCCCCCGAGGGGAAATAATCACGCGCTGAAACCAGTTATTTTTCTGGCCTGCATCCCGGCACAGCTTTAAATTTAAAAAAGATAATCCAAGCAAGAATTGTAAAAGGAGCCTAATGTTTTTGAAAGTCATAAAAAAAACGGCGGAATGGACTTTTCATGAGGTTCAGATGTTGGACCCACTGGTTCTGGACTGAGGTGACCATGTGGGATTGTGTCACCCAAAAGAAAGTGAACAGACTCTGTGGATAACTCACTGCTGCTCAGTGTGAATTAGAGGTGGGCGGATCGATCCAAATATCAATAGTATCGATACCAAGTTGGTATCGCTATCGGATCGATACTATCGTGATGAGATCGATACTTTAATGTCAATTTCGCTCTTGTATGTGCTTGTGCGGCCTCGTCAAAGAGGCGACAGCCAGGTCGCTGGACTTGCCGCTTCTTCTGTCTCACTCTCAGCGCGGAACAGGCGCACTTTGCTCCTCCTCCCCCTCTTGTGCTCTGATGTTGTACCGTCACGTAACTCAGCGGCAGCAGGCCACTCAGCTCGCTCTCTCTGTTTTTGATAATAAAGTTGCCTTTAAACTTTGCCTAAATTCTGTCCTGGGTTATAAAAAAAAATTCCAAGGAAAAACCACAAAAACACCTAAGGGTCAGCAGTGTGATAGTACATCAACCTTAAATATTAAAAATATCGGTATTGATATCGGTATCGGCGATACTGGCCCTGTATTTACTTGGTATCGGATCGATACCAAATCTTGCAGTATTGCACACCTCTAGTGTGAATGACAACAGCACAGAGATGGTCTATTCTTAAGTAATTAGCAAATGCATCAACACACACACACACACACACACACACACACACACACATGCACACACTTCTCTCCCAGTAGTAGAAATCTTACACTACAAGGGAGCAATTTCCTCTTTGCACTGCACCAGCATGTGCTCCTCTGTGTTTTACTGCCTCCTCGAGCAGCGGCAGCCAGGATTGAAGTCATGCTGCTGGCGTCACATGTGAGGAGCCGTTTGTTTCTGGTGTTTGGCAGAGTTCCGCCGAGGTACGAGCGAAAGATTTAAAAATATTCACAACATTGCAGCAATTCTGGACCAAGTGCTACCGCTGAGGTAATGCTTCACCGGATTACATTTTAATAGCTGTATTTGAATGTCGTGCCAGAGCGGGTACTGTAAATGATGTGATTCGTATGACGGCGCTTGAGTAATCGTGTTCCTGTTAATATTCTGGAGCTGTGATGGGAAATACTCGGTGTCTCTTGGGATTAGAGGTAACTAACACAAACATGTTGGTGGATTCAAATGATTGCTTCACTGCAAAGGTCAACAATGTGAAATTAATAAACAGTGAGTGCAGAGAGGAAAGCAGGATTTTTCAATTTTATGAATATTCCTGTCTTTGTTATTTCATATGATTATTATAATGCATCGCTAGCTCCCTCTGCTGGTAGGTTGTGCTACTACCTCTTACTCATAATGAACTCTTTCAGGCCCAACAGCTTTAAATCTGATGGAGTTAAATCATGTTGAATGTGACTTTACTGCCTTTTAAATGAGTAAATTAGCATCTGTGAGCAATCAAGAGATGAACAGAATAAAAACAGCTTTTTTAAAAGTATCAAACACATGTCTTCTGTCCAATGCAAGAGTGACCAAATCCTGACTGGCTTTCTAACATCAGTTTCATATGAAAGCTCTTGCAGCAGCTTCTGAAGTGAAAACAGAGCGACACTGGCCCCGCGACACCTCCAGCAGAGACACAGTCAAGGACAGTCCATGTGAAGCAAAGCCAGCCATGCAGACCCTGTCCATCACGAACGGCAGCCTGATAACAGCTCAAACACACACCCAGCGCAGCAGCATGAGCGGGGACATGCACGACCACGTCCCTCGCTTCCCGTGAGGAGGAGGAGGAGGAGGAAACAAAGAGGCACGGATGGGTTGCTGACAGTAATGACAGAGGAGGAGAGGGGAAACCACTGGAGTGGGAATGACAGGATGTGGAGGACGTTAGAGAGATGAATGTTTGTGGAAGCAGGAGGAGAGAGGCAAAATAATATACCTAGGCATGTCCGAATCAAGAAACTGTCTGCGAAAGCAAAAAAAACAACATTCTGTTAGTGGACTGGAGGAAGAGAAATGTTAGCATCCATATATACTTAGATGTTAGTCTCTGTGAGACTGAGCAGGGGCCACGCTGGACCACAGCCTGACCTGGTGCCGACCCCCCCAAAAAACCCAATTCTGGACCACTGAGGCCACAGCGGGACAAACACTGAGGGGGTGCAGCACCGCGGTCAAAGGAGGGCCGGTCGAGCGGGGCCGCTGGACAGAGCTGCGAGGGGCTTTAAACTCAGGAAACCCAGAGCTGGGGGGTGGCGGTTTTGTCGGGGGAGGTTGGGAAAGCAGAGGGTTTAAGCATCAGCCAAAAACAGACGGTCACAAAAATCATAAGTTAACTGGCATTAACAGTTTTCATTTATTTGACTTAGATAATTTTGGCCAAATCTACACTGATTTATCTCCATATAATACTTTGTAAATACACAGTGGTGGTGCTTATGTTGCCTTACTAACATATCAGCTGCCATGACAGAAGAGTCTTAAAGGAAGCATACTGCCCTCTACTGTCTGGCTGCAGAATAGCATAAAACACCACAATATTAAAACTTGGTCCTTCCTATGTGGAAACTCTTGAACGTATTTTTCTTCTATAAGATGTCACAGTCACAAAGAGCTGTCTGATTTCTATAGGCAATTTTATGATGTTAGTAAAAACATTCGGTATGAGTTTCAGTGTGATAATAGCAATGGTGTTATTCTGTTGTTTCTTGGAGATGTGAGTTCCAGTCCTGAATCATACAACATACCCAGAAACACTATTCTAACGTCTTCAAATAAGACAAAACACACTGCAGGTCAATGCTGGGTTCTACAATCTACAGTCGGTTATTCTTAAATATCAAGAGTTAATCAAGGGATTCAATATCGTGATGATGAAATGTTGTATGTTTGATGCATATTGAGTCCAAATACAGTAAGGTTAGTGATTTTACACCACTTGCAGCAAATACACACTGCTGGAAACGCTAGAATAACATACATTTTAATTGTAAATTTAAACCAAATGTTCATTCAGCAGTGAGATATAGTAAAGTGAGGGTGTTTTGTAGAAATGATTGTCTCTTGACGTCGATGAGCAGGTCGGTGTTAGTAGATCTAATCATGGCTGAGAGATGGGTTAGAGGTGAGGTGATCGACATGGTGAGACGCAACATGTACGGCGCAATGATGACCATCAAACAGCGAACAGCACAGATTAACAAGGAGGGTCGCACAGCCAGCACGGACATGTGAATCCATATTTACAGTAGAAGAGGTTAAAGAACTAAGATCGATTCACTTTGCTGATGCTCACTCTGGATGTTTTATGTGTGGCCTCCTGCAAATAGAACTCATGCTGACACGTTAAAGAGAAAACAAATGAGCTTTCTAAGGTTTGTTATAACATGTCTCTTCTGCCATGCTTTTATTTTGACATGTACAGCTGCTGTATTTTGCCATGCATTTGCCCGTGTGTCGTGTTCCAGTGCAGGAGCTGCCACAGCAGAAAGAAAGTGACGAGCTGATTTAAAATCAGACCCCGAATTCGATAGAACAAACAAACCTGTGGCCACAAGACGTTTCTCATGTTGAATTCCATACCGTGTGATATAGATTCAAAGTCTAATGACACATGTATATAAATATGATACATACATATAAATACAAAAGATGGACTGACTCAGCTTCGTTTGCAAAGATCTGGCTGTTGCAAAGGAGTGTGTTTCCATCAGACGGCGGTACGTACCGGTCATCCTGCATGGGCCTGACATACCCAGCAGACAGGATGTTGAGAGACAGGATGTTGGGGTCGATGATGGTCTCGTCGGCTTCAGGGGTGCTGCGAAGGCGTCCTGGGGAGGTGCACAGGTTCCTCAGTTAGAAGAGCTCATGAACAAGGCAAAGTTACTGTCGGCGCCATGTTTGCACTGTTCAGACTTACCCACAACCAGCTCACGGATATCCTTCCACTCCATGTCGCCTCCAGACTCATGCACAATGGTAACAGTGATTCTCCTCTGGAGGCCCTGTGGTGAAGAAAAGACAGGAGGAAAGAATGAAAAAAGACGTGTGGTTATTAGGGATGAGCGAGTACACCACTATCTGTATCTGTATCTGTTCAACCATCTATATTATCGGTATCTGTATCTGTACTCGGAGTGGGCGGGGCCTGGACCGGAAGTGGAAGCAGAAATGGGCGGGGCTTAAAACTGTACATTATTTTAAGTCTGAAATTGATATGGATTGATCAGAAGTTGCTCATCTACTGTATTCAAAGCATATATACAGTATATAAAGCTTAATTTGTAATATTTATAATATTATATTTATTTTTATGAACTGTAGTGAGAAAGTGTCAGACACTGTAAGCAGCCATATAAAAAATATGAATACAGGCTACTTTGTGTGTTCAGCTATATGTGTGTACGTGTGTAAATGGTCTGTCAGACTGTTTATTTTTTAATGATCTGTGTGAACTTCATGATTCATGTAAACATCCAGTGATGCAAACAGGGAAATCACCGTCCAAACTAAGAGCAAGCAGACGGTAAAAAAAACAAAAAAAAACGACCGGACTGGAGGAAGTGACCGATGCGACACGAGCCGTTTTCAGCTCTGTCTTGTCAAATGCACTGCATACGTTATGAGAGACGTGTCTGTGTAGGGAGCATCTGGTAGGGAGGGGCGGGCGCTGTGTGTGACTGGCCAATCAAGACAGTCAGTTATTGAGTTACACAGTGAGGATTTTCCTTCAGCACGAGCACAGATATTGACAGGTTTTACTCGTATCATACTTGTATTCGTCAAAAATGCTTTATCCGTACCGGATACTCATCTGAAACGAGTATCCAGCTCATCCCTAGTGGTTATGTTCATTAACTTTAAAATATATATATCATGTTTGTTCACAGTGTGACTGACAGACCTGGTGCAGCAGGAATGTGCCGTGACAGGGCATTCCTCCTCTGTGGTCGACCACCGCGGGGATGTAGCTGGGAACAAACAGGAGAAAACAAGCCTCACTGGTCTGATCATGTCCCAGTGATTAATAATGCATTCCTGGATCATTATATTGATTCATTCATAAGATCATTTTATGCTCATCTCGTCCAGCTGTTTTGGCCAGAGGTGACACAGCACACTTACTCTCCGTTGGCCTCCAGCTCGCAGATCTCGAAGAACACCATGAGATCATATTTGCTGTGGCAGGGTCCTGCCTGCGGGCGGGTCATGGCGGTCAGCTTGGTGGCAGGTACTGTGTTGGAAGAGCAGATAGAGAGTGTGAGACAGGTGGAGAGCAGACAGGGAGCAGGCTAGTGCTAACAGCAGGGAGCTGCTCTAAACCTACAGAGGAAAGAGAGAGAGGGAAGAAGAAAGGAAATCAGTGATGCAGGGAAAGAGAGGAACCACTGAGTCCGGCAGAAGGAGCTCACTTCCTTCAGCAGATTCAGAACTCTGCAGTCCTACATTTGCTTTGTTTCATCAGGCTATTTGAGATTTCACATATGTACTCATAAACCTGGACGAGCTCCGGCTCTGTGGGTTCTCACTTTGCAAGACAGCCCTCTGTCGTAACAAATACAGACCGAACCATCCCGTGCATGAGGATACTGAGCAGTATTCTCCTTTAATATTACTTTAATATTACTGCATCTCTGTAGTTTTCTCACTCACGTGTGACTATGAGTTAACTGCATTACTACATTGTGATAAGGTAGTTCTCAAAAGGAGTTCAGTTAAGACAGAGCATAAGCATGCAGTCGTGGAGTTTGGCTCAAGATCAAGCAGAAAACGTAGTAACAGGTAATATTTTATATAGTTTGTTATATACTTCTGCACATATTTGGACAATGCACAAATATTGTACAGAGTATGGTATAAGTCCGTAATGTACAGCACATAATGTGTTATAGCTTTCAAATATCTTTAATCCTTATTTTGTTGGATGTATGTTTCTAATAGTTATCAAGCAGTTTGTTTAGTGTTTCTTGTGCAGCAGTAAAATGTGAATAAATAAACAATAATATAAAATAAACATAAACAAAGTCTTATTTTATCTGTGCAATATATATATATATAAATACACAGTGTAATGTACAGTGTAGTTCACATTCACATCCCATCTCATTCATGAAGAGCTCAAAGAGGGAACCACAGGGAGAATCCACCACGCAGGTCAAGAGCAAACACACAGAACAGCAGAGAGCCAATCCAACTGAATCCTGACACAAGAAAACTCCCTTTTTATATCATACAGTTTCATATCTAAAGCTATTACAGCTTCTACTGGGCAGCGACCAGTAGAAGCTGTAATCTGAACTCCAGCAGAGAGACTTTGTTCTTTTTGTGTCACTCTATCTCTTCCTCTACAGGAAGTTCACAGGGTCAGTTACAGAGCATCGACCAGGAGCTGGAAGGACTTCAGCGTTACATTCGAGCAATTATTCAGCAAAAACTGAGGCTCGTTGTCACGGCAGCTTGGGTCTTTATAAATGTGACACAAAGGATTAATTGTAATATGGCATGATGGAGTATTTTAAGATAAGACTTGATATAAAAAGTCTTTCAGTCACAGGATTCTGTTGGATCTGACATCAATGACCAACCCGGCTTCTGAGCTTTAATAACTGAACAGATAGAGGTGAGTGGAGCTGTCAGCTGAGCTCGCTCGTTTCCTTCCAGCAGGAAGGAAGCAGCCAAGCCAGCGGCAGACAGAGCGTGGCCTGACAGCGAGTCCACCAGCGCCCCATTGAACACATCTGGGACCAGGTATCGGATCAGCTCCAGCGATTTCTCCCGCTCCGGCGAGGCGTCGGAGTCAACTGCTCACACCCAACAACATGAAGCTGAGGTGACGTGACTTGCACGGAGACCAGTACAAAGACAATGCAACATAAATAAATGGTGGAATTCAAGCAAAGCAAAGCAGTGAGTTTACCTGGTTTGGACAGAGGCATCACTCGTGGGAACTGTCTTCTGCAGGGACGTAGTGGACTGGGTGTGGAAACACGTCACATGTCATTTAATGAAAACACAACACTATTGATTACATCACTGTCTGTACATTAAATCAGCTGTATCTGCCTGATGTAGGTACCTGATGACGTCTTTACAGAGCGGAAGGAAAGGCTGTTTCTGGTAGTGTCCAAACACCTCAAACACGATTGGCTGAGTCTTCACGTAGTCGACAAAGGACTTGGTTACTTCAACAGCAATCTATAAAAAGAACAGAGTGATGTTTATGACCCGTCAATGCCTGATACAAAACATCAGTGTGCAGGATCTGGTTCATGCTTCTTACGTTCTGCACATGGTAGAAGCCCAGAGGGGGCCCGCGGCCTGTGTTCTTCAGGGGTTCGGTGGAGAAGGCCTCATCGTGGCGGTGGATGAAACTGAAATCAATCCAATTGGCAAAAACAGAATTATTCACATGTAAAAACATTAGAGAGTCAACATGTGCAAAGAAAACATGTTGCAGCTCACTTGAACTGGCAGAAGATGTCGGCGTATTCTGCAGAGATGCTGGAGGCTTGCAGGACGGTGACCCTGAAGGTGAAAACGTTACCGATCCTCAGGTGCTCCAGGGTTGTGTCCAGCGGCCCGTCCAGACCGGCCTTCAGCGGGTTCTCCAGCTCGTCTGCACCAGCTGGGAGGAGAGATCAGGTACAGGGTAAAGCTCATGTTCCAGGTGGCAAACAAGTCGAGCTGATGGTCGGCACATAGATGGATGATGTATGGATGATGAGCCCCATGTTAAAATGTCCGATTTTACGACAGAAAAAAACATATTTACAGCCTGGTTCAAAACATGGCTCTAGTCTCATAAGCTGTTTTTCTACTCCATGACAACTCTGGGGGCGGGGGGGGGTGAATTTTTTTATAAGGCGTTCGTTTAAAATATACAGCATACATCATTATGCACAATTCATAGCTGTCAATCTAAGTGGCGCCACTTTGATTGACAACTAGCCACTGACGGTCTAAAGGGCGACACCCCGGCTAATTCTAGTCACTGAGTTTGGGAAAGAGATCGTCATGGGGTTAGCCGGCTAGCAACGATATTTAGCATTTAACCTAGCTGGTTAGCCGTAGCTAGTTTGATTATTTGAATAAAGCGGCTTTCGGCCCTCAGAACCAAGTCCACCATGTCTCAGTCTGGCAGCCATGTTTCGGCCCAGAGAAACACTACACACACACACACACACACACACACACACACACGGAGAAAGCATGCATCCATTCACACATATAATACGATTACCCGCACATGTGTTGTTGTTGACCTCATCAGCTGAGGGACCCGTCTCTGCATTCTGCCCCTCCCCCTCCACGATACGAAGCTCCTCCTGGGAAATCCCTGTACGGGACAGTCCGACAGAGCAGGACTCGGACTGGAACTGCAGAAACACACAGACTGGTTAGCAGGTCTCTTTACACAGATGAATCCTGTATCTACAACGTCCAGTGGTTTTTTCTACCTTTTCATATTGCTGGTCCTCAAATGAGATTTTGGCGGTGCCTGACTGCCTCACCCCTGAGCCGTAGTCGGGAGCTTCCTCGTCAGCTGGAGGGAAACACAAAGCACCTTCACTTCACTCCCTCAAGAAGTCACACACGGCCCGTCCCTTCAAATCCCATCATGCCCTCTGCCTCAGCGGCGGCGGGGCCGAGGATCCGAGCCTTACCTGATATGGCCTGCACCGCCACCCGGAGGAAGCCCTTCACCTCTCCCTTCTCGCTGACGATGGCCACGCGGTGGACGAGGGGAACCGGGTACAGCAGGTTACTCAGATAAACGAAGGCCCTGAACAGGAAGCAGAAGAGACGATAAAAGATTAACAACCACGGAGCCGAGGAGACGCTGCTGAGAGACACTTGATAAACTGGACTGGACAACAGAACACAGAGCTGCAAAGCAACCAAACAGAAGCTGGGACTGCTCTTGCGATGGCCATGGCTGCCCTTTACTATTGCTTTGTGGGGGCTTGTCCTCACCATCTACACATAACTAAGGACAGGATCAGGACAAGTATGGGTCACATGCAGCATTAACTCTGGTTCTGTACTGGTGACAGCTCGGTGAGGCTAAGGAGCATGTGTGTAAGGGTCAACTTTGAATCCTTTAAATGATGTCAAAGCTCAGTACTGAGCTGGACAGCAGATGTTTTCCTCATGATTTCCACTCCTGACATAATCTCTGTGCTTTTTTTTTTTTGCATTGCATTGCATTGCATAATGATTATATACTACTTCACTAACATGTGCCTCAATAAGGAAACACTACACTGCTTATAAACTGTACAGAGCCAAATGAGCACTTGAGGCACATTAGATTTGGAAATACTTGAGGGGTGGTGACAAAGACTAACCTTTGAACTATTGCAGTATAAATTCTCTTTCTGGGTTTCTCAGTCTCTAATTTGCTACTCTTCTGGATCTTGCAGTCAAGGACCACAGTAGGGGTAGACATTTAAGGGTGGAGAGTGTAAAAAGGGAGAGGCTTATGACAAGATTGGTGAGGTGCAAAGAAGGCATGCTCAGGACAAAAAAAGGGTGAACAAAAAAAATGCTTTCAACTTCTCGACTCAAAGGAATCAAAAGCAAATGGAACAGAAATCATCATACGGCACATGGCTCAGCTTGAATAAAAACTGCCAGCAGCTTGATAGAGAATCGATGCTACACCAAAAAAAAAAAACCAACGAATGACATCAGAAATCAAAGTGCACCTCCTGGGTCGGAGGGGTAATTTGTGCGAAGGAAGGGGCACTAGTTCATCACCAGACGTATTCAAGTAAAAATCGACAAAAAAGGTCAAAATGAAAAGACTTGTGCTCTGGCATGCCTAAAAGAGACAGCTGCAGTAGAAACCAGCTCTTTCATCTTGAGATTTTGAGTCTTCCTTCAACACCACTTTGCTATTTCGTAGGAATAATTTCCAGACTCTTTGCTACTGATTCAGGTTTCACAGCATGGTGAGAACATTTCACTGTGGGTTCCTGTGTAATGCAAATCGGACCTGAATATACTCCATGAGACATGTCAGTGCTTTGTGAATGATCGGCTTTAAAAGCTGCATTTAGCCACACAGAAGTGAGACACACACCTCAAGCAGCCGTTGAGCATCAACTTTGCTTGGATTTCCATGAAAACAGGGGGTATGGACTGAGCCGCACTGGGCTGACATGAAGGACTGACGACTGGATATATATGCAGGAGAAGCATTTAGTCTAAGTTAGTGTGGAAAAAAACAGCAAAACAAACAAAAGGAAGCAAGAGTCAAATTGGATGAGATTAAAGATAGAAAGCAAAAGATAAACCTTGAAGCCCAGAAATGTCTACTCCAGTGTCCACGTGTTCATGAAAGAAATCTGTGTAGTGACATTTGAGAACATTTGTGTCTCAAACATGAGACACAGTGACAGTGACAACTGAGACGGGGAATAGGAACTGAGGCGGCCACTTTGACTTGTCCTACTAAACAAGCAGGAAGTGTATAAGAAGATGGAATGAATGAGATTCCTACCATCAAAAAATTGGCTTCCAAATCTCCACTGAAGCAATGAAATGCCCCAACTCCATGTTGACATTACAACTACAGCTGCACAGTTCAATAGAAAATGTGGCTAATTTGAAGACGTGTTGTTGCCACATAAGACAACAAAACACTCTCAATTTCATGTGCATATTTCATGTATTTGTGCAAACCCAGTCCACAACACAGAGACCAAAGACTCTTGTACTTCATCAGTGTTTGTGGGTTTTGCATTGTCAAAAATGTCGTCTCATCTGTGCTGACGTGCATCGAGGGAAACGGACCCTGCGTCTCAGCGTGAAAGAGCTAGTTTCCTCCACCAGCATGCTCCCGAAACCTCACCAACCTTCCCACTACACTGAATAATGGTGAGCGGTCGTAAAAGGGATCCAGGCCTTCGCCGGAGCCTCGGCAGTGCTCTCCCTCATCATCATCATCATCATCATCATCATCATCATCATCATCCTCTCCCCCGAGCTCCAAGCACGGGTCGTCCAAAAAGATATCATCGTCCAGGTCCTCCAACTCCTCCAACTCCTCCTCCTCCTCGCCTCGACCCTCCCGCCGCGGGTCGGCCAGCTCAGTAATGTCAGAGTTGGAGAGGGTCGGGGACGGGGTGGGGTCACTCATGCGCTCGCTCATGCATGTGTTGAAAAGAGGGTTTCTGGTGCAGCCAGAGACATGGGAACTAGGTTAGTACAGTTAGATAGAGAGCACACACTTGTTCAATCAAGAAGGGGCGGTAGAGCGCCATATGGACTGAACCACAGGAGGAAAGCTTCCTCCGGCAAATCCTGCTTTTTTACTGTTTGAGTGTGGAGCATGTACATGTACAGTGGAGACACAGAGGACAGATGGGAGAGAGCGAGACAAGCAACACCTTTGCTGAGAGTCCATGTACAGTACTTAAACGTGCCAGACCATGAAGATGATGATTTACACCCTGTAGAACGAAGGCCAGTCATTTCTCAGGATCACAGGAGCCAGACATGTTGGGACTGAGGTTAAGTGTTATATTTATCTCTTTATATATTTACTCATGCATTTCATTTAAATAGGTCTGTCTCTGGTTTTTAGTCTGTTTCTGTGCTGGTGAAAGATTTTTCATTTCATAATCACACATATTTACTTGCAAACCATCCAGTATATTAAGTTGTTAAAGTTTCAAACTGATTTATAAAAAACAAAATTAATGTAGAATTTAAGATCTAAGATTAAAGAGTTTTCATGATACAAATGGTTTAGGTGTGTTTTTAGAACGAAATGCAAACACACACTTGGATAAAACTGCTCCATTCAACTTCAGTTGATTGCTGATCCATCATTTGTCTCCAGATTTTATCAGATGTGTTGCTTTTGGCCACACACCCCTGTATTACTCACCCACTGTACGAAGAGAATCTAAATGAGCTGACGAGCAACGTATTTCAAGGAGACATTTTTCAGATTACTGGCTGATGGTTTTTGCTTGTCTTGCAGGAGCTAAATGGCTTTAAAGGCTTGATATGCAGAATATTATGTAACAAGGACACGTGACTGTGTGTAGGACCCATCTGCAGGAGAGAGAGAGAGAGAGAGAGAGAGAGAGAGAGGAGAAAGAGAGAGAGAGAGAAGGAGAGAGAGAGAGAGCTTGGCAGAGAGAGAGAGAGAGAGAGCTTGGCAGAGAGAGAGAGAGGGAGAGAGAGAGAGAGAAGGAGAATGAGAGAGAGAGAGCTTGGCAGAGAGAGAGAGAGAGAGAGAGAGGGAGCTTGGTAGAGAGAGAGAGGAGGAGAAAGAGAGAGAGAGAGAAAGAGAGATAGACAGAGAGAGAGCTTGGCAGAGAGAGAGAGAAGGAGAGAGAGAGAGAGAGAGAGAGAGAGACAGAGACAGAGAGAGAGCTTGGCAGAGAGAGAGAGAGAAGGAGAGAGAGAGAGAGAAAGAGAAAGAGAGAGCAAGAGAGAAAGAGAAAGAGAGAGCGAGAGAGAGAGAGAAAGAGAGAGAGAGAAGGAGAAAGAGAGAGAGAGAGAGAAAGAGAGAGAAGGAGAAAGAGAGAGAGAGAGAGCTTGGCAGAGAGAGAGAGAAGGAGAGAGAGAAAGAGAAACAGAGAGAGAGAGAGAGAGAGAGAGAGGCTGTGTGCCAAAGTGAGAGAGAAAGAAAGAGCAGGCTTTGAGTAGGAGGACTGAAGAAATGACAATCTCAAATGTTCCACGGGTGATTTTTCCCATGAAGGACGAGCCTGGCATCAACGAGCATGTACCGATCATTTCCATTGATTGTAAAATTCATCCTTTTTTGGCCATGTTCAGGAGAAATAGATTCACACTGGCTCCCAGAAAAACAAAGAACTTCATTCAGCAGCACACAAGTTCATCGGGAATGATCAGTTATGAGAGGACATGGGTTTACTGTGAATAAAAATAAGCTCATTTACTTATAAGAGATGATTTGTGATCATGCTTTTGATTAATGATGCCTTCATAAAAATACATTTTTGCACTGGTTGAGCAGGAGACATTTGATGATGCAGAGCACAGTGTCGACTGAAACACCAGACCTCAGACTGTAATGCTGGAGCCATTGTAATGAAGTGAGCTGCAGATTATTTCATGCTCATGTCTCCATCATTATGATCCATTAGTTGACCACATGTACAGTACGAGGCGGTCGGGGCCTCCCATTATCCTGCAGTGCGGCTAACACTGGGCGACCTGCTCTGTGAGTTCACTGTGAACACACTCCCGTCAGGAGGAAGGACGGCTGTTTCAGCATTTACCTTCCAACCAGACGGAACCAGGGGAAGCGGTCGTAGAAGGGGTCTCCTCCTGTCATCACGTTCTCACAGTCTTCAGCGGTGTTGTTGGGCACGTCGGCAGCTCGGTCGTACATCTCTCTCATGAGATCGAGCCTCTGTCTGCGAGAGGCAACGATCGCCACATTAAGGCATGACAAAACGAGCACAGAATGGAGCTGATGAGCTTTTTGTCCTCACAAAGATGCTATAAACATGTTTTGTTTTACAGTTTATCAAAGGCTTGTTGATTAAATATTGATTTTCATTTGCAATTTCATAATGTATTTAAGAGAACGTTACTAGAAAAAGCAGATTTTACGAGCAGCCTGTTAATGATGTCTGGCCTCAGACAGTGTGATGAGGACTCACGTACCTTAGTTTTTCTAATGTCCAGTAGTGGGTGGCTCCGTTCTTCTGATCCTGCACCTCCACGGCCACGATGGTGCGCGGGAAGTGTCGCACCTCTCGGTCCTTACTGGCCTCCGGGGGCAGCAGGTCGGGAGGGAGGGGGGAGTACAGGGTGTCTGTGAGCAGCACAAACTGGAACTGGACCTTCTTCTTGAGCTCCACGCTGATGGCGTTGGCCTCCTTGAGGAAGATGGCGTTGCCCCATAAGAGGTCACGCAGAGAGGTGAACTGGTAACACCTCCACTTCCTGAAGCTCCACACGGCCAGCTCTCGCTCCCTCTCTGTCCATTGCACTGTGGGAAAAAAAGGGTAAAACCTAGTGAGGATGTTCTCATCACCAACATCGATGTACACATGTCTAATAATCTGCACTACCTTCCTCTTCTGGCTCCTCCTCTTCCTCAGTGGCTTCTGGGTAATATCGGTCCACTTGCTTTTGAAGAGCCTCCAGTTTGCTTTCATAATCCTGGACAATTGATCAATGGAGACAAACATCAAACACTTTAATACATGACTCAGGAGCAAATGTCTGTGAGTAAACTGTCTGATTGATATAAATGATGGAACAAGGCTCATTAAAAAATATTAATTAAGAGTGTGTTAAGCATGAGAAAATATCTTGCTGACGATCTTCATTTGAGATGCTGTGTGAGAGGTGAAGAGGTACATTTTCCTGTATTATTTATTATGTATTATAGTGAGTGCAATTACACCTATAGACCATAGACTGTATAAAATATGGACGTAGTGTCCGTGACGTCACCCATAGGTTTCTGAAGAGCAAAAATGAAGCAAATCGTAGTGCGTAGCCATCTTGGTAGCCTACCTCCGGTTACTCCAAATATGGACAAAGAGGTGGAGCGAGGGCGGAGCTGAGGCGGGTCGAATGAACGCTATTGGCTGAAAAAAAGCCGCTTTATTCGAAATAATCAAACTAGCTACGGCTAACCAGCTAGGTTAAATGCTAAATATCGTTGCTAGCCGGCTAACCCCACGACAATCTCTTTCCCAAACTCAGTGACTAGAATTAGCCGGGGTGACGCCCTTTAGACCGTCAGTGGCTAGTTGTCAATTAAAGTGGCGCCACTTAGATTGACAGCTATGAATTGTGCATAATGATGTATGCTGTATATTTTAAACGAACGCCTTATAAAAAAATTCGCCCCCCCCAGAGTTGTCATGGAGTAGAAAAACAGCTTATGAGACTAGAGCCATGTTTTGAACCAGGCTGTAAATATGTTTTTTCTGTCGTAAAATCGGACATTTTAACATGGGGCTCGAATGTAATTGACTCCCTTCTGCAGCCTGCTCTAGTGGTTATTCGAGAAACTGCAGCTTTTTTGCACTTCCACATTGGCTTCATTTTTCAGCGGCGGAGGTTGCCGCTTGCTATAGGCACATCACAAAATAACTGATTCTTAGTCTGATGTCACTTCCTGTGGCGCCTAAAGCTGCTCATTACTGTACCAGTCTCTGCTGCTCCAGAAGGTTGTTGGCCTCCTCTCTTTCTTTGCGATACTGATCCTCCAGCTCCTGCAGCCTGAAGACATAAACACAAGTGAGCAGCGCAGATTTGAGAGAGGTGATGCATCACCTCAAAGGAAATAGTGATTTGATTGTTGCACCTGCGCTGCCAGGAGTACCATGCTATTTACTGTGTGCTGTGCTGCAGGCTTGTAAATGTGGCAGCTGTTAAGATTTAATGTACCAGTGTTGGTGTTGTTCCTCTCTGCTCCCTACACTACAGTTTAATGGCTCACTCTTTCCCCAAGTACCTCTGTTCCATTTCCTGCTTCATGTCGATGCCCTGTTTCTCCAGCAGCTCCCTCTGAGCGAAGGCCCAGTCCACGGGCTCAGCGGGGGTCTCGGCACACGGGGTCCTCTCCCGCTCGGCTCTGGCCTGCACGGGGTGGTTGAAGCGGAACACGTGGCTCTTCCCCAGGATGATGCGATTTCCTGTGCAGGAAGAAAACATCTGAATATGTTCATGTAAAAGCACATATACATGTTTCTACTGGGTGATATAAGGAAACAGAGGCGGCGTTTGCTCTCGCTGACCTGACTTGAGGACAGTGGGCTCCGTCACTCTCTTGCCGTTGACATAAGTCTCAGCTCCTTCGCAGGGCTCCAGGACGACCGCTGCTTAGGAACAGAGACGACAACATGAGGCTTCACTTCTGTCAATATCAAACTCTGATGTTCACAACAAGCCTTGTGGATGTTGATGTTATATAGCACAGTGTAGTATTCTATAGTATTATTATTATACCACATATTATATTATTATTATATTATATTATGATAACTAACTAGTTTTATACTACTACTATTACTGTTATGTGTAGTAGAGTGTATTATATATCACATATATATATCACTACTATATTATTATTATATTATATTATGATAACTAACTAGTTTTATATTACTACTATTACTGTTATATGTAGTAGAGTGTAGTATATATCACATATATATATATCACTACTATATTATTATTATATTATATTATGATAACTAACTAGTTTTATATTACTACTATTACTGTTATATGTAGTAGAGTGTAGTATATATCACATATATATATATATCACTACTATATTATTATTATATTATATTATGATAACTAACTAGTTTTATATTACTACTATTACTGTTATGTGTAGTAGAGTGTAGTATATATCACATATATATATATCACTACTATATTATTATTATATTATATTATGATAACTAACTAGTTTTATATTACTACTATTACTGTTATATGTAATAGAGTGTAGTATATATCAATTATATATATATCACTACTATATTATTATATTATACATGTACATGTATGTTATACTCTTGAATGTTATACATTGTATATGCTATTTCATACTAGTATTACATGCTATATTATATTGTTATATTATATTACTATATGCACTCTACCATTACCATCAGCATACCATACCCACTGCTGCTATTACTATGTACACACTCAGGTACACACATATACATATGCATATTTTCTTTAGTTCTCCTACAAGTCCTCCTGCTACAACTGCTGCTATCTCTACTGCCTAATTTATTGTGTCTATTTTTGTATTTTATATTCTATTATTTACTTTGCATTCAATATTTTTAAACAGTGCAATATATGAGAAGCGATGGAGATGCCAATTTCCTGGAGGGAACCTCCCAAAGGGATTAATAAAGTACTCTTTCTGTCTGTCTGTCTGTGGAGAGAGATGGAGATCACCCACTCTCTCCCGTCGGCCCGGTGGAGCTGGTGAAGGTGCAGTGCTCGTCCTTGATGAAGTGGCCGCTGAGGACGATGTCCTGACGACTGCTGGCGTCCACACGACCCACCCTGGATCAGACACAGCGATGATGTGATGTCAGAGCAACACGTAGACAATAAAGCACTGATTTAATGTGTCAGCTGAACATGCAATTATTTAATATAATCAATATCTAACCTGGTGATGCCGTCTTTAATGTAGTACAGCAGACACTCAGACATCAGAGGATCCTCGTTGAGGTTCACCAGATGAGGCGTCTGACACAGAACAAGGACGCGTTTACTAACTGCAGGAATTAGGCGAGTGAATCTTTCACTATCTCCATATGTTATTTACAATATAACAGATGCGTTCACTGCACACAGAGAGCTGAAAATCTCCCCCCAGTCACAAACATCAAACAATCAGCAACAGTTCAAACCATGCAGTTGGATTCACTCCCTCAGCTTCATAGCACCAGTGTTTAAAGCAGTCAGATGTTTCAGGGCCATAAATCACTCAAACCGGGGGGGTGTGGGGGGGCGCTGCCATTATCTTTTCCCCCCATGTTTACACCCGCCGCTGCCTTCAGGGAGTGTTTGAAGTGAGTAATGAAGCAGATTTAAGATAACACTTAATGAAAGAGAAAAAGGCCTCTTCTGATCTGCTCGGCTCCTGTTGAAGAGACTCCCAGCACTCAGAGACAGAGAGGAACACTCTCAACACGGCAACAAACCTCGTTGGGGGAAAACAGCCCGACCGTGTCGATAAACACAGGCTGGGGCTTTCTAGGGCTATCGGACGGCTTTGGGGTAAACAAACAAGCGTCTCAGTGAATAATTTAAAGGATTAGATCACAGCAGACTTTAGGAGGTGTCTGATATTTTCTCACCTTCTTGGGGGAGAACACACCAACGGTCCCGCCGTCTTCTCGCATTGCCACGCCCATTTCGGCCAGCAAGGCCTCTCTGTGGACGGATGTCAGAGAGGATTTGTCTTTATGTCAAAATGCCTGACTCAAAAATATCGTTTATCTGAGTAATTCATTAGTAGTTCCAATCTCAGATTTGGAGGAAAAATCATGCACGTTATTCCTTGAACTTAAATTTTTGCATCTTCTTCTCTGAGTCATTTTAACTAGACTAGAAAAAACAGGATTAATAACTATATTTTACAAATATATTGATACTCACATGTCCTGCTTCTCAACATTGAAACATTACCTGATCCTTTATATGTGTATTTTTTAAACTATTTTCTATCTGTGTTCATGGATGAATTATTGTCTTTATACCACAATTAATTTGTTTCCTATGGTCAGATTTCCTTTCTAAGTGGAAAAAATAATCTCATAAGAACAACTGTATCTCACTAATAAAAGAAAATAAAACAAAATTTAAATGGAAACATTGTGTATCTCACCTTTCCATTCTGATGGCCTCCGTCCTGCGAAGTTTCTCCTCCCAAGTCTCATTGAGTTCAGCAATGATTTTCTCTGTTTCCTGACATTTCAAACGACAGCGATAATTAAAGCAAACAGTCATTTCAAGGACAAATCTGGTGATGCTGTTCTATATTTTTCTTTTTGTCAACAAATGAAAAGACCAGATCCTTCTATCAAGTATTGTCTTTCTGATTCCTCTGTGTCCTCTGGGCTCTATTCTCGTCCAAAGACTATTAAAAACACACGGACGAGCTGCGCTGTCACACTGTTCGACACGCTGCTTAATTATTACTCCTCCTTAATTAAGACAAACGTGGCCACTGTGCTTTGTTAAGAATCAATCCCACATACAGTCCTGCTGCTCTAAATGATGACTAGAGCAGCAAATCCATGACTGAAAACAGGCGTCAACAAATTCACTGCTGCTGATTAACATTTAGAAGAACTGCATCGAGCCACTGTTTAAGAAAATGAATGAAATGAAAAATGAATCTAAACAGGCAGAGAGCACGAAAAGAACTGAGTCTGGACCTTTGTTTATAATTCCAAATCTCTCTCTCCCCTCACTTCCTGTCATCCCTCTCTATCGATTCATAAAATCCATAAAATGTCACTAAAACACTTAGAGATTTATGAGCACAGTCGGAACAGATTAGTTAGTCTGGGGAAGTCAGATACTATTGAGAAAATAAAACACTGCTGCTCTTGGTCTTTTCATATTTGTCAGAAAATTATCGATCATTTCCAGCATCACACGTCAACTGCAAAGAGGGCTGTGAGTTAAAAATGCTGATTGTAGAAACATTTAAAGCAGGACATAAACTAACTAACAGTCCAACAATAAGGGAATTTGAGTGGAAGGTGAAAATTAGATACTTTAATACTCCAATTATTACTTCAAAATATAGCAATTCGTCAAAGGTGTGTTGGAGGGGCTGCGGTCTAGTAGGGGGCTTCACTCACATATTTTGGGACTGCCCCAAACTCACAAATTTTTGGAGTAATATTCAAAGGGAAATCAAGCAGATCCTTAACATCGAAATTAATTTAGATCCGGCCCTAGCAAGGTTGCAATTGAAAATGGACAAGTTTAGGGTAAGATGGGCACCATTGACAGTATTATGAATACATTTATGAATATGTATAGGTGGATGGGAATATTTGTGGGTTTTTGTTTGTTTGCTTGTTTTTTTACTTTTAATTTTATCCAACTCAATATTTGTATTTTCAATTGAAAGTGTAAAACTGGTAGGCACATCTCCATGTTTTATGTTATTGTATGTTATGAAGAAAAATAAAGTTCAAAAAAAAAAAAAAAAATGCCGATTGTAACTGAAGATTTGTGCACACGACCTGACGACCTGCAGCTGCCGATCATCGGCTACATTATATTGAGTGAATGTATGTGTTCACCTTCAGCCTCTCGATGGCCTCCTCGCTGCCCGGGCTGAACATGATGCGGTCATGCAGACTGGCTATGGATCCTGCACGGCTGGACAGGGCTGAGAGAGACGGAGAGGGGCTCATCCCCGTCATGGCATTGGTCACTGTGGAGAGATCATCCCTTTGATTCACAGCTTGGCCTTTATTGTTATTGTTCTTGTAATCGGATAGGTCTGTCGGGGGAGGGATGGAGGGAGGGGGGGGGGCGCGGCGTGTGTACAGGAAGTGGAGTTGGGGTAATCGATAAATGGGGAATAAAGAAATGGAGAAGAGCGGATAAGATAAGGAGGAGGAGGGAGGATAGAAGGAAGAAAAAGAAAGAAGACATGTGGCCTGAAACAACTCACAGGAAGTCACAGAGAGAACATTTGAATTGCTCATACAGAAGCGAGGGCAGCACCAGCAGAAAGCCAACGCGCAGGTAGGACCAACTGAAAGGATGCAAGAAGGAGGTCGTCCAGCCATGACCAAAGAAAAATGCAGCTACGCGTCAAGCAGAGCATCATATGCGGGAACATTCAAAAACAAGCTGTAAAACTCCCATTATATTTCAAATTGTCTGGTGTGAGATTTTATTGCTCGCTCCCAATCAAGCTTTAACGGCAAGCACAAAATTCGTCATGTGCAGAAAACAAAATGAGCTCCTTTTGTGCAGAGACATAATGACTCATTTATAATCGGGTCGTATTTCCTGCAGAGAACGTTTGGAAGCCAGAACTCTCAATTAAGATTATCATCGAAATGCAGCAAGATGCATTTAATGCTCAGTGTGCTTCCCTAAAATTAGCAAACAGACAAATTACTGCGAGCACAAATCCATTTCTCTGGCAGAGAGTTAGACACATGTTTGTTTGGACGGTGTAGAAAGTCCTCGTCGGACACACTCGGATCAAAATCATTTCTCTTTATCAAAATTGTTTCCAACTGCTTTGGACTATCTGACGTGTAAACTACACAGTAAAGATGATGTTTCTCGCAGAACATGGGAACCCTTTTTGTCATATATTGGTCTGAATATATCTACCATTCTTGTAAGAGGGTTTGTATCTTAGCTGAGAAGGCTCTGCTTCGTAAATGACACCCCATCATGCATGGTAGTGCACACTTGCTTTACTTTCTTGTTTATTTGTATAGTAATACTCCTGAATCTCTCGCCTGTATAAATTTGAATTTAAATGTGTATGTGAGCCAACTGTATGTTTGTTTGTTTGTTTTTTCATATGTTTTCCTGTTTTATTTTTTAAAAATTTAACAAACATATATTTAAAAAAAAAAAAAAAGCAGAAGAACATAGACTGTATAAAATATGGACGTAGTGTCCGTGACGTCACCCATAGGTTTCTGAAGAGCAAAAATGAAGCAAATCGTAGTGCGTAGCCATCTTGGTAGCCTACCTCCGGTTACTCCAAATATGGACAAAGAGGTGGAGCGAGGGCGGAGCTGAGGCGGGTCGAATGAACGCTATTGGCTGAAAAAAAGCCGCTTTATTCGAAATAATCAAACTAGCTACGGCTAACCAGCTAGGTTAAATGCTAAATATCGTTGCTAGCCGGCTAAACCCACGACGATCTCTTTCCCAAACTCAGTGACTAGAATTAGCCGGGGTGTCGCCCTTTAGACCGTCAGTCCATAGCTGTCAATCAAAGTGGAGCCACGTAGATTGACAGCTATGAACTGTGCATAATGATGTATGCTGTATATTTGAAACGAACGCCTTATAAAAAAAATTCGCCCCCCCAGAGTTGTCATGGAGTAGAAAAACAGCTTATGAGACTAGAGCCATGTTTTGAACCAAGCTGTAAATATGTTTTTTTTTCTGTCATAAAATCGGACATTTTAACATGGGGCTCAGATGTAGTTGACTCCCTTCTGCAGCCTGCTCTAGCGGTTATTCGAGGAACTGCAGCTTGTTTACACTTCCGCATTGGCTTCATTTTTCAGTGCCGGAGGTTGCCGCTTGCAGTAGAAAAGAAAAAAAAATGTTTCCAACAGGACCCGAGTTCACATCGTGCTCCCTGTTCTCTGCTCAGCGTTTTATCTCCATCGTGGCACCTCGAGGGTCTATGACGGATCCGACAAAATAAAGAATAGCAACCCTGCAGCTGCTGCTATGGCAACACAGAGTAATAAATTGGGATGGCGTATCACGGCCGTCCATCTGGACAGGCTGCCGCCCGCCAAGATGGATCACATAATATTGCCTTCGCAGTGCAGTTAATGATAGAAAGACAATAAAAATTTATGGCATCAAATGAGACGGCTACCTCAAAAGACCCACATTATGCAAGTGCTTACAGCCTCTGTGGGACTGCAGGCTGCATCATCAGCTCAGGTTTGCTGCCCTGGCTGCCAACAGGAGGCGATAGAGCCAGACAGGCCCTGCCAGGGGAATGGGAAGCCACAGTTTCTCCATCAGGGAAATCAAAGATTGGGATGAGACATATTTTATTATCTGCCATAATCTCCCATATTGCATTGCTTTGTTGCTAATTAAGCTGTGTCCCACCAGCGACGAAGCCAAACACAGATCTCTGCAGCACCGCGTCATGAGTCTGCACCTGGATCAGCTGCTGTTTGTGTTGCATTAACAGTAGCTGTATGTCTAAAACGTTCTGAGTGTGATCCTTTATGATCCTGAGGTGCTGCAGAGAAACACACAGAAGCTGCCGTTCACGCTCACAGGAAGCACCGGCGATGCTAAGCTGCCACAAGAGCAAAAGCAAGAGGCAGAAAAACACACGTTTCAAACCCTCTATGTCAGCGCCAGACGCTCGATATGCTGGGAGAAGAGAAGAGAGAGAGTGACAGAGAGAGAGACAGCGTAACTCCTTTAGATCATAGATTTAAACAGTCACATATTATCTGAACACCTGAGGAATAAACATCAATCTGGAAGCACAAAACACATGTTTGTGACAAATGTGAAGATGCAATAAGAAGGAGACAAGATGTGGTTACTTCCTGTTGTTGATCTGTGCTTTTAGAATAAAGATCCTACATTTCTTTTATAATGCAACTCAGTAACATCATTTCTTTAGACCTGGAGGATCTGGCACAACACAGACTGCAAAAAAGTTGAGATGCTGTGTGAAACAAAAATCTGAATGTGATCATTTTCTCATCATCTATTTATTTGATATATTTAACCCTATATCACCAAACGTATCATATATCATCCATGAGTTTTGGTGGCTCCTACATCATCAGTGTGAACCACAAAATGAGTCAAAATAAAAGAAGTGTTCCTATTCCACCAGCTCTGTTGGTGGATTTCTCATTGCTGCATGATACAGATATTATCTTATGCAGAGGAATAACAATAATAAATAGTGGAATAAAAATACAAATATCTTCTTGTTTGAAACCAAAATGACCAATTTGTTACATATTTGTGTTTTTATATGTTTTTGTTGAATGAATTGAAATGAAAATTTGAGTCTCAAATGATGATTATGTCTCAAATATGATAACAATTTAAACTCATATATGGAAATTGATATTTGAAAAAAAAAAAATTTGTTTGTTTGTTCAGAAGGACCATTAAAGGCTCCAGTTTCTAAGAATTGGAATTTTCAATTATAATTATAATTATATTTCAATTATTTCATGGTTCAGGCTTTACAGGGTTAATGTCTGACCTCATCAACTTCACTGATTTTTGGAAATATCTGTTGATTCTGAATTTGATGGCAGCAACATGTTTAAATTTACATTTTACACAGCATCACAATTTTTATGCCTACAATTTTAACTCCACTCCTCCAGTTTGTCTTCCAGCAGACTCTCTATTAAATGATAACAGTATCTTGACTTGCTATGCTTGAAACCCTGCCCACACTGTTTCCAGTGCTGTTTTTCTGCCACAACATGGGAGTAAGCTGCACGTTGCTAATTCAGCCGTCCTAAGAGCATCAGTATCTGTTCATCTCCATTCACGTCTTCTCATTGATTTTCTGGCACTGGCTCTTAATTTGCTCTGTGTTCTATCTGAACCAACATCAGCACAGTGTTAGTGAGAGTCAAGGTGAGGGGGGGTGGGGGCTGTGTCTCATTGAGAACAGTGTGCAGACTGAGGAACGGCTCTGACGCCATTATCGAACACTAATGGTCAAATAACCCAATAAATGGTCCCTTACTCTCGATGATGTCACCCAGGCCCTGGGCGTACAGGAGGTCTTTCAGTCGGGACACCTCCTCCTTCAGCTCGCGCACCAGCCGGTTGTTGGGATCCTCGTTGATCACGGCGTTGCAGCGGATCTGCTTGGCGCGGTCTGCGTACCTGCGGGGGGGTGAGGGAGGGGTCACTGGGCGTGCTGACACCAAGAGCCACACACATTCACCGCAATCCTGACACATCCGCACGAGCCTGCAGCCCGCCGCTGCGACTCGTGAAGGGTGTTTGAAGTGTGAAAGTGATGCACGCCGCTGAGGGGAGCGTGTGTTGCGCAACACTCCTTCAGTGTCCTTCACAGCCACATGCAGCAGCTGCGTGGGAGGAAAGAGATGCAGCAGAAAACATGTCGTCTGCTCCCTACCTGAGCGTGCTGAGCGTCTCATCATAGTTGATGTCAGCCGGACTGAGGGCGGCGACCATGGCCGTGCGGGAGTTCCCACCTGAGGGAATCAAGACAAACACTTGAGTCAGGAAGTCACGGATCAGTGAGAAATATTGGTTTGTGAAATGAACAATAAATACGGTGTTCATACCCAGATTCTCTCTGAGCAGCCAGGTCAAAACTGAATCTCTGTAGGGGATGAAGCTCTCCACCTTCTTCTTCTTTTTATTCTGAGTATTGAATCAAAACACGAAATTAAAATCAATCTATTTAATGGCTCCGAAAAAAACTAAAAAATAAATGAACTCCAATAAAGAATTTGAATGAATTACCTTATTGGATCCAGAGTCCTAAAATGAAAATGACAGTAAAATTAACGTTTATCCTTTATAACGTCTGCGTCATTTTACACCGTACAATATGAAGATATAACACACACCACTTCTGCCAGAGCTGAGATGACTTTCCCCAGCGTCGTCAGAGATTTGTTGATATTTGCTCCTTCCTGTGGTGAGAGGCAGAGAATCAGTTTTATTATCACATAGCAATAAACATATAAGTAGAGAAATATGAATATATACAAAAAACAAGTCGCCTGGAGTTTGAATAGAAAATAGTGAAAACAAAAAATAATAAAAATATGTGCAATATGTTATTTAAATGAAAAAGCTGCACAGTGCTTTTAGATTAACTGCATTAATATGGATCTGTGTTTGTAGCCAAGATGCATTCTGGGAAACATTTCACCTTCAGCCTGGTCCCTTTGGCTCCAGTAGAATCTGCCCTCTCACTTCCTGCCAAATCCACCAAACTGATTTTGCTGACCTGCGACAGAGAAACCCCAATAATTACACTGCAACACATGCTACAAAAAAAGCTAAAGCTATTCATCTTGAATCATGTTTCATTAAAAAAACATCTCCACAATGTGACCTTATAATTACAGTCTGACCTTCCTGCGGTCATTGATTTCCAATTCACGACAGGATTCAAATGAGCGTCATCAATCAGCTCAGAGATAAGCGGAGGCTCAATGTTAAACCAGTTCACTGAGGGCGTGATGAAAGTCTACCTTCTCGGACGTGTTATCAGTCTCGGCGTCGTGGCGTTTCTGGGTGAATATGATGTTGAAGACGGCGTGCGAGCGGCTGCTGGTCTCGTTCATGTTGGTGGCAGCCACGGTCCTGCACAGACAGTGAACACATCTGCATCAGTTTGTGTCTCTAATAATGAGCAAATGACTAATCCTGCTATTTCTATCATAAGAAGGAGGATTCAAAGTGCAAGTGGGCAGAATATAAATAATCAGCTGAGCCTTCATCAGAAAAGTCTCTGATGTGGTTGTGATGTTTAATTTAAGCTTGAACAAATCTGCTGTCACATGACATGCAGGAACCAAAGCTGGTGCACATCCCATAATCATCTGCCTCACCTGGCCTTGTTGCCGGAGTCCATCAGGTCCTGGATGTCGTTGTAGGAGGTGACGGCCAGCTTGGACAGGTCCTCCACATACGGCCCCATCAGAGGGTGCTCTCGAACACGCAGGTTCCCTTTGTTTTTGGGGTTCAGCAAGTCCCGCACACGCTCGCAGTAGATTTCCATGTAGCTCACCTGTTCACATTCATCAGTCATGACGGGGGTCAGAGACAGGTATTCATTGCATTTGTAGTTGACAAAGCTTATAGTTAGGGTTGGTCCAGGTGAGCCCTGAGCCAGACAGGCCTAGACTGCTGGGGAACTTCCCATGATGCACTGGGCTTCACTCTCCTTCTCTCTCTCTCCTCCACCTGTATCCATTCATAACCCATCAATGCATCCTACTAACGCAACTTCTTCCCTCTCTCCTCGTTTTGTGTCTTCTCTCCTGTCACTTTCTGCAGGTTCATGTGTCACTGGATCTATGGACCCATGTTTACAAGCCTTTGACTGACAATGTGTCTCCGTTGAATACTGTTATTATCACTATCAACATGCCTGTGGATAGCCATAATGGTGCGTGACGGAGCTTGGTTCTGTCCGAGGTTTTTGCCTGTTAAAAGGACGTTTTTCCTCACCACTGTCGCATCAAGTGCTTGCTCATGATGGGAACTGTTGGGTCTCTATATGTAATATCATAAAGAGTATGGTCTAGACCTGCTCTGTATGTAAAGATAAGCCTAAGATAAGATAAGCCTTTATTCGTCCCACAGTGGGGAAATTTAAATAAAGGTTGATGTCAGAAGTGGGATTCGAACCCACGCCTCCAGGGGAGACTGCGACCTGAACGCAGCGCCTTAGACCGCTCGGCCATCCTGACTGAGAAAGTCCCTTGAGATAACAATGAATATAAAATTGAATTGATAGTATTAAACACTGCAGATGGAAATGAGCTCGGAGCCAAATCTGGTGCAATGAAAGATCAGTGATTTTTACAGCTGGTCTGTGACGAATAAATGCAATAAACTAAAGTATAAACAGGAGGACGAAGCTCACCTCCACAGAATACGACATGCTGTTGTCTGTGTTGTCGTTGATCTTGGTGAAAAGATCTTCACACAGCTGGAAGGTGAAAAATCAGAACGTTACATCCATGAAATTCAACAACATCTTCTCTCTCATTTATTATCAGCACTGATCATAATGGGTGTGTACCAGGGGGATGATCCCTTGCTGGTCCTTCACATCCTGCTTCCCCATCATGGTGTAGGACTTGCCGGCGCCCGTCTGGCCGTAGGCGAAGATGCAGACGTTGTAGCCCTCGAAGGCGTGCAGCAGCATTTCCTCCCCGATGTCTTTGTACACTCGCATCTGAGAGGCGTAGTTGACGTCCTCAGGCTGCGGGCGGAGATCAACAAGCTTAAACCTTCTCACAAACCTGAGGTGATGTGCAGTAATGTAAAGGTCTCTGTGGGGGTGCGGGAGGAGTTACCGAGGTGTGCGACCAGTAGGAGTAATCAAAGTTGAAGCTCTTGTTGTCTTTGGCCTGCTTGGGGTTGATGATGGCTGAAAGACAAGGAACAGGGGTCAGAGGGAGGGTGAGAGCCGCCCACGTGAAACTCTACCCGAGCTGTGTCGGTGTCATGTTGTGCTAATAGAGCCGGGAGTCGCCTCCTCCCTCCGGACCAACAGTCATCTGTGGTGTTTGGGGCTCTGGACCGAAGCCAAACACTCGACTGCAGATGTATTAGGACGAGAAAGCTATTGGCAATTTTTGGAGGATGAAGGCAGAGAAAGCAGTTTCTCCCACAGGGGGTGGAAGCATGGACTGAAATACAGACATCACACTCTGTCGTTTTCCATCAGCTGTTTATTCATGCTGGTTTAAAAATAATTTAAATTTAATGTGAGTCTGAATTTTGGTGAAAATCTGACTTAAATTCTAAGTTGAAAGACAGAACTTGATCAGTCTTTTTGAACCTACAAACAAGTACAGTGAGGGGAAATACAGGAAATGTTTTACACTGCTTCTAAAGCAGGAAAACATGATGACAATAATACCAGACATTACTTCTCACACCTTTACATGCGTTTTTAATTTTTCAGATGTTGGCTGATAAAATTTTTATCTTTTTGTTTTTCTTGCTTGTCTGTAAGAAAAACAAATTCAAAAAGCCTTTGTACAAACAACAAACAGCAGTAGTTACTTTTAAATTTTAAAAAATGTGAGTTCAAATAATAGATAAATAATAATTCTGTGCAAGAAGTGAAGAGTTTGGTTTGATTTCAAGTTTCAAGGTGACACATTATGAATCAGGCTCTAAACATACAAACCTATGAGCATATGAGAGACAAGAATCTCATGCACATCAAAACAAGATATCCACTGGATAAAAAAAATCTTAATCTGTAACACTCAATATGCACCAAAATAAAAGCAATTTTACTATTCTTAAAACCCGATTCCAAAAAGGTTGGGACGCTGTGTGAGACATAAAAACAGGATGCAGTCATTTACAAGCAAACTGTGTTTACTGACATCAGTTTTCCAAAGTGTCCCTGAGCTCATGTATTAATCTCCTTCATCCAATCATGTGTTCACAAAGTGTGGAACGACTGAGTCTGGAACACAAACTGGAGGAGTGGAGTTAAAATTGTAGGCATAAAATTAGGGACGCTGTGTAAAATGTATATTTAAAAATCCAATCATTTTCAAACAAACTGTGTTTACTGACAACAGTTTTCCAAAGTCTTCCTGAGTCCATGTTTTAATCTCCAACACCAAAACAAAAGCAATTTTACTATGCTTAAAACCCTGATTCCAAAAAAGTTGGGACACTGTGTGAGACATAAAACCAGGATGCAATAATTTCCAAACAAACTGTGTTTCCTGACAACAGTTTTCTGAACTGTTCCTGAGTCCATGTATTAATCTCCTTCATCCAATCATGTGTTCACAAAGTGTTGACCCTCTCTCCATCTTCGCTTGTGAACGACTGAGTCTTTCCAGGATGAATCTTTCATACCCAATCATGATCCTCTCACCTGTTACCATTGAACCTGTTTACCTGTGGAAGGATCCAAACAGGTGTTTTTGAATCAGTCCACAACTTTCACAGTCTGTTGTTGCTCCTGTCCCGCCTGGTTTGAAACATGTTGCTGCCATCACATTCAGAATAAACTGATATTTACAGGAATCAATGAAGCTGATGATCAAACATTAAATATATTGTCTTCATCCTGTTTTGTTTATGTTTCACACAGCCTCCCAACTTTTTCAGAATCAGGGTTCTCCTTCCTTCCTTCCTTCCTTCACTTTGGCCTGATGGTGGTGCCAGATTAAAAGGCCATGTCGTTTCCTCCCAGGTTTCTCCCAGTGGCCATTTTAGGCCGGCTCAGACTCAGCTCGTCAGACTCAGGCTCAGCTCATCTTTCAACAGTCTCAGGCCTGAGCTGCACTTCATCAGGCTCAGTTGTTCAGTCTTCAGACAAATTCTGCTTCTACTAATCTTGTTCTTTTCCCCCCGACTGTCACAAAAGCACTGATTTACCACCTGAACTGTAAACCACAGGTGAACGTTTAGTCAAATCCATCTCACTCAAACACAAGAATTGCACACGTGAATTTAAATTAAATCCATAAACTCTGCCCTTCTTGTTGATTTTAGATGGTCTTTTTTTAAATCCCATTGTAAACAATAATACTCTGGTCTGGTACTTTGACAACCCGTGATGACTCTTGATCATTAAATCATGAGGCCTGATCAAATCATTTCCTCCTGATATCGGCCCTGAGGAGACATTAGATGTCTGCTCTGTGACCCTTCACAAACAAACCTGAGGTACTGATTAACATTATGATGACAACACACATCAATTTCTGCTTCATGTTGTCTGTTAGCTGTGTGAGTCTCGATCATTGTATTCTGGAGTCGGGGCTCGTCTGTTCCTCATAAAGCTCTGTATGTACAGTTCATAAATCTGGAAAGGTTATACAGAAAGATGATTTACATTTTACAACCTTTTTTTGTCCAGATGTTTAGCACCTGGAATGATAAATTAGATGTGATATAATAATATTCTCGAAAAAAAAATCAACATGAAGAGAACACGGACCTCAAAGGCAAAATATCAGACACCTTAAATTCAAACTACTCTTGTTTATTCCAGAGGCACCTATCATCCTCAGGTGTTGAAACCAGGTGTGAACACTGCAGCACCTGGTCGCGTGCCCACCCCAGAACAACACATCTGCTGTGGTCTGACGATGCCAACCATGAAAACTTCCTCCCGGCTCCCGCAGCTCCAGACACCATTTTCTCTGCTAATGCAGATGCGGTCGATAACAGAGGAAAGGGCCGAGGGCTAAGTACACTCTCAAGTAAGTGTACACACTGTTACTTCCTCCCTACGCTGCCGCTGTGTTTCCAGCTATGAAATATAGGCCAGCGTGGCTGACGTGGGCTTCAGGTTTCAGGCCCGTTCCTCACCGTGACACACAGATGAGGCCTGAGCGTGATGCGTTCAGGTGCTCTGACAGACTGTGAACACAGATGTACTATGGTTTACACACAGTACTCTCTTCCATATTTATCTCTCTAGTGTATTCTGTGCTTCTAATTGTCACAAAATAAAGGAGGTTTGCTGCAAAACCACAACCATAAAATCACTTTCATTAATCAGCCAGAAATCCATACAGCTCATTTCCCCTGCTGTGCATCATGATGATGTCATCTCCTGCCATAAATGATCCTCTACAGTAACATATCCTGACGTCAGACATCATCACAGATTCCTGTCAGACCCCAACATCTACTTAGAATAAGAAAGGACGGTTAACATTCGTCAAACAACAGCTATGACTAAGATAAGATAAGAGCACTCAAAACCTCTATACTGCTAATTTACATGTACAAATCTATACTGTCTAACGCAGCCTGTGACAGTGAATGAAGGTCCCACAGGTCTCGAGCTGCCATGAGGTGAAAACAGGGAAGAAATCACCTGGTCCTGACCTATAACATCTGGATTCTCTAACAGAAGAAAACCATCAATTAAACCGAACCGAAACACGGATCACATGACCAAACCTCTAAAATGATAGTCAGAATCAGAGCCTCTGCAGTACAACATCCTCTCGTTACTCATCTCTGATTGTGCTATGATTCATCCCCCCCCCCTCCTCTAAGCACCGGAAAGAAAAACGCCTTGCTCTCAGATAAGGTAATTACTGCAGAGTGGCAGTGATGGGCAACATACAGTAAGACGACTGGAGACTTGAGGCAGGGCTGCTGATTTTAATTGAACTCGTTGTCAGAGGTCACAGCTGGCGTGTCAGAGTCATCTCCACCTGACGCCAGATTTAGAAGCATTTAACCACACAGATCACGTCTCCCATCTTCATCACCCCTTTACGACCCGTGTCCTCGTTTTATGATGGAAAGGCTTTTTAATTACGAGGTGTTGAGTTTATGGGTGGAAGTGGGGTCGTGGAAGGCCAAGCTCATTCGACAGGATACAACAGCAGCTCGTTTCTCTTCTGATAGTGTCCTCAAAAGCCTTTCACAAACAGCAGCAGATCCACACATCCACCACATCTACACTCATATCAACACACAGGTTAAAGTGCACACCACTGATATTCCAACCTTTTTACAGCACACAAATCACATCTTAGCAAGAGGCAAAAAATATCGACTGCAAATGCCTGAATGTGGCAAACAGAATCATGATCAACCCAGAAAATAATCCACCAACAGACCATTTAAATAAACTGCATCATGTTCTGATGTAGTTATGTGAAAATGAACCAATTATCTGAGTTGTTCCAGTTTATTCTGAAATAACTTTTCTTTTATCATCATTTATCTTTTCATCACCATCAAATTATCTGCCAGTTATTTCTGACTGATTCATTTTTGACTTCAGAAAAATGTCACAAAAGATTAAACTTCAAATGTCTTGTTATTTCTGAACAAATGTCCAAACTATTAATTTTCAATAAAAAAAGCTGGTGCAGTTTTGATCACCAGCTCATTTTCTGTTGATCGACAAATAGACTGATGCAATAATTTCTTCAACAATACTTTGAAACACAGGGTATAATTTTACCACTGCTGAATACTAGTATGCATGTATTTATAAGTACATTGCAACATTACAAACAAAGGGACAGTTCCAACTTTATTTATATCTATATATATATCTATATATCTATATTGCCTAATGACACTGTCAGGTATGTTTGACTAACAACTTTTAAAAGTATTGACTGATGTCATGAGAGTGATCAGTGAATTTAATTCCACAAAATCAGTATTAGAATTTGTAAATAGATACATACTGTATGTTTTGATGTACATGCAACTGAAGAGCTGCACTTCCATGTTTCACCAGGTTTCATTTTAACTACACCACTGCTCATCATTTTCACTGTGATGCCATCTTACACAGTTTATCTTAATCACTGATTACAGGATCTAGTTTGATTTTAGTTGCCACCTGTCATATCGTCAGCATCCTATCGTGGCACATTTCATGTTGGTCTCTGTCGTAGCTGCCGGGTCTTCATGGCTGTGACTGAGTGATGCTGGTGCGACTGTCACGGGTGACCTGCTCCAGTCAATAGGAGAGGAAATGTGGCTGCGTCAGCGGGTCTGGCAGAGGGGATGTGAACCCACTGACAGACTGGAGGAGAGCCACGGAGATGCTATATTCAGCCGCAGCTCGGTGTGTAGGTGGTGTGTTGTCTGCTGCTTTAAACCTCGACATGAGTTTACCTTTACATTTTAGCTGTCAATATTGTTCCAAAATGACCGTCATAGAACGTTGTTATGTTCATGAGATCTTTAGTTTTGCTAAATTTTAATGCATCATTCACTCAGTTTTCCCTCAAAGAAATGAAATTTGTGTTTGTTTTTGCAAAGGTGTGTGTCGACATTTAAACACACAAAATACACCAAGTGTATATTAAAATTATAAATACAAACTTTCACCTTTATAGATATTAAGTGTATGAGACATTTTGATTCTAGTGGTGAAATTTCTTTAAAGTTTCTAAGTGTTTTGCTGCAGTATAAATTCAAGTCTTTCCACCCAGTCCATGCACCCAGAGCCTTCTAAAGAGAGGCCCATTTTTCCTCCAGGTCCGTCCCCTGCATCTTAATTAAGGCCAGCGTGGGAGGGAAGAGCTCTCAAACAACAAGATTACTGCCATTCTCCCGCTTTGTGGGAACTGGGCTATTGACCCACACATGAGTGTCAGAGAGCACAAAGCAGGGAGAGAGACGCAGACAAAAAAGCCCACAGCTCCGTCTTCTTCTTCTTTTCCTCACAAACAGACAAGGGGGCATTTATACCCTGCCTCTGTAGCCCCTCCAGACACTGCATCCAATGGGCTTTTTCATGACATCAGCCCGCTCACATCCTCCAGCTCACATCCAGAACCATTGACTCAATTTTGGAAGAGAACAATCTGCTGTGCTGAAAGCCCGGCCGGCTCGCTGAAAGCAGCTGTGTGGGTCCGACCGACGAGGAGGTTTCCAGCTCTGCTGACATCATGCTAAACTCAGTCTAATCTGGATTTTGAGGTGGATTGATTAAACAGAATGAGGACTTAGGCCGGACTAAAATCTGTTCACACTGACCTACTTTTGTCTGTGATCAGTCCAGCAGGGGGGGGGAGGGGGAGGGGGGGGGGGTCTCTTTATTATGTTAAAATCAAACCCAAGACCAAGAGCTCCAGATTGAACTGAATCCTTGTGTTAGTTATATTAGTTTTCAGGATTGTTTCTGATTTGACTGGAAAAAAGTAAAGTATAAAAAAAGCAGCAGCAAAAGTCCTTTAAATATTTTTCCAGCAAGTTTTGACTTCCCATCTTTATTACAGTAATCTAATGGTGAGTGTAACACAATGCCGACAGTGGTCTGACAGCGTGATTGATGCTGCATGCTGCTAAATGAGCCACAATATGGTTTGCACTGTAAAACTACTGTATTGGATTCTCTCTGGAGGTCTTCAAACAAATTACATCAGGGCACTGAATAATGCAGCGTATAAGCAGGAACTGTCCAAATTAGCATAAAGCAGAGAACAAGCAAACACCAGGCTGATCTGATGCAGCTGAAACTCCACTGTTTTCAAGTCACATCGTGTCAAATTGCTTCACTGAAAACAAAGAAACAGGCTTGAGCTGGAATCAAACACAACATCTCCCAGAGCGTTCCAGTGGCAGCAGCTCTGTAAATATATTCCCTGAGCATCACGGTGCCTCTGATCTAAGTTTACACTGCTGAAAGAGACACTGCTGACAGTAAAGCGCTCATCGTCCAGCGCTGCAGAGACAGGAGCCGAGCTCGGTGCCAGCGTAATGACACCGGTCGTACTGTAGGTGTCAACAAAATGTAGTCACCATCAAGGACGAGCACAAGGCCGGGGGGAAGGTGAGCAGAGAAACTGTCTTCTTATCTTTGCTGTTGTGGCTGCAAACATCCCATAATTGCTGAAGTTTGACTTAATTCACCACATGATCCAAACGACCTTCTGACAGACACGTGTGACTCTGTGGCAACCATGATCAACCCAGAAAATAATCCACCAACAGACCAGACTGATGCAATAATTTCTTCAACAATACTTTGAAACACAGGGTATTATTTTACCACTGCTGAGTACTAGTATGTATGTATTTATAAGCACATTACAACAAAGGGACAGTTCCAACATTAATTTTAAGATCTATGTTGCCATGGTGATACTGTCAGGTATGTTTGACTCACAACTTTTAAAAGTATTGAATGATGTCATAAGAGAATGAAGAGTGATTTTAATTCCCCAAAATCTCTGTGGCCCCGAGCCGATGCCCTGTGGCCCCTGACATGTGACACTGTGGCATCAAAACATACTGCTGTTGTGAAGATGTGGAGATGATTAAGGACAAATGTGACGCCCTGTGAAAAAAACCCTCCACATACAAATGCTTCAGAATAACGCACAGCTCGTCACATTTGCATCACACTGTGCAATATTGCCTCATATTAAACCACATGAAAAAATAAATCCTAGTTGAGCAACAAAACCCTGAAAATGTCTGTGCACGTTCAAAAAAAATTTTTTTTAAAGATGGTAGTTATTCAGTCGAGCAGCAGGACTCCGTCACAAAACGCAACAAATCACACAGATAAAATATGACGGCTCCCAAAAAAAGCCGCCCAGCTTGTTGTCCAGTCACCCGTGACATGAGGAAGGAGGGGGGAGATGGCTAAATTAGGCCAAACGGTAAATATTTCAGGAAGCCTCATCCATTATTGACAAACGGCTTTACCTTGCTAAGCAGACTACATATCGAGTATCTTTCCAGTCTCATCTCGAGCGGCCCTCGCTCTGCGCGCTGTACAACCCCAGGAATGTGCTCTCAACTACAGACCGAAGAAGCAAACAACATATGGCCACGAAAACAAACACAGAAGGTTTTGCAGGAAGCTTGAATTAAGCGAGATACAAGTACAGAATAAGTGACACTCCCAAATGCTTATAAGCCAAATTCTATCTTCCTGCATGTAAGTCATCATTGTGCTGGTTGCATATTTGCACTGGTGGCGGATTTGAATGGAAAGATTAATTATAAAATGTTGAATGAGGAGCCATTTTTAAATCTGGCTTAATCTGTCCACAGAAACAAAGAACAGGCTCTGTCCTAAATAAATATCAGGTCAGATATGCAGGAGATTATGTCACCTTCAGCTTGATGTTGGAGAGATTTCATCCCGACAGCTGCTCCGCTCGCTCTATTTACTAACTGGGAAAAAAATAATCGACTGTGGAGTAATTAGACAGTCGTCAATCTTGGAGACAAGCTCAACGAGGTGACATTTTCTCTATAGAGCGAAAAGAAATTATCTCCAGTATTTCATTAGCTCGTCTGCGACATTAAAGCTGACTAAAAACATTTCATCATATCACATGTCTCGGTGCTTGTTCACAGGAGATTTGCTCAGTCACCACTTGTACCACGCAGGAGAAATTTGTCTTTTCTGTAATCGGCTTCGCACGAGGGGTCAGAGGTCAAGGTAAGACAATAAAAGCATGACATAAACACTGCAGGTGAATTTAAATACTTACTGGTCGTGTTTCCAGACATCTGAATGATGCATTTGCTTTCTTTTCCGATCTCCCTTGAATTGAAGGGGCGGACACGCACCGCCACCTTCACAGAGGCCCCTGCCATGGTGCTGCCTTCCTAGCACCTCGGGGTACCTTCTTTAGTGGCCAGGTGAAGGGCCTGCAGGTCTGTGGGAGGGAGCACACAGTGGATCCTTGTTAATATAAATATATATATATATATATTCATTAGGCCGTTATCTTATTTCTCAGGTTGCAATATTTACATTTGGCTGCTTTACTGACACAACTATGCTGCATTATCTACCTCATATTCTCATTTGCTGCTGTTTTGTTATTTGATGTTGTCACTTTATCTTCACTAAGCCACTTTAGGTTCCACTTGTACTTTTTTTTTATATATATAGTTTCTTATAGTTTTTTATTTTGTATACTTTATACTTCTATCTGATTGTATGCTTGTGCTGCTGTAACACCCGAATTTCCCCTATGGGGGATCAATAAAGAATTATCTTATCTTAGCTTTATCAGGATGCAGATGATGTGATAAACAGACTTATAAAGTATTATATATTGTTATGTAACAAACTCTATTTTTTTTTTTTAAATGTTTGTGTTAAAAATTGTGAGGTCTGACTATCACACCTCGTGGTTGGCGTGACGAGGACAATGGCAGAGGGCAGGGCTGTTTGGCTGTCACATGAAAAGACCATGCACGGTCAGCTACAGCCAAGGGAGATGGATAATAAAGCTGTAACAAAAGAAGTGCAGCAGCAGCTAAATGTCAGCCTGTTTCCCTGGATGACAATGGCACTGAAACCGGCCACAAATCCAGGGCCCGGCTCCATTCAGCTGCTCCGTTTCATGAACAGCTCCGCAGCTCGTTACGGCGTCTCTTAAAAGACTGGATATGAACATTAAATCATGGTGTGATTTTGGAGAGCATCGTGGGTGTATCAAGAGCAAGCATGACTCATCATCTGTGGCGATCAAATTACAATGATTTAATGTTTTCATCAATAACCTTTTAGAGTGAGCAATATGATCCAATTAGCTTTTACTGCACGCCTCAAGTCAAACTGCCGGGATTATTACAAACACCATGATTTATAGCATGTTCATAAAGAGACAGTGTCACTTCTTTAACTTAATGTAGCCAAAGATTTGGGCTAATGTTGCAGTTTTACATGAATATTCAGATTATGTTCCTGTCGTTTGTGACTCAGACGTCTGTCATCATAATTGAATGTTGTAATTTTGCTGTGTCACCCTGCTTCCTGGTACATCCTCTACAGCCAAACACACTCATTTAGGAAATACACGCCAGCAACTTTGTGGGCAAACAGGATTCTGGTCTTTAAGCTGCAACCTTAAAGTACAATTATGTACAATTTATACATAAAACAGGCTGAGTAATATAAGAGATTCAACATCAAATTCAATATTGTTTTGATAGTTGGACATGATGAAGATGAAGAGACTCACATGTTTAAAGCGTGTTCACCCATTACAACACCATATCTGACACATAATATGCAAAAAAAATAATACTTAAAGTTCTGGAAACGTCAAATCTGATGTTGTCTCAATCAACATCCATGACCATAATCTTCTCACACAGATGCTCAGACCAATCAGCTGATGATGCAGCTCAGCTGGGCGGCCACCATTTTCACTGACAAAGACTAACACACAGTGCCTGTATGTATCATATATGCATGCATGTGATAATAACATGTAACCTGAACACTAATAGAATAATAATAATCATTTTTAAAGATGTCATTAGGAGCATGACAGCAAAGCCATAAAGGTCAACACTGGCTTGAGGCCCATTATTGCATCAGGCTAAAATTGATCATGCATTTCTGTGATCACATCCTATGGAGAAAAAAAAATGTCTTGCGTCATTATCAGAGCTGATGATGATATAACAAGTCTTCTATTAACACTTTTTGCCAATGACAGCTCAGTTACTATCTGACATCCTTCTCCTATAATTAAACACATTATTATAAAACACTATATGAAATAAGATATTTGCTATTACAGAGCAGATTTATTCTCTCTCTCTCTCTCTCTCTCTCTCTCTCTCTCTCTCTCTCTATGTCTCTCTCTCTCTCTCTCTCTCTTCCTCTATGGCCGCACCCCAGTAGCACATCTCTCCCCGGAGATTCAACCTTCATCACATCTGAATTCGAGCTGCTTCATAAAGGAGGAATAAGGAGGAGAACCTGCCGCTCGGAGCTGTCCTGTCCCCGCCGCAGGAGCCGGTCTGTCGGCCTCTGTGATCCGGATCCTCTGCTCTCCTCCAGGTCTGGATCTGCCCCTGTTACCAGCCTCTCGTCTCCTCCATGAAAAACAGCCCGCTTCTCTCTCTCTCCTCCTCCTCCCCGCTCTCCTCCTCGCTCTCTCTCCCACCTCCTCCAGAAGGTGGCCGGTGGGTCGCAGGGATGCTCGGCCGCCTGTCGGCTCCTCCGGAGCGGCTTAAAATGGCTCTGTTGTCTCGCTGTCCGTGGCGATGAGGATGCTGGAGCTGCTCTGAGCCGCTGACATCATCACCGAGGGAGGCAGCAGCATCAATGCAGTAGTGGAGGGAGGAGGAGGAGGAGGGAGGAGAGAGAGGAGGGGGGAGGAAGAGGAGGAGGAGGGGGGAGGAAGATTATCCCTGAGAAACACCTCAGAGTGAAAAACTGCTGCTTTGTGTTTAAAGTTAAAAACAGCAGAAAATGAAGATGCAATATTTTTTTCCTACATTTTCCTGCAGGGTTTGCTTTGAATGCATTTGGACAATAGGAGAATAAATGAATGGGGTTTAGTAGGTCAAGCCAGGGACGTCCAGCTGAGAGGAGACAAACAGGCACATAGCAGGTCTGCAGCCTGGAAACTGTCTGTTCACCGAAGCTCACAATGATGCAGCCACGAACTGGTTTCAACTCCAGCAGATAGACAGATACTGTGTTTATTTTGCAAATGTGTGCTGAAGTAATGTGGCTCAGCTGCACTGCAGTTTGGGGAGGTTTTGTGTCCCTGCAGCCTCCGTCTCCTGCAGCAAAAGACTAAACGTACAAAAACATATCGGTCTTTTTTCACAGCGGACATTTTGACTTCAAGTGTCCCTGCATGCACAAACCAGGGACCCTGACACTGAAGGGAATGGAACTCAGCTATCCTTGATTTTATTATTATATATTATAAATAGTTGACCTTGATCCTTGACATATAACCATCGATGTATAAGTTGCCAACAGCCTCTGTCTGCTGCAACAAATACAAAATATGCAAAACACATACATCTTTTTCTCAGCAGACATTTTGACTGGTCATAGCAGGAAAAGTACACGAACAATGACCAACCTCTATTTAAATGTCCCATCGTGCACAAGACCAGGATCCTGAAGCTGAGTCAGCCATCTTTGATTTTACTACTTACACCTGTGCTTCTCTTACTGTGACTCAAAGTGTTTCCAACTAACCTTTGTGTTAAGTCAGCTGAAGCTTCATTATATCAGATGACAACAGTCTTCTTCAGTCTTTGTCAACAACCATGAAAACAATAATGTCAGATGACCTATATCTTCATAACACCCTGTCCTCAGTGTAGGCCTCTTTCACAGAGGACATTAGAGGAGGTCACAGTAGGAAAAGCACAGGTGGGAATAATAAAATGAATGATGGCTGAATTCCATTTAGCTGCTTTGGTGTCAGGGTCTTGGTGTTGTGCATGCTGGCTCAAAATGTCTGCTCTCAAAAACAACTGGTTTTGTGTGAATATGGGGATTTCAGCAGCACAGGGAGGAAGTTTATGTTTGACAATTTAAAAAGGTAACATACTGTGGATGTTTATGGGCAGATTTGTAGCGTAAATTTCATTAAAGTTCACTTGTTTCAGACCAACAAATGAGTGAAGAAAAATGAGTTCAAACAATGACAAACACCTATCTAAAGTTAAGGAGGGTGTATTTCACTAGAAATGTGATGTATGTTCCTCCATCTATTTGCTTATGAGCTGCATTTGAAACAAACATCTAAATCTACTGCAGCATCTCTTACATAAAAGCTTATGCTCTTGTAAAAAACAAGTATCAGCATAATTAAAATTTAAGGCTGCTTGTAGCAAAAATTACATGTTTATCAAAGGTAAGTCTAATGTGACTCAGAAATAAATCAATACTAGTACTTAGTTAGTGTAAAACCAAAAAAGAAGTGAGTGTAAACAGACAAAGCTGGAGTAAAAATGTCTCATAGCGACAGTCACTGAGCCTCATGATGTCAGTGTGTCCTCGTGCAGGAGGCCCGACCCTCTCGCTGCAGGACACAGAGGTTGTTGCTCTCAGATCAATACATTTTCTCTTCACTTTCATTCTTTGCTTGGACGTTGCACAGATGTCTTCTCTGCCAACCAGCTGCCTATAATGCATGTTTAAATATACATGTAGTAATTCCAAATTTATTCCTCTGTCCGTCTATTAGTCAAAATCAATTTCACCTCTGATATGAATGGACTTATGGATGTTATGCCATGCTTGTATTAAGATCCATTGATGTATCCATTGCACACGAGGCTCAGCCGCAGTAGAGGTAGTGAACAGGAACTCTCTGTGTGCTGGTAGGATACTCTGCTGCTCAGGTTTCAGCCTGAGTGAAACACAATGCAATTGTGTTTCGTGACCTTCCTCTTTGCACAGTCCTACCAGTCCTACCGCTCCCTCTCTCTCTCTCTAACAACTCTCTGGGGCCCTCACTGTCTCCTCCACTTCTATCTGATGCAATCGCTTATTAAATCAATCAGCATTAAGAGTTCAAGGTCTAATCCGCACACGGAGAGAAAACAGCGCTGTGAAGTGCAGCCGTGGTCGACCAGCGCCACTCAGTGTGAATCACAACAGATGAAGAAGGATGATGTCACTCGTGTGAATCACCACAAACTACATGAGGTAACACACATACGCACCCCTGTGTTAAAGGGAAGTAGGCCAAGCTGAAGGCTCAGTTTTATAAGTGAAATGTCTTTAGATTATTTAAGCACCCCGGCGTCCACTGAAAGAAGCCGAGGGAGGAGTGGTGGTATTGTTCCTGCCCAGCCTTCCAGCTCTCTTCTGCCATGTCTAAATTCAGTGGCACAGGAGCCTGAATAATTTATTGGTTGAGCGAGCTGTTGCCTTGAGCCTAGTGTGACAGACATGTTTTCTTAAAGAGACGTTCTTGGTGTCTATCAGAGCACGTACAGCTCCCTGATCACATGCACCATGGAAACGACACAGACCATAATATCATGGACTTTATTATAAATAGAAAGATAATCCACTGGATGATCATTTTTCTTCTCATGGTCACTATAAGAAGGCTCATATTGATCCAAAAAAGACTATAAGAAAATGAAGAGTGATTTCTGATTTAATGAAATAAAATAGAATAAAATTACACATTGCACAAAAGAATCACAAATATAAAAGTGCAATCATAACCAGTGGATTGATAATGATAAACAAGCATCATTTAACCAATGACTTAATCATGTTTCATCCAATTTTGACTAAATTGTTTTGCTCTCTATCTGACATATTACACACACTTTCTCTGACACACACAGACACACACAGACACACACACTTCGCCCCATCATGATTAGCCGAGCTCTGGACCTGCACCTGTCCAACCAACAGGCACCATACTCTCATCATGCTCATGTTATTTCTGTCTGTCCTGCTGTCATTGTGATCAAGTTGTTGGAAAATACAATGTATCACATCCTGTGGGTGCAGCCTGGGAGATAAGCGCCCCCTGGTGGATTGAAAAAGAATGGACACTGTAGACAGATAAAAACATGAAACAACCTCCAACATTAAAGCTCTGGCAGACTCAGAACGCTGATGTCTGCCTGTGAGATTTTATTTCATGTCAGAAGATGGTTTGAACTTGCAGCTCGATCTGCCAGGTTTGGTTGGCACATCACCCCCCATCAGTGGACTTCCTCCGCTGTCTCACAGTGGCTCCGGGGCAAATATTCCCAACATCAGAACTGTGGCATCTCGCTGGCATCCAACGCTGAGTTGGCACAGAGCAGAGAACAGTTTGCATCTGTGCGTGAACACGTCGCCCCTCTTTGATTCAACGTCCTCCCAGATCCAGTCTTCATATATGTTCAGTCTCTTTATACTGTTGCCATCATGATTTTCCATACTGTTTCCTCCATTTTTACAGTCAAAGGGATATTTGAGATCTTTCTTATCCAAATTGAGGGTCGAAGGGTTGAGGTTGTTGTATGTAATTTATTATTTGTGTGGCCTATAGAAATGACTTGAGCGCCCAAAAGTCACAGTGACTCTGCCAACTCTCAATCTGCCAGACTGAGTGACGGCCATTACTGTTTCTCTGTTGGTCAAAAGAAGCTCAGGTGTTTCAGGGAACAGGTGCTGCTTAACTTGACCCAGGTTTTACATTGAGGCTCACACTAGGGCAGGGCAATATACCGAAAATTTACAGATACCACAATTTATGACGACAGCCGACGTCACTTTGCTTATGTCGGTACATTCGGTATTTAAAAAAACAAAACAAAATAAAATCCGTTTTTGTCTTTTTTGGCTGTGTGTGTAGCTAGCATAGTAGCTAGGCATGTTCATGTCCCTTTAAGACGCTTTAGGACTATGTGTGCAGCGTGTGTAGTCACGTGACTCCAGCGAAGGAGCGCCTAATTTGCGAGCCACGTCAATATTCGGGAGGGGGGGTATTTCGCACACTGCTTCCACTTATTATTATTAGGGATGAGCGAGTACACCACTATCTGTATCTGTTTAACCATCTACATTATCTGTAGCTGTATCTGTTTAACCATCTACATTATCTGTATCTGTACTCGGAGTGGGCGGTGCCTAAACCGGAAGTGGGTGCAGAAATGGGTGGGGCTTAGAACAGTACATTATTTTAAGTCTGAAATTGATATGGATTGATCAGAAGTTGCTAATAAACTGTATTCAAAGCCTATATACAGTATATCTCAAAAATATTTATAATATTATTTTCATGAACTGCAGAGAGAAAGTGTCAGATACTGCATGCAGCCACATACAATAAAAATATTAATATGGGCTAATTTGTATGTTCAGCTATATGTGGTTATGTGTGTAAGTGGTCTGTGAGACTGTTTATTTTTTAATGATCTGTGTGAACTTCATGATTCATGCAAACATCCAGTGATGACAAACAGGGAAATAATATGTCAGCCTTGTTCACTGTGTCTCAAAAGCACTGCGTTCAGTACGAGCAAAGTTTTTCAACTGACTTCATATCACCAGCCAAACTAAGAGCAAACAGACGGTAAAAAAAATTAAAAATAACGCTCATCCCTACGCCTAATCAGTGAGCCAGTCAATATTCGGGGGGGTTCGCACACTGCTTCCAGTTATCGTACACTTATCGTTATGAAGGTGAGGTGCTCAATATATCGTGATATTGATATGAGGACATATCGCTCAGCACTAGCTTGTACATAATTGTTATCACAGCACATTGTCGCATCCAGCCTGANGTCTTTGACATTTAAATAATAAAAGTTAACTCAAATAACTGTGTGTGTGTGTGTGTGTATATTTGTGAATTGAAAACAATAGAGGAAACGCAGGAAACTTACTGTGGTGTTGTGTACTATAGTGTGTGCACCCACTGCACCCACCAACTACTGTTTATATTGTTGTACATATGCATATACTTGTCAGGAAAATCTAAATAAATAAATAAATAAATAAATAAATACAGACATATCCCAGCAGCGTAGGCATGTTAGCGTTAGCGTTAGCGACAGACTCACCTCCGGTCAAGTAGGCGTAGTAGCACTGCGACCAACGCGACTCGTTCTTCAGCCGCTCGAACGACCTGAAGGCGTCTTCAAAATTCATCTCAATCATGCTACACCAACCTGACACAGAGACACGCACACAGGATAGAATCAGTCCCTCCCTGCTCTGGACGCCGAGTGTCAGTATGTCACGACTAACCTGACGAGTGAACACGTACCAATCTCATAGAGACACACATGCTGGATCTCTCTTTGGTCTGATGCCAGCTCTAATGCATCATGGAAACAGGCCAAAGCACTGTTGATATGGCACTGGGGACAGAGAGAGAGAGAGCACACACACCGGATAAGACGTCGGTGAGTTCATGAACAATCTCACATGCATTTTCATTTTATATCATTGAACAGAGATGGAAGATTCTACTTTACAAAAACAGGTTTTCTACTGTAAATATGCAATAAATCCATTTACAGCTTGAATAAACTTGTGTCTATGTGTGACTATGCATCATCACTCGTCATCACGCACCTCGAGCCTCTGGACCCGCCCTTTAAAGAACATGAAAAGCGACGAGTTGGGATAAACCACCGACTTCCTCTGCAGAATAGCTTTGGCCTCCAGCAGCCCCTCGTGTGTGTCGGAGCCATCCAGAGCGAAGAAAGGCAGCACTACTGTGTGGTACCACAAGAGGGCCAACCTGAGCGACACAGCAGGAGACTCACCATCAGTCTGATTCTGTCTGACATGATCAATCTGAGGCTCAGGGGGAATCTGTGTTAGGATGGATATTTCTGAAACTGTGGCTCCAGCAGTTCATCTTACTCTATATACTAACAGGGGCAGTATAGAATATGTCAGCAAGTGCTGTGTCGAAGGTCGTGGGCTGATCTAACTTTTAACAGCAGGTTAAAGGTCAAACATTAGTATGTGAACCAACATGTGCATGTCTGTTTTTTACATTTTAAACATAGATTAATTTAAATAAATTCCATTGTTAGTATGTACAGTACAACAGTGAAAACAGAAGGTGATCAAAGATAACACTCGGCAGGGGCTTCAAACTATGGGGGCCAGGATGAGCATAATTTACTGATTGAAAAACTTTTCCTAGGATACAAAATTTATTACGTCAAATTTTTCTGATCAAATTTTGTAATTGATTGCTAGAAAGCATCATTTCACAGAATTACAAGGCAAAAACACTGAGAACCACTGACAAAGTTTGAGGATCTATTATCAAGAGCTCCTCATTTTCACCACTTTTGAACCTGCATTAACTGATTTTTTTGGCCACCTGGGGGCAGCACAACAAGCTCTAAACCATAGACTGTATATAAAAATGGACGACACGTCTCCATTTCCTCCTGCTGCACTTGTCCTGTCTGTGCAGGAGTGATCAGGTGTTGGAGCTGCTGCATCGAGGACACTGCCCAGCTCAATGAGGAGCAGCTGTCAATCATGACATCACACCCCATTTTATAACATTGAATAACTAATTAACACCAAAGCTATCAGAAAAACGATCACATGTCGTCCATCTTTGTATACAGTCAATGGTCTAAACTAGGGATGAGCGAGTACACCACTATCTGTATCTGTTCAACCATCCATATTATCTGTATCTGTATCTGTATTCGGAGTGGGTGGGGCCTGGACCGGAAGTGGAAGTGAAAATGGGTTGGGCTTAAAAACGGTACATTATTTTAAGTCTGAAATTGATATGGATTGATCAGCAGTTGCTAATCTACTGTATTCAAAGCATCTATACAGTATATAAAGCTTAATTCGTATTTATTTTTATGAACTGCAGAGAGAAAGTGTCAGATACTGCATGCAGCCATATAAAAATATGAATACAGGCTACTTTGTGTGTTCAGCTATATGTGGTTATGTGTGTAAGTGGTCTGTAAGACTGTTTATTTTTTAATGATCTGTGTGAACTTCATGATTCATGCAAACATCCAGTGATGGCAAACAGGGAAATAATATGTCAGCCTTGTTCACTGTGTTCTTCTCAAAAGCACCGCGTTCAGTACGAGCAAAGTTTTCCTACTGATTTATATCACCGTCCAAACTAAGAGTAACCAGACGGTAAAAAAACAAAAACAAAAACGACCGGATTGGAGGCAGTGACCGACGAGACACGAGCCGTTTTCCGCTCTGTCTTGTCAAATGCACCGCATACGTTATGAGAGACGTGTCTGTGTAGGGAGGGGCGGGCACTGTGTGTGACTGGCCAATCACAGAGCGCGAAGACAGTCAGTTACACAATGAGGATTTTCCTTCAGCACGAGCACAGATATTGACGGATTTTACTCGTATCATACTTGTATTCGTCAAAAATGCTTTATCCGTAACGGATGCTCGTCTGAAACGAATATCCGGCTCATCCCTAGTCTAAACATCATCACATCACCTCCAACCTCAAACACTATCTGCCCCCCTCTGTAATGACACGACCTGAAATGACTCACGTAGCCAGCGGCGCCTTCATGTCCTTGCTCTCGCTGGCGTACATCAGGGAGGACAGGCCCTGGAGGCGGTCCCCGGGAAACCCCAGCAGGTTGATGATCTTGAGCAGGTGTGGTGGCACCATGGAGATGCACAGGTGGAAGAGGCCGTAGCCGAAGCTGACGGAGCCCTTGAGCCGGTCCAGGGCCTCGGCCGTCACGCCGTTCTCCACCGGCGCATTGTGGTTGGCGTTGTCAGTGGACTCCTGGTGGACGGAGGACCTCCGCTGGCAGGCGTCCTGCAGGTGGCTGATGTCGCTGTGGCACTTGTTGTACATTTTCCAGGCCTTACGAAGGATCCAGCCTCCTTTGATATAAGCTGTCAGTGGAGACCAGAAGCAAGTGGATCATCATTTTCTGTAAGGTCATAATCTGATGTTGGTCTGAATGAATGAAATGAATTAATCTATTATATCCAATATTTTACAATATTCAACAACTATTTGATGGAGTTTGGTGCAGATATTCATGTTCTCATCGGGATGAATTGTAATAACTTTTTTGATCACAACTTTTCACCAAATTTTTAAATAAATAATAAAATAATAAATCAATTTTTATTTCGCCAAATATTTTGGTTTAGACCATAGACTGTATAAAATATGGACGTAGTGTCCGTGACGTCACCCATAGGTTTCTGAAGAGCAAAAAAAAAGCAAATCGTAGTGCGCAGCCATCTTGGTAGCCTACCTCCGGTTACTCCTAATATGGACAAAGAGGTGGAGCGGGGGTGGAGCTGAGGCGGGTCGAATGAGCTCTATTGGCTGAAAAAAGCCGCTTTAAACTAGCTACGGCTAACCAGCTAGGTTAAATGCTAAATATCGTTGCTAGCTGGCTAACCCCACGACGATCTCTTTCCCAAACTCAGTGACTAGAATTAGCCGGGGTGACGCCCTTTAGACCGTCAGTGGCTAGTTGTCAATCAAAGTGGCGCCACTTAGATTGACAGCTATGAATTGTGCATAATGATGTATGCTGTATATTTTAAACGAACGCCTTATAAAAAAATTCGCCCGGAGGTTGCCACTTGATGTCGACATGTTCACATTAGCATTTAGATGAAAGCACCAGTTCACATAAGTGCAGCCTCACAGAGCTGCGAGCACAGCTGTGATTATTGGTCATGCTCAATAATCAATCAGTTTAATCTATAAGGTGTGAGCAGTTCAGTTCAACAGAGTCCAAGTCTGTTGCTTTCAAGCTGCTAGTTAAATAAAACCAACAGACCCGACCCAAAGATGTTCAATACGCAATGAGGCTAAATGGAAAAAAGCAACATTATCAATCATCCATATTGTTTATAATTAATCTGACTTTACTAATCCAGTGATTGATCTATAAATCAACTAATTATTTCAGCACCACAACAATGAAGTAATAAACAATATTTTAGCGCCAACACACCTGGTTTTACATCTATGCAGTAACAACATAAACTCATACACATTCAGTTATTCCTCATTAATATTTATGGAGGTGCTTCTCAACAAAATCACATAATCTGTTTTAAAATGCACACTTGAGCTGTACCACTGACAACAATGTGTTCATATACAGTCTGTAGTCTTCAGGCAGGCACAGACACAGACACACACCACCACGAAGACATAATGTTCCAAACACTGGTTATCATGATGGACAGATATTTAAGGTTCGACTCTCTGACTTGTGGGTTAGATGTGATCACCTGAAAGCTCCTGCTTGACGAAGGAGAGCACGGCGAGGTACACCTGACAGTCAGCCACGATGATCTGTCTCTGCAGGCGGTCCACGACCACCACGCCCGACCTCTGGGAGTCCATCTGTAACACACACACACACACACACACACACACACACACACACAGTCAGCGTCGTTCCCCAGAGGCTGGCAGCCAAAGTAACAAGGAGTTCCCTGAATGACCCAGAGCTGCTAGACAGCCCCCACGCTCCTCACTCACTTTGCTGATTACATTTCACAGAAGTAATAATTGAATCTGTGAGTGGGCTTGGCATGATCTCACTGCTGGCTGCATCATTAGGCCTGACGCCGAGCACATAAACACTGTTATGTGAACAGTGGCCTCACATCAGGACGTGGAAACATCTAAATGTGGAAATCACTGTATTTCAGTTTCTGCTCAACAACAGCAGTATTAATGTTTAGTTCAGGGGTTTTCAAAGTGTGGGATAGCGAACCTCCCTAAAGAGAACTCAAAAGCATGCCGCCCCCCCTTTACCCCCCCTAATTATTATTACTATTATTATTGTTATTGTTGTCGTTTTGTATGTTCCACACAGGCTTAAATAAGGTTTTAAACAATAATTGCTATACACATCTTTATTTTTGTAAACATCTTAAACATGTTTGTATGTTCTTAAACATAGTTTTAAAACATTTTCATCATCTATATCTCTGTGTGTGGATAAATATCTTTTTTTTAACACATTTTAACATCTATATGTTTTTAACATCTTTTTAAAAAACATTTTTAACATCTGTATGTTTTTAACATCTTTTTAAAACACATTTTTAACATCTGTATGTTTTTAATATTTTTAAAACACATTTTAACATCTTTATGTTTTAACATCTTTTTTCAAACACATTTTAGCATCTGTTTTTAACATATTTTATAGTTATATAACATAGTTTTTAATATCTTTTTGAATACATTCAATTTAAGGCCTCTTTGTGCAATTCCTCAAATCAGATAATAAACAGATCAACGTCAGTCAGATATATTTTTTTTATCATAGCGGCTTGGTCGTTAAACTTTGGTGCTTGGTTTCAATATGACGCCGGAGTTTACATGGTCGCATACTGTCGTTAGCTAGCACCTCTTTGCAGATAACACTCTGTGGCAGCGGAGCATCATCAGGACCAATACATGAAAAGCCAAACTTTAAATAATCAGGGTCATACTTCCTCCGTTTTCTGCTCGCCCCAGACTCTGTGCCCTCTCTCACTTTCACTTGAGATAATAAAAATCAATCCATCTTGTCTCTTGTCAGATGTTTACACTTTTTTTTCTTTTCAGGTTTATTGTTTCACTCGCCGCGCCTCCCCTGAAGCCCTCTGGCGCCCCCCAGGGGAGGCGCGCCTCACACTTTGAAAATCGCTGGTTTAGTTTATAGGTGTGTTGTTGTCATGCATCAGTCCATGTAATATATTACTTGAATTGCTACTCACACTTTTTTTGATCTTGTTTCTGATTGTCTCTATGACCCCGGCGCTGTCGCTCTCACACAGCTTCTCCGTGGTCCTCAGGTCGTCACAGGCCGTCTGCATCTTCTCCTCCTCGAATGTCATCATGGCGTTCTGCAATTCAACGCAGCCACGAACATGATGTCAGATTTAAATCTGTTAAAAGCAGCGGTGTATTTCAATGTTATTCTAATATTAAAGCATCTTGTTGAACAGAGCAGGTCTGTGCTTTAACTGGCTTACAAACAGCAGCGTTTTGTAATTACAGTGAAGGAGGGTTATGCAATAGTCTTAAAAAGGACAAAGGGCTCTTTCTGCATAACAATGAATGGAGGAACACTGTGACATCTGTGCAGCTGTGTGTTTGGAGCTGCTACAAAGCCAACAGAAAATCTCTGCGCTGATGTTGATGGAACCTCTTACGGTTACCTTGAACCACTGAGGAAATAATCACAGAAATGAAGCAGAAAGTAGAAAATAATTTCAAAAAACATTCAGTGAAATTTGAGCAACATTTAGAGATGAGTATGTGGTTTGATATTGTCTTGTATCACTGAGGCGTTCTCTCCGTCTATGCTGCATTTAATGACCCCTCTGCTTGTATGAATGTCCTGCATGGTCAGATGTCGCCACCCCCGCTGCCCCCAGGGACATACAGAGGATGACATCATCTCTGGCTTCATGGTGTGTGAAGCTTCGTCATGAGGGCCAGCGACAGTGTGTGTGTGTGTGTGAGACCACCACGCTGTGAAAAATCCCCCTCTGCCATCAGTGATGGACGCAGCGTTACAGTAATGTGCCTCTCTGAAAGAGCAGCGCTGTTCTTGAGAGGCAGATGCATCCATTATGTTAATGGATGGAAAAGCAAAGGAGAGGATGCCGGTGGTGACAATGATGCAACCAGTTTGACAGATCGAGTTATTTTAGGTTCTTGATTCTTGGTGCTGTCCTTATGGAGTGTGACTGTATGGGCTTGAATGTCACTCTGCTGATATATCACTGATCTGCTGTTTGTAAATGTGCTGCTGAATGCACATTTAGATAATCAAGACAAACGGTTTCTCCCAAGAACAAAGATCTTTTTCTCAGCTCATGGAGCAGTGATAATGAATCTAAGCTCATTTTAACCTCAGGATGTTTTGGATAAATGGGCCAAGGACAATAACATTTTGAATAAATTCCAATTTATGTTGCCGAAATAGCATCACTCCAACTACGAGCTGATATTTCTTCTGGCATTTTATTGGATCATTTTATCACCAGCTGAGAGGGAACTCACCAGGAAGCTGACGAAACTGGCTCCGAAGCTCATCAGTGGGCTCTGAGTCCTGCAGAGAGGAAACACACACACATGAGATGAACATTTTCATACAACAAAACCACAATCAGAAAACCAGTCCAGCTGTGGCACACATCTGTCTGAGCATCCAGAAAGAGAATGAATCACATGCATAACAGAAAAAGGAGGAACTTTTCCAGCAGGCGTGAACGGAGCATGCTCAGGAGCAGGTGCAGCAACAATCACCACGTTCACCACGTTCACCTGTCACGACTGAAATCAGGGAGATACCTGCAACCTGTTTATCTAATGTGGGATGTCCACCTCCTGCTATTCACCATAAAAGGCTTAATGCATCCAAAACATACTTCAAAAATATGATGTGCAGGGAAATAATGACTGAAAAAGCAAAGTCCACAACAGGTTCAGATGAAGCAGTGAATGAGTGAATATCCTAATTTCTCGAATATAAACTAGGTGCATGGATGTTAATGGTGCACCATGACAAACAGTGAATCAGGCCTGGAGGTGGACAGGATGTCAGAGGTGGGACAGACACCTGACACACAGCTTTCAACATGCATTTACAGCAACACACACTCTGAAAGATACTGTCACACACATGCAGTACTGTCCTCGGTGTTTGCAGTAGAAGTACACGCTGTACCATGTACTGACAGTCACTGTGATTGTTTCTCATGCACTGACTCATTGTCCTGCAGAAGGATGGAGCACTGGCCTGTATCTCCTGAAGAGCTCGTCGCTCTCCTTGAAGCCGTTGTTGAGCAGCATGTTGATGCCCTGCAGAGCCATCTCCGCGTCGTCCAGCCGCTCCTCCCTCTCCTCCACCTGCTGCTGCTGCTGCTGCTGCTGCTCGGGACCCGCCATTGTTTACACCTCGCACCGATCTGATCTGCTCTCAGACAAACCCGCATTGGTTTGTGTCCCCCTGATGGAGGAGGATGGAGGAGGACGGAGGGGGAGTCGGTGCAGCTGCCGCGCGCGCTGCAGACGCCTCCGCTGGCCGGATCCCACTGATCACTGAGCACAACAAGACACGAAGATACTGGAGCCTAAATCATCCATCCGTCTGTTTTTTACCTCCCTGCGACCAGATGCATTACATAACGAGGATCCAGGCGGCTCTGCTGCTTCTCTCTGCCCCACGCAACGCGCTCGTCAGACGGCCTGGCGTCATAACGCACCGCCCGGAGGAGGGAGGAGGGAGGGAGGAAGGGAGGAAGGAAGGAGGATGCAGGGAGGATGGAGGAGGGGGGGGGGGGAGGCCAAGCTGCATCCTGTCAGCCTCCATCCATCCCTCCAGACCCAGCCCACCTGCGCCCAGCAGCCAATAGGAACACAGCCTGAGCAGCCAGATCATATTCAGGTGAGGAGCTGCAGACTCATGTCATTATTCTCATATAGATAGATATTATTATGGCTCACGTGCATGTGAGTTTGTATGTAAGGATATGATCTCATCTGCCTGCAGGTTTGCATGTTAGGATTTGATCTGTGATTCCTGAGTGCAGAGGACTCTCAGCTCACATGGTCACACTCCAGATTTGTGTGTGATCCTCTGACAACAATCTTTGCTTCCACAGTCCAGGAGTTATAATGCAAAAGAATGAACACATGCAAAAAAAAAGAAAACATAATTTCAGCTTTGTGTGCATGCCTCAGATCTGAAAATGTATCCACCCTTGCATCTGACATACCAGCGTCAGTCTGTTGTGGTGTCTGTGACCACACTGCAGCTGTATACTGGCTCATATGTGACTCTGTTCTTATCTGCATCTAATTAATGTTCCAGTGAGGATTCATGTGAATTTATCACCTAACTGATTGTGCATGGTTGGATGTGAGCGTCAGCCTGTTACACAGACTCACAGAAGAGTCAACACATGATTCTCCTTTGAACTGTGTGTGGCAGGGGGCGGTGCCTCGGCACTGGGTCGCTGAACTGCCGCAGATCGTGTGTGAAGTGTAGAGGCAGAGCTGGGAGACTCTCTCGTACTCATTAACTCTCATCAAAGGCAGACATGCAGCTCGGATCAGCGGTGGGAGCGGTGAGGAGTCGCAGGGTGCTGGTGGGAGACGAAGTCCGTCCCGCTGTGATCGTAATAAAGGATGAGAAAGTCCAGCAGATCCTCTCAGATGAGGACTTCTCCAGGGACGTTGGCTGTGAGGTAAGATCTCAGGTGTCAGGTTCAGGATGCTCGTCCTGGTGGGATGAAGATGTGGATGGAGGGAGGAGTGTTTCTATCACCTGGGTCAAAGGTCAAAGTTCAAGCTGTCAAATGCATTGATCTCACGCTCCTCAATCATCTGTGTGCACTGAAACAATGTTCACATCCTGTGTGTGACCCCCCCCCTGCTGTGGTGACAGGTGCTGGATGTGGGCGACAGCATGGTGATGCCAGGGATCGTAGACTCCCATGTACATGTGAATGAACCAGGCCGCACCTCCTGGGAGGGCTTCTGGACGGCCACCAGGGCGGCGGCGGCCGGAGGAGTGACGACCATCGTGGACATGCCGCTGTAGGTTTGAGACTCCCCCCTCCCAACATTAATGAGTACTCTCTGGTGGAGGGTCGAGGTTTCAGGGTAAACAGGTTGTGTAATCACTGTATTTAAGTTCTCCTCAGGTGACGTAGTTTAAATTGGGACTGGCCATATAAATAGTACATCCTGTGCGTCTGAGAGTGACAGTTGTTTTTCCTTGTGCAAAAAATCAAGAGATAATAACAGCACCTTACATTCACTGTCATTTCATTCATTTATGTTTGACACCAACTGCCTTTGCATTATTTCAAATGTAATTACGTATTCAGAAAACTAGATTTTTAACCCTGTAAAGTCTCAACCATGAAATAATTGACAGAAAATTCCAGTTCTTTAAAACTGGAGCCTTTAATGCTCCTTCTGATCAATCAAAAAAAGAAAATTTCAAATATCAATTTCCATATATGAGTTTCAATTTGTGTCATATTTGAGACATCATCATCATTTGAGACTCAGAGTCTCATTTAATTTCATTCAACAAAAACATATTAAAACAAGAATATGTAACAAATTGGTCATTCTAGTTCCAAACAAGAAGATATTTTTATTTTTATTCCACAATTTTATTCCATTTGTTTATTATTGTTATTCCTCTGTATAAGCTACTATCTGTATCATGCAGCGATGAGAAATCCACCAACAGAGCTGGCAGGTGGAAGAGGAACACTTCATTTATTTTGGCTCATTTTGTGGTTCACACTGATGATGTAGGAGCCTCCAAAACTCATGGATCATATATGACATGTTCGGTGATATAGGGTTGAATTAGCCTAGTTGAGGAAATAATGCTGGACCTCACAGGTAAAAGAAAAACACTTGTGTTGACAAGATTTTTCATAACTAGATTATTTCTCTCTTGAGAGTGTTCATTACATTTGGCCAGGAGGTCGGGGTGTGTACGGTGGATTATGACACAGGATGCAACTGAAATGTTAATAAAATGTATATTAACAAATTATCTTTTTATTGTATTAGGATATTAATATTGCTACAAAACTGCAATCTAATGAGCTCATGTTTGCTGCTTTCCTTAATTTATAAACTTATAGAATACATTTAGTTACAATGAGATCATTTTAACTACAAGATGTTTTTGACAAATGAGCTAAAAACAAGATTATTTCAGATAATTCATTGCTAAGTTGCCAGCAGTGATTCCTGTTTGTGTTGCTGGAACAGAAATAGCATCCCTCCAACCACCACTCTGGGAAATTTCCGCGAGAAGCTGCGGGAGGCGTCGGGGAAGTGTTTTGTGGACACGGCCTTCTGGGGCGGTGTAATTCCTGGCAATCAGGTAGAGTGGAACAGCTTGGACCAGACAAACACATTCTGCACCATGCTGCGCTGAATCAGGACCAAAGCAAACACAAACCGCCCGTGTCTCCTTCTAGCTGGAGCTTCGGCCCATGATCCAGGCCGGAGTGGCCGGATTCAAGTGTTTCCTCATCCACAGTGGGGTGGAGGAGTTCCCCCACGTGGATGACTGCGATCTGCACACGGCCATGAAGCAGCTGCAAAACACAGGAAGCGTCCTGCTGGTAACTGCAGCCTCTTCCATAACATATGTGATTTATTAAATCCACCGATTAAAGTCCAGTAATGTTAATGAATCACCTTCTGCTTTGTGTCTGTAGTTTCATGCAGAGAAGGATGTTCAGCAGACGCCAGAGGAGGATGGCGGTAATAAGAACTTTACATTGTACAACAGATCTTATTTTATTTGTTGAACTCACTGTTAAGTATAAATAAAGTTATAACAGGGCTGAGACGTATGGACGAATTAAATATGATGTTTTTGACCCACTACTTCAATACAAATACTTTTATATTTTCAGATATCTTGTTTTTTTAAATGTATTGAAACAAGATTTTTTTATTGGACGACGATAAAGTAAAATCAGCATTACTGTCAAAAATAAGTTTGCTTTCAGTAATAAATGTATGTTCCCTACTCCTGCCTCCATCTCTTCCATGTAGACCCTAGTGAGTACTCCACCTTCCTGCAGTCCAGACCAGACGTCATGGAGACAGAGGCCATTCGAACTGTTGCACAGCTCTGCCTCCAGTACCAGTAAGACAGATACACATCATGGTGGTTTGTAGTCAGGGTTTGGTTGATGCCACATGTCAATCATCTCTCTCCAGGGTGCGGAGCCACATAGTCCACCTGTCCTCTGCACAGCCTCTGGAGCTGATCCAGGAGGCGCGGCAGGCCGGGGCGCCGCTGACGGTGGAGACGACCCATCACTACCTCAGCCTGAGTGCAGAGAGCATCCCAGCGGGGGCCACGCAGTTCAAGTGCTGCCCCCCCATCAGAGGAGCTGTCAACCAGGTGACTGGAACAGGAAGCTCAGCAGATGAAGATGAATTCCAGCTTCAACCTCAGCACCTGCTTTATTAGTCTTTGATTGCTCATAGAGGACTGATTTTGTCCCCACAGGAGCAGCTCTGGTCGGCACTGAAGGCCGGCCACATCGACATGGTGGTGTCGGATCACTCGCCCTGCACACCTGATCTGAAGAAGCTGGACAGTGGAGACTTCACTCAGGCTTGGGGAGGAATTTCCTCTCTGCAGTTTGGTAACAGTCAAATCCTATATCCCACCTATCTCCATCAATAGGTGCATCGAGGACCAGCTTCCTAGTTCAGTAAATTGCTAAATGCATTGAGTGAGCTGAACGTTCATCAGGTGGCCAGAAGTGTTCATGAACATCTGTGGGATGGTGAAAGTTTGTGGGCATGTTTCCCAGATCAACGTTACAAGTCAATCATTCAGTTCTCATACAGCAGATTCAGCAGCTCACGGCTGGTTTAACCTGTAAATGCTCAGAGGTGTCTGAACTTACATTTTGATTTTCCACGACTATTTACATTTCACCTTATCTGACCCCACTGAGTATTTGTTTGAGATGATGTTATCAGGCTGCGTCTCAACACTGTTTCTGAGGTCATTGACTCATCACTGTCCCACATTCATCGAGTCAGTGCCCTGATTTAATTCACTGAATGAGTCATTTTACTCAGTGATTTGAGTGAATTGATGATATCAGGTGAGACTTACAGTAAAGGTTTTGTAGGTGAATTTACAGTTAATGTTTGAATATAGGGCTTTTGGCTGTGGATCAGAAAAGGCACTGTAAACTTTCCTTCAGTCAGAGGATTATTCTCTTCATGACAAATCCTCTCTGCTGTTCAGCAGAGAGGATTTGAGAGACACTCACAACTTAAACCTGGCCAGTGCAACATTACAGGGACTTTATATGCAAATTTTCTTTTAGGGTGGATTAGTTGTTCCCCTCTTCCCTCCTCTCACACATAATCCTTCTGACAATCACTCACACTGGGCAAAGTTCACCTGGAGGTAAACACAAGCCGAGCACCAGTTTAAAGGACAGAACAATCTTTGACTGTTCAGACTCAGAGAAAGTGATCAAAGTCCGAGCAGGAAGATCCACTCTGTCTCCTCCTCCTGATGTCATTAATGAAATATGAGATGGCCTCAACTCAAAGCTCTATTTGCCTGTTAATCACTCCGCCACATTTTTTACCCATTTGCAGGTTTGCCTCTGTTCTGGACCTCAGCCAGTAAGAGAGGCTTCCAGCTGCCTGATGTGGTGAGACTCCTCAGCCAGAGAACGGCCCGACTCTGTGGTCTGGACGGTCAGAAGGGAAGCCTGGCCCCCGGCTATGATGCTGACCTGGTCATATGGGACCCAGAGAGAGAATTTGAAGTCAGTAAAAGGAAGCAATAACATTAACAAAAACCTTATTAAAACGTATTCTTGCCATATATTGATCTTAATTTTTTGTCCTGCTGAACAGATTAAAGAAGCAAGTGTGCATCACAAAAACAAGGTAAACCATATGAAATATATAAAGGGTTTGATTTCAGAAGCACATTTCTGTACGACTGAGTGTGTGTGTGTGTATGTGTGTGTGTGTGTGTGTGTGTGTTGGCAGCTGACTCCATACCTGGGCGTCACGCTGCGGGGAGCCGTGTGTGCCACCGTCGTCAGGGGCCGGCTGGTTTACAGAGAAGGGTCCTTCTGCCCCGAACCTCTGGGGAAGCATCTCCTCATCCCCCCGAGGACAAACCAAGCCCAGCTGTGAAGAACAATAAAAACAAGCTGTAGTAAACCTCAGCGTGTCTGAGTCACCATGGTGTTTCCTTCATTTCTCTCACACTGGTTTTCATTATATTTGATTATCTACAAATGTTTATATCACAGTTTTCGTTTGTAAAGATCAGGGGACATTTGCTGGTTTAACTGAGAGTTAACTCTTTCTTATAATAGTGTCAGATACTGAGTTTAAGAGGTCATTACCAAACAAAATATTGTAATAGAAAGTTAGATGTTTCCTCAAAGTTAATGAAAGAATAAAAACTAATAGAGCACTAATTTTGATGATCTATAATCCAAACTCTTTCAGGGTTTTGTAAAGCAATTTCATGGAAAACTGACACTCATCATCATCATATGTAAAATACAAATAGACTCATTTTCTCCACAATCTGAAAATGTTTACATATGAAAACCTCAACAGGCAGAAGAAGAAAAGTAGTTCCATATTTGGTGACATGTAACATATAATTCAGGGCCATACTTTTGTTTTACAGACATACAGTTTGTGTACGTCTGTAATTTTGGTTTTGGCAAGATATTTAATCCATTTTCATTCAAAGTGGAATAAAGTTCACATTATGACTGAAATTACTCCTGTGGATAAACATCAGCCTCCCCAAAGCTCTTTACTTATTTTGACCTTATCCTCAGACTGCATGTGTTGGACATGTGGACCAAACTGAGAGCCTTATTTCTTCTAACTTTATTGTCTTATCACCAGAGGCAAAAATTAAATTACACCAAAATTAGAATCCATAATTTTGCTCATACTCTAAAATCTATTCCACTTTTACCAGACTTCCAACATTGACATTTGACCTCATATAAAACAAACTGGTCGGAGCCTAAAATGAACTTATTTCAAATGTAGGTTAACAGGAACATTAGGTTGGTTGCTCTGCAGAGTCTGTAGTCAATGATTAACATCTGAGGACACGGTAGGTCGCTCCATTATCTTTGGAAACGGGAACGTATGAGGCTGCCTGAGCTGACCGAGCACAGACAGCGACGAGTGTTGTGACAGAGTGGTGACCTGAGGACCTCACTGGTCAGATGGGGGGGGGAGTGCTCGGCTCAGGCTTTACTTCACCTGCTTCCTCTGCTCTCTGTGGTTTCACTGCCTTCGTCCCTCTGCTGGAAACATGTCGTCCGTCTCCGTCCCTCTACCCAAATGCCTGCAGAAGCCGATGGTGGTTCCACATCGCCACATGTTTGGGCCGGGACCTTCCAACGTTCCTCCTCGAATCTTGGAGGCCGGAGCCAAACCCGTCATCGGACACATGCATCCAGAGATATTTGAGGTAACAAGATGTAGCCTATCAAGGAAGAGGGAAGGATCATTAACTTTTATAAGCAGGATATACCCCAAACAATGTAAAGACTAAAAGCTAAGAATAAACTATTAACACTGTGGGAATGAAGCTTTTCACTGCAATCTTCAGGTTCAGTTGAGATGAATTTGTACATTTATGATATTTTTTCATATTTCCATTGTGAACAGAAAAACAGTGACTCTAGTGACAGCAGCATCTATTATAAATTGGCAGTGGTGGAAAGTAACTAAGTACATTTACTCATGTTGTACTTGAGAATAATTTTAATGGAGAAGCTGGAGCAAGTGAATCGTTAGCATTTTTTCTTTAAATGACTTAAATTTGATCAGAAATGTTGCTGATTGATTCATATTTGCTCACAGATCATGAATGACATCAAAAGTGGAATCCAGTACATCTTCCAGACTCAGAACAACATGACTCTGGCTGTGAGCGGCACCGGTCACACGGCCATGGAGTGTGCCATCTTCAACGCCGTGGAGGCCGGGGACGGCGTGCTGACGGCGGTCAACGGCATCTGGGGGGAGCGAGCAGCAGACATGGCTGAGAGGATTGGTAAGACTGGCGGGAGTCGACCCACAAATACTCAACCTCAAAGTCCATTGTTTCCTGCTGAAGACCACAAATCATATAATAATAGTTTAATTTGAAAAAGGCTCAGTAATTTGGAGGGATTATTTCCAGCTGTGGATTAATACACATCTGGTGTATTTTTGTTTCATCATAATGACGGAACATGTCAGCAACAGTTAAAATCACCATTAATTGATTTAATAAAACTTACTCTGAGGTGATTTAACCACAGAGTATCATGTATGTCAACAGGTGCCAGAGTAAATACCATTGTGGCGCCCCCTGGTGGCTTCTTCACTAATGCAGAAATTGAGCAGGTATCACTCTGACTCTCCAGTTCTCAGGTTACTCAAACTGATTCTGTCAAAGCTACAGTCTGTGTGATCACACTGTTTTCTCATCACAGGCCTTATCAAAGCACAGGCCGGCGGTCTTCTTCCTCGCCCACGGAGAATCTTCCACAGGAGTCCTGCATCCTTTGGACGGCATCGGGCAGCTGTGCCACAAGTATGATCCAGTGTTCAGTCTTCATCTGTGGCAGAAATCAGGGCCGATAACAGCTGTGTCCTGATCTGTTCCTGCAGGTATAACTGCCTGTTTCTGGTCGACTGCGTGGCGTCACTGGGAGGAGCTCCTCTCTGCATGGACCAGCAAGGTTTAGTCTTAAATCCTGACAGTTTTTTCCAGATGTTTCCAGTCTCTCTGGTGCAGCAGATGTATTTACTGTTACATTAAGTGTTGTCATGGCACCAGTATAGATTTGTCTGTGGGTGTTTGCAGGGATAGACATCCTGTACACAGGCTCCCAGAAGGTTCTGAACGCTCCCCCGGGAACAGCACCCATCTCCTTCAGTGACAGAGCTTGGTGAGAGACGTGTGTGTGAGTAACAGTGTGGAACATCTGTAACATGTGTACTGAAGGTTGACTTTGTCCACAGCCAGAAAATATTCAACCGGAGGACGAAGCCTGTGTCGTTCTTCTTGGATCTGAGTTGGCTTGCGAACTACTGGGGCTGCGACGGCAAACAGTCGAGAACGTAAGACACCTCTTTTCCTCCTGCAGACAGGAGCTGATTATGTTTCAAACCCTGGTCTCAGTTTTAGCTGTACTTGCACAATTTCTCAACGCTGCTCCGTCCTCTCTGCAGATATCACCACACAGGTCCGGTCACTGCTTTCTACTCTCTGAGGGAGAGTCTGGCCGTCCTCGTGGAAGAGGTGGGACTGGGTTAGACTGCATCTTTCTGTGTAACTGAGTTTTACAGTGATGAAAACCTCTGTGCTACTTTAGTCAGAACAAGGATGGGATGGCAATTCTGCTGTCAGCTGCTGAATCCAGAACTGAATTATCTCAATACTCTATAGATTGCCATAGAATTTTGGACAGTCATTCATGGTCCCCAGGGGATGAACCCTACCCCTGACCTCCTCTAGACCTAAACTACACTAAAAAACAAGAATACATGAATTTCAGCCTCAGCTTTGTGTTTAGTAGTAATTAGCAGAAGCCAGCTTGCTAACATGATAAGGCAAGATGGCAGACACATTATATCTTGTTTTATTATATCATCATATATCATTATAGTAAATAACTGCATTTTATAATGTAATATCTGTTCAGTGCAATAACATGGAAGTTTCTGTGCAATAGCATTCATAGCATCTTTATTCTCATATGAATAATAGTATGTCTATTACTTCTGGATGCCAAAGACAAGGAAAACATGTAACATAATGTAAATACTTTACCTCACTTGTCACTTTATTGTCTCTATGCCACTTATTGTTTCTTGTTTGTTTTTTTATTACTGCCTTATTTTTTTAACTAGCCACTTACTGGTATTTATTTTTTGAGTTACTGTTTACTGTTTGTTACTGCTGCTGTGACAAGTAAATTTCCCCTAAGGGGGATCAATAAAAGTTATCTTATCTTATCTTATCTTAACCTCATATTAGATTTTGATCAAAGAACTGCTGGCTTGGCTGTCAACTGCTAGTGTTGTGTAACCTATCCCAGATTAGTGCCATAAAGATGAATATGTTTGAAATGAAAATATGGGTCATGTGTTTTACAATGTTTGTCTGTTTATATGCCTGTTTTCTGTCGTTCTAAGGGTCTGGAGAACTCGTGGGAGAGACATAAGAAAGTGGCAGAGTATTTCCACGCCGGCCTCGAGAACATGGGACTCAAACTGTTTGTCAAAGAAAAAGTGAGTTTTAACACAATCATGAAATTGCTATAATAACCTGTATTGGAATTTACATCATGCAAGCAGCCATTAAAACAACAAAAAATTATCATAATATGAAATAGAAACTAGCTCTGATTTAATCATTGTCACAGAGAGCACGACTACCTACAGTCACCACTATTGTTGCTCCTCATGGATACGACTGGAAAGAGATCACAACATACATCATGAAAACACATAACTTGGAGATCTCCGGAGGGCTCGGACCATCAGTTGGCTTGGTAAGAGATCATGTGTTTATATGCTCACTACTCAACTTTACCTTGCTTCAGTCGCGTGCAGCTTCACTCCCAGATGTTCTCTGTATCTTCAGGTGCTGCGTGTGGGACTGATGGGATGCAACAGCAGCAAGGCCAATGTTGACATGGTGCTGGCGGCGCTGAAAGACGCTCTGAAACACTGCCACAGGAGCAAAGTGTGACACGTTGCTGTTATAAAGACAAATCTGAATCAATGCTACTGTTTAAAGAAAGAGATAAATAAACCAGTAATCTCAGTATTTGTGTTGTGCAGCTCGATCACGACTCGAATGGGAACAGTGAGGTTTTCTTCATAAAGCTGGAGCAGCAGTCTGTCATTGAAACCATTGCATATTATTATCAGACAAATAGAAACATGAGGGGACAACTCATTGAAGTTAAAAACAATTGCATTAATAAAAGATGCCTTATTTTTCTTTCTCGCTCATCTTAATTCTATCTTTGCATCTTCTTTCATCATTCTTACTGAAAACCCCAAATACAATTTTGCTTGGAGCGTTCTTTTGTCTTCATTTGCAATTGTAGCAGAAACACTGAGGAACCAGAGACTGGAGCTCCCACACACAGGTGTTTTTATACTACAATCACTTGACCCACATCAGCGGCACGCAGGTGATCTCCAGGTCACTAATTGTGACACTGGCTCTGTTGAATTAGCTGTCACTTTAAAGGGGCTGAATATTGATGCACGTATTTTACATTATATAGTTTAATTAATTGAAAAATTGTACAAATCTGTTTTCACTTTGATATTAAAGAGTTGTTTTTTGCAAATTCTTGTCAACACCCCCCCCCCCCCCCCTTATTGAACTAAGGTAAAAATGCCATTCATTTCATTCAACAACTACATATCCCATGAGTCTTAGCTGTTGACATACTGTTAAAGCTCTGTGGGAGCTGTAGTTGCTGAATGATCCTGCCAAAAAAACAATATGAAAGCAAAGCACTAAAAAAATCAAAACATCAAAAATAAAACACAAGTTGTATGTTGTGTTTCTTACTGGCCTGTGGTTGAAAATATACTTTGAAACAAAGCTTTGATTGACAGAAATAGAGATAGAATTACAGCTATCTTTAACAAATTAAGAAATAGTGACCACTCTCTTCATGTAAATTCAATACTATAATTCATGAACTGTGGAATTATTCGTGATGTGAATATTAAAAGTGATTAATAGCGTCATTGGAGTGTGCAGTCCAATCTTAGAAAATGAAAATCTATACAGGAATTTCTTCAATTTATTATAATTAATTTTATGTACTTTTAGGATATATATATTCAAACATTTTATTACAACACAGTAACAGTAAATTACAAATATTAGTAGAGCAAAATTAGGGGAAAGTTATGATAAAATAATTAGAAAAAAAAACAAGCACGAATAAAACTGAACTATGTAAAAAACACAATAGAATAAAAAAGAATACAAATATAATATATACAACTTATGTAAAAACCATTGACTGTTTTTTAATAGTTACAACGTGCTGACTTGTAATTCATTTCATTCAATAAAGTTATTCTTTAAAAAAAACAATAACAACAAATGAAACCGGAAATACGTCACTATACTTCCGTGTTGATAAGTTGTCTCCAGGAAAAGGCGCGTAAATGAGCAGGAATCAGGGCGCAGGATCAGGCTGATGCTCCGGACAGCAGCTCGTCTTTGCCTCGGTGTCGGTCGCAGGTGAACAGTCGCAGTGATGGCCGGTAAACGAGGAGCTCTCATCGTGCTGGAGGGCGTCGACAAGGCCGGAAAAACCACCCAGTGCAAGAAGCTGCTCCAGGCGCTGCAGCAGAGCGGGAGGCCGGCGGAGATGATGAGGTTCCCCGGTGAGATGTGCTCGTGTCTGTCGCTGTCATTTGATGCTCGTCTCTGTTTCTGATGTGTCGAGTGTAACGAAAACGTCATGTTTTGCCGGTGCAGACAGGACCACGACCATCGGACAGCTGATCAGCTCGTACCTGAAGAAGAGCAGCGACCTGGAGGACCACACCGTCCACCTGCTGTTCTCCGCCAACCGCTGGGAGCTGGTGTAAGAGTGCTGCGTTCAGGGACCGACCACACACTGTGAACATGTTGAAAAATCTAAACAACTCTGCATTTTATTTTTATATAAATTTTGACGTCACAGTAGAAAAGTTAATGCTTCAGTTGCCTTTGTTTCCATACTGTTACATTCAGTGTGCAAACAACTGGGTCAACTGAGGACAACTTCATCACAACACTGCAAAAACATGTAGGGTTAGGCCTACAGTTCTACCTGTTCTATCTAAAGCAACAGCACAAGCAAGGAGCTAATCAGGAGAAGTGTGATGGATGACAGTGAGGAAGGAATAGGACTTTTTTTTTTTAAATTGCAGTCTGTCTAGTGTGGAAAGGAACACACACACTCCAGTTTATCTACACTCAACTCGGTGCCTTCAAGTCCTCAAGAACTGCAGTTTCCTTCTGTTTGAGTAGCATTTATTTAAAAACTACAGAGTCTGAAACTTGGTGTCTCACTCAGATTGAAGTCTTCAGTGGGGCTTTGTAGCACAGATGGGTTGGAAAGCCAGACAGTATTTAGAGACAGACTGAACATTGTTGATTTTTTTTTTCATATTTGTAGATGATAACAAAACACACCAAACTTTCATCATTTAAAAACGAACAGAATATGAGTGACTGTACTTCTCTTTCCATTTCTGCAATTGTCTTTATTAGCAACGATGCAAATCTGAAATCTTTTTCTCATTAGTCTTGATAAGTTTCCTCTAGCATTTATACATCATAGCCTGTATTTTCTTATGCAGCATAATAAAATAATTGTGACCACAGGCCTGACATGAAGAAGAAGCTGGAGCAGGGAGTCACTCTGGTGGTGGATCGGTACGCCTTCTCTGGAGTCGCCTTCACCGGAGCCAAGCCGGTGAGTCTTTCCTCAGCTTTTCAATGTGTGTGTGTGTGTGTGTAGCAACAGATAGATTTGTTTGTGTTGACATGTCCATCTCCTTCAGGGTTTCTGTCTGGACTGGTGCAAGAAACCCGACGTGGGTTTGCCGAAGCCGGACCTTGTTTTGTTCCTGCAGCTCAGCCCGTCTGAGGCTGCCGTCAGAGGTCAGTTTGGAGAAGAGAGATACGAGAACAGTGTTTTCCAAACAGCAGTTCAACAGAGATTCGAGCAGCTGATGAAGGATCCTTCAGTCAACTGGCAGGTATGAGGCAGGTCTGGATTGTAGATTCATTTTCTGGTGTTTATTTAAATCCATATTAAACATCTTGCCATCTGAATTGCAGGTCATTGATGCGTCTCGGAGTGTCGAGGATGTGCACAAGGACATCACAACCCGCAGCCTCAACGCTATCCACAACGCTCAGGACCGGCCACTTGGAGAGCTATGGAAGTGAACTTGAACTAACACCGACAGTCTGTCTGTGTAGTTACTGAGAGATTCTTCTGCACATACACTCTTTGCTTAAGGTCCATTTTAACTCGTCACTGATAGGTCACTGAAGATGAAGAAAATGTGACTGATTCAAATATAACTTTAAATTGAGTAGAACCATTGTCCATCAGATTCTGATTTTATTTTGAGTTTTTAATCCTCTTACATGGTCTATTGTTTTATTTTTCACCTGTCTATATATTGTGTTGATTAAATAAATAATCTTCAAATGAACTAGTGTATATGTTTTAGACTTGGCAAGGATACTTTGCATGAACAATTAATACAACTTGTCTGCAGATCTGACTTAATTTGGTTTCATTACAGGCTGTTACAGACTTCAGTTATTAGTGACAAACCGCGCAAGCCATGGGCATCATGAACCATTGTTTCTATACAACATAAAACTGTTATGGCATTTTTTACTTATGGAGTCAGGGAAAGGCACCATATCACTTCAGAATAAACATTTAAAGTGTTAAGACTCAAATGGAAACACATGTATGTGAAAATGTGCATACAGAATTTATCCTGAGCTCCTGCTACGGCTTCCACCAGGCAGCCTCAGTGTTGGATACAGAGAGCATTCAGTGGCTGTTGGAGAATGCTGTGTGACACACACTGACTACACCATTGGAGCTGGACTGGCTCAAGAGGTCTCCAGTTAATGTTCGTCCCCTCAGGCTTCCCTTCTGATGCAGAGAAGAGACCGAGAATCTCTCGCCAACTGTCGAGAACAGTCAATCATTGTTCATACGTTCCTCACAGGGAAAGGATCTCAAACTCTTCGTCCTCTGAATCAAAGAACCGCTCCAACCTGTCCGAGTCCGAGAAATCTGTGAAGTGAGTGTCAACACGTAAAAGAGAAAAAAACATTAAAATTCACATTTCACGAGCCGAGATTTTGGACTATATTTTGCACACAAAACAAGCAGCTCATTCACCAGGAGTGAGGTTAAGGGCGTCCACGCTGACCATGTGAGAAGGCTGACTGTCGACCAGTTCAAACATGGGCAGGCCTCCTCTGTTGCAGGACAGCTGGAAGAGAGAGCTTCGTCATGTACACATTCCTCCGACAGAAACAAAAAACAGCTTTACTTAACCGCTGCAGTCGAGGGAGCAACAACAGAGCAGTGTTCACAGAAACATACCCTTCTGATGCGCATACACCAGTCATCGAACTCGTCCTCTGTTCTGCAGAAGAAACCCTGGCAGAAACCACAAAGTAATCAGCTGTGGAACATCTGAGTTACTGTGAGACAGGCTTTAGTTTGACAACAGATCATAGACTGTATAAAATATGGACGTAGTGTCCGTGACGTCACCCATAGGTTTCTGAAGAGCAAAAATGAAGCAAATCGTAGTGCGTAGTCATCTTGGTAGCCTACCTCCGGTTACTCCAAATATGGACAAAGAGGTGGAGCGAGGGCGGAGCTGAGGCGGGTCAAATGAACGCTATTGGCTGAAAAAAAGCCGCTTTATTCGAAATAATCAAACTAGCTACGGCTAACCAGCTAGGTTAAATGCTAAATAGCGTTGCTAGCTGGCTAACCCCACGACGATCTCTTTCCCAAACTCAGTGACTAGAATTAGCCGGGGTGACGCCCTTTAGACAGTCAGTTCATAGCTGTCAATCAAAGTGGCGCCACTTAGATTGACAGCTATGAATTGTGCATAATGATGTATGCTGTATATTTTAAACGAACGCCCCCCCCCGAGTTGTCATGGAGTAGAAAAACAGCTTATGAGACTAGAGCCATGTTTTGAACCAGGCTGTAAATATGTTTTTTTCTGTCGTAAAATTGGACATTTTAACATGGGGCTCAAATGTAATTGACTCCCTTCTGCGGCCTGCCCTAGCGGTTATTCGAAGAACTGCAGCTTTTTTGCACTTCCGCATTGGCTTCATTTTTCAGTGCCGGAGGTTGCCGCTTGCAACAGCTGCGCTATGAAAACCCTCCTACCGCTGCGATGGATGGGTCCAGCTCGCAGATGTGCATGCGACAGGGCGGGTGCTGACAGTGGTACGTCTCATCAGGGACCTGGCCGTCTTCACACGGCTCCACCGCCGGCTGAGTGGTGTGGGGGTCTAAGTAGATGAGTTCCTCTCCTGAAAAAAAAAAAAGCACGTTCATCATGAGATTGTTCTTTTGGTGTGAGGACGATTATAATATGGTGATCATGAGTCTAGAGACTGGACATACCGACATAACCAATGAAGTAATGGGCACTGTTGGGTTTCCCCCCAATAACACCCAGGGACTGAGGCAGCATGAAGCATTGCTGTGAAAAGAGATAGGAGGGTTTATCTCAGCTGTGGCAGACTTGACCTCAGCTTCAACCACTTTACTACAAACAACCTATAAATTATATATGGAAGTGTTCCATTTGTTTGTTTTCTTTGTTTGTTTTTTAAAGGTTATTAGTGTACAGGTGGTTCCTGAAGAACTTGCTATGCTAATCTGCAGAAAGCCACTCATGAAGTCAGTAAAAAAACAGGTGAATTTTGAAGCCAGTGTTTCTTCCCATGTAATTTGGATTGACTGAAATTAAGAAAAAAATGGAGAAGGTGGCCGTGAAGGCAGGTACATGCAGATGTATGTCATAAAAATGTCCAACAGTAAATTCAGTTTTCTCCTTTTGTAAATCAACTTTCCAGTGACCACCCACAGATAAAAGGCCCATTAATTCCCACACACACAACAGGAGTGGAGACGCTGAAGCACCTTGAGGGTTTCGATGTAGGCCTCGTTGATATCACTCAGGCCCAGCCTGAGGGGGATGAGCAGGACCAGAGGTTTCCAGAGAGCCGTCTCCTCCTCAGCCAGGGCGCACGCTCCCTCCAGGCAGCCGTTCAGCTCGCCCACTCCCTCTGGTTCTGCACAGGCGCCTGCCAGGTCCAGCCAGGGCATACACAGACGCTCTGAGTGGGAAAATCAGCACAACATGACTGGAGGGGAAAAAAAGGCTTAGATGCAGTTTGTGGTCTATGTGAAGAAAAACTGTACACTCTACTAGATTTGCAAGCAGCAGACTCTGACAGTGATAACTCAGCTACTTCATCTTGATGTCAGACAGCAATCTACTAATGGAAGCTTTCCACTCAAAGACCTTTTCTCTCCTTTGTATATTTGCACATGTAAAAGTACCAAAATACTGTTTCTAACATTTAGCTGAAACACTCCCAGCCGGTTCAGACTTTAACCTGGAGTGACATTTAAACTGCTTATGCTAATATGTGATAACAGCAAACAACCCTCAAACACAAAGTTGCGACAGGGCTGCACTCACTGATCTCCTCGATGACCACAGTGTTGTCCATCGCCACGTGTACAACTAATCTGCTCCACGTATCAAACACGGCCAGCTTCCTGAAGGCAGGACGACATGGAGACAGTCACACTTCTGTGTTTTACCAAACTGGAAAGACATTTCTTTAAACTGTCTTAAACCCCCTCAGTGTTCAGTATCTAGTCTTTGTGTTCACTGTGTGTCAGTGGAAAAGAAAGACAGTATTGTATCACACTCCAGAACAAGAATGCACTCACAGGCCTGATGCCATACACACTCCTGTCGCATAATGCTGACTGACTGTTGGTCATGCTAATGCGCTAACAAACTTAGCAATGTGCCCATGAAGGCAGTGAATGAGAAAACTACAAGTGAGTAAACATGGACGTAAACATTGCACAATTTGAAATATCAAAAATCTGGCTTTACAAATGTTTTCAGAGGAACACATGTTTAGACCTCAAGGAAAAACACAATGAGAAACGCAGGATGTAATCATAACCTTTGTTAACAGGAAAAGTCTACAGAGCAACTTTAAATTAAAAGTTACCAAGCAAAAATGACAATTTTGACCAATTTTTTGAATAGGTCATCTTGGTCTGTGGAAACTGGTGGAGAGAATTTTCAATTTCTATATTCATTGCAAACATAATCAATAGAGTGATTATTGATAATAAAAAAAAATATTGTAGTTGTAAAGTATAAAACCTGCAAACAACTGAAGTGTGTAACTCCTTCACAGTACTTACTTTAGAACCTGGGCAACTGTGTTTGGTCCATACCACTGGCCTATAGGCTTTCCCTCTCCAACTCCCATTTGAGCTGCAGCATGTAAGAACAAAACAGAAACAATTTCTCAGTTCTATAGAACAGGAAGTGGGCACATCCTCTCACATTATGTCAAACCTTGAACTGGAAAAACTCAGGTTCACTTTACAAGGTTCCATTGAGAAACTCCTAAGACTTAGCCACACTTGATGAATTATGTAGAGGTTAGACATTAAATATCCTCTAAACTCTTGGCTTCATTAACAAGGTTATACCTAATGTGACAGATCAATAATGACCATGTGAAGCAGCTCTGTGCCTTGGTTAATACTTAAACTGTTTATGAACGTTCGTACTGTGTTTGTAATATTTTATATAACAATTTGTTTACAGTTGGTGACATACTAATAAACAGACTTAATAAAAAAGAAACAGCTTCTCTTTCAGAACTGCCTGGGTGAGTCCTTGATATAATTAGAAAGGTTGACACTCGCTACTTACCAATCTGATGGATGGAATAATAGCTGTCTTTTTTGTCAATGAAGGCGTTGAGAATACTGATGTACTCTTCTCTTTGTTTCTGGCCTCTGGCCCATCTCCAGTCTGAGAACAAACAGCCTGTTATTAAGTCTGTTTAAAACAAGCTCTGTTTGGTAAAGTCTACTCACTGGAGAGGCGCTGTTAGTGCCACACAGTGATAAAGTTTGGTGTCATCTACATATATTGTTTCTGTATCTATCTACAATCAAGGGAGATGTCAGTGTGTTGTCTTACCTCTGCCTAAATGTCGACACATCAAGGCCTCTCCGAGAATCATCTGTCCACACCGCAGCATACATCCCCAGCCTGTATCTGACGTTGGCCCTGTCCCTCCTGTAACACCATCAAGAGACATGCATGACATCCCAGATCAAAACCCAGAGTTCTCAAAACTCATCCACACTCATTCCTTCACTTACCAATTGGGGGGAAGTTTTTTCTGTATGTGAACCACAGTCGTGAAGTGACATCTGATAAAATCTCATCTTTCTCTACATGAAGAAGAGAAATCACCAAATTACAACACACCCACAGAGAAAGGCTTTTACTTGTGGATATGATTCTTTATATTTCACAGTCCCACCTTTGAGCGCATTGTATTCTTTCCCTAAGATCCACACAGGCTCTGAGGTCTCAGGAAAATCTTCAAACTCTCCGAAGCGAAGTGTGTCGTATGTCAAGGTAGCTGCAAAAGAGAAGCAGAGCAAACCGTAAGTATGTGGGAAATTACAGAGGAGGAACTCCTGCTGGTCATGTTGTCGACCACTTGTTGCAGCTAATAAAAGTGCGACTGTCTGTTAGTGAGTAGAGCTGGAGGATTAATGAGCTGCCTCAGAAGAATTCCAGTAACTTCATGGGAAGTTGTTTTATATACAGCCATCTTTTAAAAAGTATCCAGCACTTTAAATATTTATATTTGTAGATGAACCTATCCCTCATTTTATATGCAACAGACGAGTGAAAGAGGAATCTCCCTGCGGGATAAATAATAAAGCGTCGAGTTTCAAGTTCCTGCCAAATGCATTTCTTAACAAAAGGAACACACAGGTTAGGAAAAGCTTAAACTCTATTCAAAAGGGTGCTTCAGCTATTATTGTACTTCCATAAAGTTGGAAGACTTGTCAGAAACAGTGAAAAAAAGAATGACCACAATTGTCACAGCAGAGGCCAAGATGTCCTGGCTTTTGATCCCTAATATGGATAAAACTATAACAGGCTGAATCCTACACTTCCCATAATTCAAGTTTTTTTTTTATTGTACTCTGACACAACCTGTCTGCTAAATGTCCACATCTTTCAAACTTCACAATGCCATTTTGTCTTTTACAGATGTAAGGTCTTAAGGTCAGGGCTGGCACCCCTATGACATCATCAGGAATAATTACTCAGAAGTTTCTTCAGAGCCACAGATGACATTTTACAGCTGCTTTCACACACTGAGAGATACTCGAGTAAACTGAACTTAAAAACCAAGGAGACATAAATGACATCAAACTGACAATCACACTTATCACTGTCAGAAACATGAATCTGTTGTGCAATTAGCTATTAATAAATAAATAAGTGAATAAATCAGTGGATGCTTTTAATAAAGTGTGACAGTGAAAATCACAGTAACTGTCTGTATTTGCAGATTTTTCACTGCAGTTGGAAATTCTGGGCTCAAATCCAGGTTTAAAACTGGGCAAAGCAGTAATGGACACCATTAAAGGGAACACTTCCTCTAAAGAAAAAAACGAGTTTGGCCAATTGGTGCCTGTTATTATACACTGAAAATGCATTTAGGTTTTTGATATAAAGTTTTAAAAAGTTTCTAAGCTTGGTAATATTTTCCACAGACCTGACAACAGACAGGAAAAGTTGACCTGCTAGTTCACAACCTGTCTGCTAGCTTGGACTCAGAATCTGTACTTTAACAGAATCATAGCTAAAGAATGAAGGTGTGTACTTGTAGTTTGTAGAAAAAGAAGCTATGTGAGTGCTGTGATTCCTACAGGAGTCCTGTGTCAGAGCTAACAGAGCTAACAGCAGTCTGATAACTGATGAGATGGTGACAGTGCATCGACTGGGATGTTGGGCGGAACATAACGTTGACATAAACAACCCAAGGACAAAAGGCACATTATGAAGAGAGAAACACATGACATTAACACAGACGACATGTGGACACTGCACAGGAAGTGACACGGCTGTGCATCGAGCTGTCAAAGCGCCGAATCCGCCACATTTAGCAGTGACAGCAGGCTAACGGCGGTTAGCAGTTAGCTTTAGTCATCACTTTAGCAGGCTAACGTCACCGAGGCTACAAAGCAATACGGGTCCGAGCTGGACGGAGTTCCAATCCTGTCGTGACCGAGCCGGAGACGTGCTGCCAGCAATGAAACGGCGTTGTTGTGGTTGTTCTTTTGTCATATTGGCTCGAAATGGGAGAGAAAACATGTTATTTTACAGTAAAATCTCGCTCACCTGCATCCATCCCGACGGCTTCACCCTATCTTGTTTGTTGTTCTCTGCACTGACCCGCTGGACCAATAGGAAGAGAGTCCTGCTGTGGAATGCGGAGAGAGGCGGGATGTTCCTCACAATATCCTATAATGTCCAAATGAGGGCGGGTTATTTTGTTCTGACCAATAAGAAGTGGCAGACGTTTCCGTCCCGTTGAAAACAATTATGGTGCATTCAGGTACCGATTAAAGACACAGTTTCTGGTCAAAGGAACTTTGATATTCATGCTGCTCCCTTATCCATGTCCCTTATCTGACCATGAGGAAGTTATTAATTGAACAAATTCCCAGAGCCTTTAGTTTTAACTTGTTAGAAACATTGTTCTCCATGACAGTCAAAAATTATTTGACTTTTTAAAATTCAGGTTTGAGAATACAGTTTGTAAATAAAAAATCATGTAGTCATCATGTGGGTGTTTAAAAATATAAAATGGTAAATATAAGTAATCCTGTGGCAAAAATTTTTAATCTCAAGGAAGACAGCAACTAAAAACATTCAGTAAATTGTTTCATTATCATTTCATCTTGTCATCTCCAATATTCCTGGTTAAATCTCTCGTCCAGTCTGTGTCTAGTGATTCTGATTCAACCACTAGGTGGTAACAAATATCTATCAATGTTTCTGCCATCTCGTTCTTTGCACTCTGTAAATACAACCTTCATCACCCAGATGTATCTGAGTTTAGAGACAAACACACACACACACATATATCTGCCAACATGCTGTTGGTGTGATTGTGTTGTTGAATGGTTTTGTGGTTTTGTTCTATTGCTGCAATTTCAAACCTCAAAACTTTCAGTAATCGACTGTGAAAGCTTCATTTGGGCTGATGAGCAGATAGATCATGCTGCTGGGAGAAAGACAAGGACTACATTATGCAAAAGGCCAAAACTGGGATGAAAATACTGCTATTAATTTGGTGCCAAGGCCTGTTCTATTTATTCTCTCCCCTCCCAAAGGATCATTTACTGTAAAGACAAATGGTTCATACATTATATGATCATTCTGATAGTGTTAAATTTCAGAGGATGCGATTATGCTAGTTTCCAGCTCAATATAGCTGAGGACAGATGAATGAATAAGACAAGGAGTTAATGAGTTCACATTTATAAAACATCCATCTACTTCCATTTAAACAAAAACATTTCCCAAATGGCCAAAAGGTTTTTTCTGTTTCTAGTTGTTGTAGAAAGACTTATTTACGTTCCTGTTTTGAGACACAACTTAAAGAGAAAACTAGTCCAAAACTGTCACTTTTTATATCTGTTGTTTGGTTGATGTAACTGAAGAACAGTCTGGACACTTCACTCTCCAGTGTAACTCCACAAAGTTGCGACTATGCCCACAAACATCTGTTTTTCAGGTTGCTTTCGGTTTCAGTGTGCAAAACTTTGAATGCAAAGAGACAAACTGTCTCACTTAATTACAGTTGAATTCAAACACCTGGTGGCACAAACTCACATCCTCTACCCTCAGCATACAGCTCCTTTATATTGACACAGTGTTGGAATTCTCATTACTTCATATTCAATCACTAAATCAGTTCAGTCTGGGATTACATGCACTCACACTCCTCCAGTGAACTGTTTGATCATTTACCTTCTGGAAAACAGGTTCTGTTTAACATTCACCTTCACAGACTCCACACACTGTTCTTAGAACCATTTATTAATGTTCATATTTACAGTTGCAGAAGACTCAAAAACATTTGTTCATTTTCTAGGACTCCTGGTGCTACATGCCTCATCAAAGTGAAATTATTCATGGAATAAATTCTACTCATAAAATGAAATGTTACCAAAGTGCTCAAACTCAAAATGGACTGTAACGTGCATTAGTGCAGTTACAGTACAGCAATATAATTCACTGCCTCACAGTGAAGAATGAAGACAGAGAAGAAGTTGCATTAAATGTATAGTGCTGTCTGAAAAAATACTGTACATGTAGTAGTTGTAGGTTCAATTCATCAGGCCCATTACAGACTGCATGAAAAATATAGGGATGGGGCGGGGGCCCTCAAAGAGGTGATTAATACTTTATCTTCTCTTGACTCAGAAAAAAACCTGCAAGACTCTCACCTTAACATAATAAACATGATGAGAGTATTGAGAGGGCACAGCTCTTTTCACGGTTAATAACTTAAAGAGGAAGAGTATGAATAATTGAAGATGGTGTGGCCCAAATTAAACATTAAAACGTTAATGGAATCAGTCAAAACGGCTCATTTCACTTCACCAATTAGTCGAAGAAGTTTGCATCATGTGAATCTGAATTATTTAACGGACTCATTTTTCCTTCTTTCCTTCTTGTTGTGACTCTTGAAAACTTTAAGGTAACAAGAAATCACTAATATCCAAAGACAAATGTTGGTCTTGTTTGCTACCAGCTGATTATAGTCACAAACATAAAGCCTTGAAATAGAGACAGGATCATTGTCCTATACAGTGACAAGCACCTTTATGATCCATTGCAAACACTAAAGCCCACATTTGAACTATTTGCTCCTTAAAAAAAAAAAATTAGCCTGAAATAAAACATAAACCTGGAGTGAGGAGAAAAAACTTTCCGCTGCGCTCAAAAATCAGAAAAAATAAATAAACCCCTTTCCCTTTTCTGAACTGCATCCCCTTTAATAATTTTTGTACGGTCGCTCAGTTGGAGGAAAATATGTTGTATTTTCCATTTATCCAGATGAAGATGAAGCAGCCTTTTGAACCACATATGCCATCCAGGTGGAGAAGTGGAGATTTCAAGATCAAATCAAGTCCTCATGAACTGATCCTGAGGAATATTCTCAACTTATATAAGGAGCATATATAAACAGCAGTTACCACATTGAACCACTAGAGGCAGCCAAAGCGCTGCCAGCATGGGAAGCACAGTTGTTTGTGTGAAAAATGAAAAACATCAACAGTGGGTGATGATACATTCAAATCGAACGTGTGCCATAAGCATGAACAATAAATAGAGAATGGAGCAGAAGAAGCAGAAGAAACAGTCTGTTTTCTGTGAAGGGACAGGAGTCGACGAAGGCTCAGTGCAAACGAGTGTAAACATAATCCAAAGCAGAGGACGCTTGGTGGTGCAGGTGAACGAGGCCGGTCAGGATCCAGTGTGCGACTCGGTGTCACTTCTCCCTCAGGAGGTACAACACGGTGGCCTTCAGGTAGTGTCCGAAGGCGCAGACGGCCGACACCAGCCAGTGAGAGTGAAAGCTGGGGTCGGTGTTCACCACACACTTGGTCACATCCACCTGTAGAAGCAGAGAGGACGGAGTCAGACAGGTGACACCGAGATCTCCAAATCAACAAAATGACTGTGAAGTAAACAGCAAAACATTCAAACCAGCTTCTGTGAGGTGGATGAAAAACACCAAAGAAGTCAGATGGAAAATGTATCGGACATGAAAAGTTTCATTTAAGCTCCTGTTTCATTTCAATTCCTCCCTTCAAATGTCAGCCAAAAATAGTTCATGAAATCTGCTGTGTGTGTCACTTCAGATGTTACAGTAACATTTCACAGGATGGGGCCGATGTCAGTTTCCAGCTCACTGAGGCTGAGGTCAGATAAATTCACAAAATAAGGAAGTCATGAGTTGGCATTTATATAACATCCAAAACAACAACAGAAACATGTGACACAAACAGACCTTCTAAATCTCACATGTGTTCTTGATCAATACTGAGAATCTGCAGCCACTTGCCCACAAATATGTCGTTTCAAAGCCAGAGCCCAAATTCATAATCACAGCAATGCTTCAGAAATCAGCTTATATAACTGAGAACCCTTCGTGGACGTTGAGGCTCCGCAGAGGGTCCAGCTCAGTGTCAGTGCTGACACTGAACACGTCTCCTTCAGATCCTCCTCCACGTCACGCTGCGTTCAGGCTCCCGACAGCCTGACCTCATCTCAAACAGCACAGAGTCAGTTCAGAGCGCCACTCGTTCGTTTGTGCTGCTGAGGTCACTTATACAATGCATTGCTCTCCATTTTGTCACACTCCACTTCTCTTCCACACAAAGACGTCCCGGGTGCCAGGTCTCTGAGTGGGGGGGCGGCCGTTTGTTGACTGGTTCTGCTCAGAGCGGAGCAGACGGGGGCTCCATGCCAGGCCTTGTTCCCGCTCGTCCCCGAGGTTCAGTTTACTGTCTCTGCAGGCTTTTATCAGACAGGCTTCCATTCTACACATGTACTGTTCTGTCTGAAGCAGAGACTCTGGGTTTATGTCCAACTGTTAATAAGGTAAGATAAGATAAGCCTTTATTCGTCCCACAGTGGGGAAATTCACATGTGTTTAAACCAAGAAATATAATTAATTAAATTCAACTTAGTTCTATCAAACTTTTGTTGTGTCATGTTCACGTCATATCTGTATAATGTTCACGTCATATCTGTATAATGTTCACGTCATATCTGTATAATGTTCACGTCAGATCAGTATAATGTTCACGTCATATCGGTATATGTTCACGTCATAACGGTATAATGTTCACGTCATATCTGTATAATGTTCACGTCAGATCAGTATAATGTTCACGTTATATCGGTATAATGTTCACGTCATATCAGTATAATGTTCACGTCATATTGGGATATTGTTCACGTTATATCGGTATAATGTTAACATCATATCGGTATAATGTTCCCGTCATATCGGTATAATGTTCACGTCATATCGGGATAATGTTAACGTCATATCGGTATAATGTTCCCGTCATATCGGTATAATGTTCACGTCATATCGGGATAATGTTAACATCATATCGGTATAATGTTCCCGTCATATCGGTATAATGTTCACGTCATATCGGGATAATGTTCATGTCATATCGGGATAATGTTCACGTCATATCGGTATAATGTTAACGTCATATCGGTATAATGTTAACGTCATATCGGTATAATGTTAACATCATATTGGTATAATGTTCACGTCATATCGGTATAATGTTAACATCATATCGGGATAATGTTCACATCATATCGGTATAATGTTCACGTCATATCGGTATAATGTTAACATCATATCGGTATAATGTTCACGTCATATCGGTATAATGTTAACGTCATATCGGTATACTGTTCACATCATATCGGTATAATGTTAACATCATATCAGTATAATGTTCACGTCATATCGGTGTAATGTTCACGTCATATCGGTATAATGTTCACGTCATATCGGTATAATGTTAACATCATATCGGTATAATGTTAACGTCATATCGGTATAATGTTCACGTCATATTAGTATAATGTTCACGTCATATCGGTGTAATGTTCACGTCATATCGGTATAATGTTCACGTCATATCGGTGTAATGTTCACGTCATATCGGTATAATGTTCACGTCATATCGGTGTAATGTTCCCGTCATATCGGTATAATGTTAACATCACATCGGTATAATGATCACGTCATATCGGTATAATGTTCCCGTCATCCTGCAGAGACACATCTGACAACTTAAGTTCTTCTATGTGATTTCAGCACAATGTTATAAAGTATTCCCATGATATTTAATCAGTTTTGTATTTGTCTCTCATGGTTTCATCCACATTTACTTTTATCATATAGTAAAATATTTTCTGTTGTGGCTCAGCTGTGACTTTATATTTTTCTCTTGCATCATATTCAGATAATCTTCAGATTAAATGACAGAAAATTTATGAATTTGATAAAGAAATAAATCAACTAAAAGTCATGTGATAGTTCCAGCTTCTCAAAAGTGAAAACTTGCTGCTTTTCTTTGCTTTATATCTGGATGAATTTAATATGTTTGGGTCGACTCGGGACTGTAGGTCGGACAAAAAGAGCAACTTAAAGATGTCACCTCGGCCTCTGGAAAATTATGTTTTCTAGAACTAACGACTAATCGATTAATCAAGAAAACAATCTAGATAATCCTGTTTAAACTGTGTGATATTAATATAATATTGGTATAATATCAAAGCTGATTTACAACAAGCACATGTGGAAGGGTTAAGTAATTTTACAGTGACACACTTAGCCACACCCACACACACCCAGCCTGGTACAAACGGCAGTAAACACAGCACCTTCACTTTACAGCTGTGAAGCAACACTCACACAAACCAGAGGTCAGGGAGAAAACGGAGCTCCTCTTACCCAGCCTCCTCTCCTCTTCAGCCAGGACGTCAGGCTCTTGCGGACGAACTCCCCCATGCAGTCGACGATGGTGTGAACCATGGCCGGGTGACCGTGGCGAACGCAGTCCACGGCCAGCGCCCCCGCCACGGCGTACAAAGACACCACCTTCCCCCATGTGACACCTGGAGACGAGATGTAGGAATATTAGACAAAATGAAAGGTTATTTCAGGCTTCTTGTGACATGGTAAAGCATCCAACTTAGTGCACATGTTGAGCTTTCTGCCGCCTCATCGTTTACAGTCAGAGCTTCAGAATGTTTCTGCTGTTTACATGTCCAACACATACAAACCATCGTCTGCACCCGTCGTCTCATTCAGTCTCATAAACGAAGGTCATGTTTATTTTTTTTAGGTTTTTTCAGGTCTTTCATACCAACTGCAATCAGACTCTTTAACACCTCATTATAGTAAATAACTGCATTTAAGTGATGACTGCATTTTCTCTGCATCTTCTCTGCTGCACACTGTAAATAATGTCATATCTTTTCAGTGCAATAACATAGAAATTTCTGTGCAATAGCATTTATAGCATCTTTATTCTCATATGAATATAGAATGTCTATTACTTCTGGATGCCAAAGACAAGGAAAACATGTAACATAGTGTAAATACTTTTACCTCACTTGTCACTTTATTGTCTCTATGCCACTTATTGTTTCTTGTTTTTTTTAATACTGCCTTATTTTTTAACTAGCCACTTACTGGCCACTTTTGTCCCCCGTGCCATCAAACTGTTCAACTCTTCACTGGGGGGGGAGGAGGACGAACAGAAGAAGAACAGAGGGACTATAAACTATACACTGTGCAATAAACTGGACTCTTAATTCATGTGCAATATAACTGGACTGTGAGCAATACTTCATCGTGCAATATATATAGAATGTAAATGAAAATCTGACGCTGCTGTTATTTTTTTTATTACTACCACTGTTATTATTATTATCATTACTACTACTACTGCTATTATTTCTGACACTGCTGTTGTGGATGTTGATGTTATATAGCACAGTGTAGTACACTGTTATATATACTATGTATTATAGACTATTATTATTGTTATTATTATACCACATATTATATTATTATTATACTACACTACATTATATTTTGATAGTATATTACTACTATTATATGTAGTAGAGTGTAGTATGTACCACATTACACTACTATATTATTATATTATACATGTACATGTATGTTATACTCTTGGATGGTATACATTGTATATGCTATTTCATACTACTATTACATGCTATATTATATTATTATATTATATTACTATATGCACTCTACCATTACCTTTAGCATACCATACCCACTGCTGCTATCACTATGTACACACTCAGGTACACACATACACATATGCACATTTTCTGTAGATCTCCCACAAGTACCTACTTCTGATTCACTTCCTGCTACATCTACTGCCTAATTTATTGTGTCTATTTTTAGATTTTATATTTTTTATTTTTCTATTTTATATTCTATTTTATATTTTGTATTCTATATTTAAACAGTGCAATATATGAGAAGTGATGGAGATGCCAATTTCCCGGAGGGAACCTCCCAAAGGGATTAATAAAGTACTCTGTCTGTCTGTCTACTGGTATTTATGTTTGAGTTACTGTTTACTGTTTGTTACTGCTGCTGTGACAAGTAAATTTCCCCTAAGGGGAATCAATAAAAGTTATCTTATCTTATCTTATCTTATCTTAACTATGAAATCTGGAATTAGGAGGATGATAATCTCCACTGTCTATTTTATGGTGACTTTGATATTCAGATAAACTCCAAAAGCATGAAATGAACGAGCTGAAAGACACTAAAAAAACGTCCCTGCAGAGCTGAGGTGAACTGAGACTCGAGGGAAAATTCTCTGAGCCACAACTTTCACATCAAACCCAATGATTCGATCCATTGTCAACACGAAGCTCTCGACTTGCAGAGCGTGTGAGACGATGCTTCAGCTGCAGTTTATCTTTGCCTCAGACACAGTTTGTGGTTTTAATCTAGTCCTGTCCATGACTTCCTCTTCACACGGCCACACGTTCAGACTGTCATGAACTGGAACTGAAGTCTGTTTCTGCTCGTGTAGATCAAGCAGCTCACACTGTTAACCACGAGAGCATGTTTGGATTCAGGATATTCTTTCATATTAATGTGTGTGAAGTCGTCAGTGAGCTTGTTATCGCCGCAGACTGAGTGAGGACAGGACCAGGCTTTGTTAGATTCCCGGAGGAATAAAGCAGCCGAGGTCCAGGACTGAGCTCCTGGGTGGGGTCCAAACTGTCTCCAACAATCACTCGCTCCAGCAACAAGTTAACCTAATATGGACTGAATGTTTTCCCCACGGTTCCTTTCCTGTAAAGGGATAATGGCTGCACAAAAAAAAAGAAAGAAAACTGCTCTGACTAACTGAAGAGTCCTGTGTTGCTATGAGAGGTGTTTACATGAGAGAGGAGGCCGGAGCTGGTTTGTTTTTCAGAACAATGTGAATCAGTTGAGTAAGAAAAAGCATTAATATCTTCACCGTGTTGGCCTCAAGTTCCTCCTTCCCAATGACAGCAAAAGAAGAACTTCCCTAAAAAAACAGACGCTCTGTAATCTTCCTTTATTTTCACAGTGACAGAGATGAAGCAGATGACCGTGATCCGTGTGTGTGTGTGTGTGTGTGTGTGTGTGTGTGTGTGTGTGTGTGGACTCACCTGTGGAGAAAATGTCCGCCGCCACGGCCAGGAAGGCGTCCGACACGATGCTCTCCGACGCCACTGTGATGTTGAGCTGCCGAGCTACGTTGCGGTAAACGTTGGGTCGGAGGTACTCCAACTCATCACCTGCACCAAACACAACAGACAATGACCTGTCAATCAAAAGTCAAACATTCACTGGTTCCAGGTTTTGGACTGTTGGTGGATTAAAGAAGCAGTTTGAAGACGCCGCTTTGGGTTCTGGGAAATCGTGATGAGCATCTGTCACAGCTTTTTTGACATTTCATAAATTGACAGATAAATCGTTAATGAAAAAAAAAACATTAGTGTGAGGCTGTGAAAGTATCAATGAATCAATGTCAATATCAATGTTAAATGTATAAGATCTGTGCTTTTTTTTTTTTTTTTAGAAATTTTCAGGCACATGCATAGACTGTATAAAATATGGATGTAGTGTCAGTGACGTCACCCATAGGTTTCTGAAAAGCAAAAATGAAGCTAATCGTAGTGCGCAGCCATCTTGGTAGCCTACCTCCGGTTACTCCAAATATGGATAAAGAGGTGGAGCGAGGGCGGAGCTGAGGCGGGTCGAATGAACGCTATTGGCTGAAAAAAGCTGCTTTATTCGAAATAATCAAACTAGCTACGGCTAACCAGCTAGGTTAAATGCTAAATATCGTTGCTAGCCGGCTAACCCCAAGACGATCTCTTTCCCAAACTCAGTGACTAGAATTAGCCGGGGTGACGCCCTTTAGACCGTCAGTGGCTAGTTGTCAATCAAAGTGGTGCCACTTAGATTGACAGCTATGAATTGTGCATAATGATGTATGCTGTATATTTTAAATGAACGCCTTATAAAAAAATTCGCCCCCCCCCCCAGAGTTGTCATGGAGTAGAAAAACAGCTTATGAGACTAGAGCCATGTTTTGAACCAGGCTGTAAATATGTTATTTTCTGTCGTAAAATCGGACATTTTAACATGGGGCTCAAATGTAATTGACTCCCTTCTGCAGCCTGCTCTAGTGGTTATTCGAGGAACTGCAGCTTTTTTGCACTACTGCATTGGCTTCATTTTTCAACGCCGGAGGTTGCCGCTTGGGCACATGTCATGTTTCTATGTTGGTTAAAGGTTAAAGGTTAATTAGTGAGAGGTGCTGGTGGACCAACACCTCTACATGTGTGTTATAGAGACATGAGAGTGATGTCTATCTTCTAATTTTTCAACATGTCAAACTATTCCTTTAAAGTCTGATGCCGCCTGAATTTGAACTGAAGAGTCATAAATACTTTGTTGTAACCTGGAAAATAACGTCTTATCCTGTTGACTCCAAATGGAACAAAGTCCACAATGAATTGCTCTAATCTCAGTGGATTCTGGCTCGGAGCGGGACAGGAGTGCCGGCTCTGATTCAGAGTCTCTGTTCGGTCTGAGGTTCCAGTGAAGTTCAGACGACCTCAGCTGGAGGTGGGGTCGCACCCTCAGGTTCGGCTCAGAGCGGAGGAGCCGTCTGTCAGGTTTCACTTCCTGAATGAAACGGTGTCATTTTTCTGGGGAATCCCGGGAATCTCCTCGAGGCCTTCCAGAGAAAATAAAAACATTTCTGGATGTTGATGTGACGTGAAACAGGATCCTGGTCAGGACTGTTGAGGTCATGAGTCTGAACCAACCAACACCTCATTTTACACAGACCTGAAAACCTGGATAATTTCCCATGTTTGATTCTTTGATGTTTCTCTAAACGAGGATCTGAAAGCAGTGTCTTGATTCTCTTGATTGTTAAAATGTTCTTTGTATCTTGTGTTTTCTTTTATTTCCTTCACCTAAATCTGATGAGATATGAGTCTAAAAATATTGACGTCTGATGGTGTTTGAAAAGCTCCCTGTGTGCAGCTCTAAATGCCAACAGCATGAAATCACTGGTATCTATGACAAAGATTAAAACTCAGTATAACAGCCTGTGGGATTATGGGAACACTCGATGCTTTCAAATGCTGCAGATATCAACGCACTCACATGTTAGACTGGGTCTCTTCAACAGTTTATCAACGGTTCAAACGCTCTCTGCAGTCTTGTGCATCTTCAATTTCTCTCTCTAAAAACTGGTGAAACTCGCTGAACTGACTTTGAAAAACAAACTGTGTACAAGTATAAGTGCAGTTCAGGTCCTGGACAAACCTGATCCACCTGACCTCTGACGTCCATCAGAGCCAGGACTCAGGACTGTTAGAGGGACATTAAAAGCCTGTGAATGCTGCAGAAGTCAATGCACCCCGATGCTGAGCTGACCCTGAGTCTGTGGACCAATGCACGGCCCGACAGCCTGACAGACACCTGCCCCGGTCCCTGCAGGACCCCGGACTCACCGAGCCACAGCAGCACGGAGGACACCTCCCCCAGACTGCCCCCCGCCGCAGCCAGCTGCTCGGGCTTGGACCAGCCGACCCCGGCCCGGTTCAGCCGGGAGTGGATGTAGTCCCTGCACAGAGCCTTGGCCTGGGACACCAGCTCCTTGTCGGTGGGCGAGCGGTCAAACACTTCGGCCGCAAACACAGAGGAGCGGCGCAGCATCTCCATGCCCCGGAGCCCCGCCGCGGGCCGCGCTGCTCGGCTGCCCGGCCGCAGCGCCTCCTCGGCGGCCGCTGCTGCCCGGCGCACCGACCCCCCCTCCGGAGCTTCACACAGACTCTGGAGCTGATCCTGAGGACAAACAGGAGGATTAGACTGTGGACATCTTTTAATAACCCGGATCACAGCTGAGGTGTGCTGAAGCTGCAGATCTGACTGTCTCTTAATGATCAGTCATAATAAAAACTGACAGATAATTGAATTTGACTTACCCAGAAAAAAAGTCTGATAAAGCAGATGAATGTTTTTTTTAAGTCGGCTGCATCTTCACTTTGTCCCCTGAGCTGAACAACAGGGTTTAATAAGCTGCTTTTTATGAACTGAAGATCTTCTGTCCTGTAAAAAACAAAAGCCAAGCTGCTCTCAGTTTAAAGTCAGTTTTCCTTCTAAGGACACTTTGAGTTGTTCAGTCCAGAGGCGGAGAGAAGAGGAGCGGCACAAGCCCCGCCCACCTCCACTCCCCCCATCACAGAGCGAGAGGGGGAGAGAGAGGGAGAGAGAGAGAGGACTTTATTACAACAGCAACATTATTATTATCATTAGCAGTAGTGGTAGTACTTGTACTGTTCTACAGTATTCTGAAATAATGCTAACATTAATGATCAAACTAATAATAATAACAACAATAATAAGATGATGATGAATATTTAGTATTATGTCATCTATCTAATTGATGAAGTAATTGATCAGGATAGAAGGAGGTTATCAATTTCTGACTCATGAATTTCAGTCTCCAGGCCCTGAGTTAACCCTGATGACATCATTATGACATCATCAGGATGGTTTTTCTCAGACTTTAAAAACCTCCTGTCAGAGAAACACAATGTAAAATAAAGGAACAGTTCAACATTGTGGTAAATAAAAGTACTAATTTTGTAGCCCAGAGTTAATCAACATCAACACTTTTCTCATGTGTTTTTGTTCAATATGAAGCGACTGTCAGCAGCTCATTATATTAGCTTAGCATGAGTGAATCAGCTGGATTAAACAGATGTTGATGTTGATCAGTGGACGTCAGAGTTGCCACCTTCAAACAGAGTCAGGCTGAATGGGACTGATCATTTACTGCCTGGTGAATTTAACGAGGTTTGCTGTGATGACACAGTGTCTCTGTACAGACCTGCTGCTGCTCTAGTTCTGAATGGGAGGAAATAGGGTGACAGTCACATGTCTGTCTTCTCATTGTATTGTATTACAAACGAGGAAGATCAGTTAAAATAAACCTTTATGAGACAAAGCTTTATTGGTTCCACAGTGGGGAAATCCACAGATGAGTTCAGATGTGTTTGATCTTGATGTGTGAACTATAAAGAAAAGCACTTGTGGCAAATCCACAATTGGATCTAAACATAATGACAGAAGTAATTAAACACTCAGTTGTGTAAGTTTAATCTTAATGGCAGCAGTTGATGTGGTGGATCTGTGTGTGCTCCATGTTGTTTTGAGAGAATGAGCCGCTACACGCCTTCTCCACTCCCTAACAGAAAGCTGCCTGAATAGATTTCCTTGGCAGATGAGCCAGAATGTCATTTCAGGGGAAGTCACCCCACCCACTGTTCGCGCTGTCTGGACATGCCTGAGGAATGCCGGCCTCTGTTTATGACGGCTCAACAGATCCTCGTTAATACTGTGGGCGAGGAACTCTTCAGACTGGCAGCTGGATCACAAAGAGGCTCAGTGAGACTTTCTAACATCAGCATGAACTTTACAGCACAAAACCTTCGACTTTCCTTAAACTGGTTTCCTGTCAGCTTCCATATTCTCTCATACTCGTCTTTTAAAACAATTCAATCTATGAACCAGGTCGGTCTCTGGCACCAGTCTTTATTTGTTCCAAAGTACAGAGAGAGCTTTTAGTTTCGATGCTGCTGATCTGAGAGCAGCTGAAGAGTTGATTTATTTAAAGCTAAACTTAAAACCTTCTCAGTCTGGATTTTGGTTAGAATCTTTATTTTTCTGTGTTCTTGTTTTAAAAGTTGTTGATTTTTCTTATTACATTTTCATCATCTTTATCTTGATCTCACATGGTTGGTCAACTTTAAAGCACTTTGAACAGCATTAACCTGCACTAGAGGTTTATACAAATGCAGTGTGATTGATATGTTTCCATTGATTAGTGAATGCAGGTTGTAAATGAGGTTCACTTTTAAAAAATGATGCAAAGAAGCAGCTGTAACCAATGTGATAGTGACAGTGATGCATAAACAGACAGAGTGAGCCGAGCTGCTGAATCTTTCAGTTTCACATTTGAATATTTAAAAGTGCCAAAAATGAGAAAACAAATGAGGCGATCAAGAACATCAACTGTGATTGGTTCATTTGTTCATGTGACATTATTGTCCAAAAAATAATGTAAATGTAAATAATCAAACTTCTGATAAACCAGCAACACACAGTAGGTAAAAACATCTGATAACTGTGACAGGAAGTGTGATTGAACGATTTTTATTTGTTAGGTTTTCAACAGAATAACATGAGGACTACATGAGGGCGTTCGGGAGCAAGGCCCCCGCGGACATGCTAGACAATAAATAGGAGTAACATACTGTATGTTAACTGTGCAACAGTCAGTCTCTTCCACACACAGAATGTCAGATGGTTTGGAGACGACCTCCATCATCACCTTGTGTTACAGCTCCAGTGGCTTCTCCGCATGCTCACACACACACACGCACACACACACACAAACAGGGTAAAGATTCCAGTCTTCATAGAAAAAAAAAATTATACCAAATAATACCATGTAGCGCACTATATGACTGACAGTAAGTGTCAGCTCCCATTTGTCTACGACAGTCTGACACACAGCAAGACTTCATCACCGAGTACAAAGCACTGCACGTTCCTCTGGTTGGTTTTCAGAAAGAGAATCTGCAGCTTTTACAGAGTGAACACTTGGCAGCGTTTCCTCCCGTTGTTATCCCTACGCAACAATAAAAACAGGATACATTTGATTACATTTGAGATTAAAGAGAGAAACTTAGCACCAAACTGGCCGTAACACCGCCTAGCTAATCAGGAGATTTAAGCAGAGAAGCTCCCTTTTGAACAATCCATAACATCTTCTGCATCTGTCCATTAACAGGCAAATTAAGCTTCATGATGTTTCAGAAACAACCAACAATTCATACAGGTTTATTCCCAAAACACTCACACATGTGCACGTTGCTTCAAACCTAAACTTGTTTGTGTGTCAGTGTCCCGACAGCTGCGTGAATTCACCAAAACCTCCCCTGAATCTGCAAAACTTTCAACCTTCCATGAACCTTCTGTTCACCTCCACCTCACACACACACACACCTCCGACGATCCTGCACCTTCGTTCTCCACCTACTGTTATCACCTGTGTCTCAGTGCCGAAGCCCACAACACTTCAGTCATCAGCTGCTAAAGACAAAAGTCCTTCAAAAAGCCTCAATTTAAGCCCTTTGTGTTCGAGTTATAAGATAAGAGAAATCTTTATCGTTGGTCCCATAAAACAGTATTTTCCTGTCAGTCTATAAGAACGTCCAACTGAGCGCTACGCATGCAAACGACTGATCAAAATATACACGTCTCCCTTTCATTATATCCTGTTTACAGGATCAAACGTTATCATTTACATCATTAATCAAGAAAAAAAACAAGAATTAAATCCTTAAACTGAGAAATGTTAACACTTAAACTGGCAGCATCTTTCAGTCTGCAGTCGTCCGGTGAGACGCCAGCGGACAGTCTGTCCTGGAGGCCCAGCCTCCGGATCCGTCACGTGTGGTTCAGTTTCCATTTATCTCCATGGGACCTCCTTTGGGTATGAGCAGGCTCATCCGGCCCGTGGTGCTGGCTGCGCTCTTGATCACCTCCATCCATCTGAGAAGATAAGACGACAGCTTGAAATGCGACTTTAAGGTTGTGAAATGTGCGTCGATGTTCAGGAAGTAGAAACCAGTCACAGACCTTTCAAAGGTGTACTCGCTCTCTGCCCGGAAAAAGTAAACATGGGACTTGAACTGCAGCTTGAAGACGTACTCCTTGTGGATGCTGTCGGCCTCCTCGGGGGTGCTGACGGTGTAGCCGAGCAGGGGGAGGCTCGCCAGCGGGAAGTCATCCTGCAAACAGACAGACGTGAACCTCAGTGACAGGTTTGGGATGTGGAGGAGAAAGACGAGATCTGAGCACGAGTCTGACCTGGTGAGTCTTGTAGAAGAACAAGCAGAAGTTGGTGAAGACGACCCAGAGTTTCTGCCAACCGTTACTGTTCTTGAACTTCCTCAGGAGGTAGCCTGACAGCTGGTTCTGCACACAGGGAGAGAGCAGTGAAAACTAATTGTAGAGGCAGAAGTACAGATTGTGGTTATGAACTCATATTCATATGATTAAAATTGTTAAGAAAATGTCTGTTCAGTTGTATGGGTGCAGGGAAGTTTAATAATTAGTAATGTCATTTATAAGTTCATATAATAGTTAAAAATATTTAAAAGTCTATTGGAATTCATTTTATATGTATTATATATATATATATTTGTACTCATTTTTATAAGATTTTGCATACATTGTTAAAAAGTGTACTTGCCCTTTAAGAGTGCATAGAGCATGCTTCCTTGTTTTTTTTCTTACCTTTTTTTGTCTATTTTCAGTTAGTTGAAACTATTGTGTTAGCCAGCTATTTTGTTTGTGTTTTTGAAAATAAACGTGGAGATTTTTCATATTTTTTCGTTACAAACAAAACGCTCTCCTGTGTGCATTTGTGGAGCTACAGCTGAGCTACAGACACGGCCTGTGGAGTTCAACTTATGGCAATAGACAGACGTGTAAGCTAAAGCTAAAGGCTCTCAAGCTAATCAAACCTCTACACTAATGTTAGACAGCGAGAATGAAGATGATGTAACTGATGTTTACTCATAAATTCACTGCAGATATTTCTGTATTAATCAGGGTTGTTAATGTGTTGGTGCATGCTCTAAGTCTAAAAGGGAAAGTGTATGTGTTGTAATATTAATCATGAATCATTAAGCTATTGAAACAAATGCAATGAGATAAATTCACTAGATCAGTCTATGACAAGGAAATGAAAGGAGGGGTTAAGCTTTTACTGTTTGGGAGTGGGTTTCATGTTCATCTCATCATTTCCATGGATTTAAAAGAAAACTATCATTTATTATAACCTTATTTCAGCTTGAACCATTGGCTCTTTTAATTATGACTCAGGTAGCTGCTGAGATTCAGAAATCTGGAGACGTCACTAAAAGTGTGTCAGATAGGGCAACAAGCAGGAAGAAAACAAACTCTCAAAAGAGTAGAATTAAGGTCAAGTGTAAAATTATGAATCCGACTGTTGTAAACATCCAGAGTCCACGGGCTGACTGTCAGGTTCAAAACTGACCGACTGAACTTGTTATGGTTGTGAACAATGTGTGATGAGGGATTATAAAAATCACAGGTGTGTTCACTTTCAGTTTTATGAGCAAATAAAATGAACTCTAATCCTCCTCCACTGACTGTGGTGACTGTTCATGCTTATAGCCTTGTTGGACTTTTTACTTTGTCCAGTTGGGTCATTATAGGTTGGAGTGGATGTTCAGGTTTGGGTGTAGATGCTACAGTCGGTTTCTGATTTTGTATCTCTTGAGACATGGAGGAGGAAATATGATGCATCAATAAATAAACCAGGGAAAGCTTAATAAACACTAACAGAGTTTGTTTTTCATGGAATTTCAAAATGACTAGATACATAATTAGTTGTTTTAACCCAGTTTTTCTTTCTACTAAGATTTCAGACAGAAGGTCCAATAACTGGACCTCTTCTAGTGACCCATCCCGGCCTGTGGCTCTGGTACCTGGTTCATGCGCAGGTAATCAGTGAGAGAGAGGTTCTGGTTTCGGTACCAGCAGACATGTGTGATGGTGTTTGGTCGTTGGCCCTGACCGAGGAGATAGCGAGGAGGGAGCTCTGGTGAAACAGCCGGAGAGCTGAAGACTGAGGGGGTGAAGAGACAACAGGAGGAAAGGGTGCAGAGAAAGTGTTAGCGCGTTAGCTTCGAGAGGAAGAAACAGGAAAGACAGAGCAGAGTCCAGGTCTGTGAAGTAAGAATGTTAGTGTCAGAGAAATTATCAGACCTTTCCTTCATGCACATTATTAATGTCCTATCAACTGTATGAAAACAAGAAGACAGAGGCTTCCAGCTGCAGACTAGAACAGAAACACAGGATATTAACAGTCAGGGAAAGAAGAGGGACACGAGTGGAAACTGAAAAGGTTAGAGAGAGAAGGCGACACGCTGAGATGGAGCCCAGACGGACGACAGGCGTTCTTCCCAAATCCACCGTCTCAGAGGTGATGAATGTCATTTCCACAGCGTGTGGGTGTGTGAATGTGTGTGTATGCGTGTGTTAACGTGGGCGGAGGAGGAGTACCTCCACAGCCAGGCTGTGATCAGACATTGACACGCTGGTGTTGCGGTGCCAGCACACGTGCATGGTGGTGTTGGCACGGTGGTGTGTCTGCTTATCCAGTGAAGTGCGGGAGGAGTTCATGTCATCCTCCGACTCCTGCTCCAGAGAAACCTCGTCAGACGACCCTGAGGGGGGAGGAGGAGGAGGAGGAGGGGGGAGGAGGAGGCGAGACAGGAAGTAGTTCGTAGGAAAGGGATTAACTGTACATTTCAACGGCTGCCAGATCCCAAGGAAAAAGCTTTTTAAAAAAATCACTCATTCAGCTGAGGAGAGTGTAAAAAAGTCACATGACACATTCTTCCACTCAGGAAGTTACTGAACATCTTTAACAACACGGAGGTGGAGAGAAGCTCTTACGGTTGGAGTGATCCCCGAGTCCAGGGTCGAGGAAGATGCTGGATTTCTCCTGTGATTTCTTGGACATTTCAATAGCCAGGTTCAGATCCTCAATCCACTTCCCCATCTCCACTTTAGAGCTGGAATCACAAACATACAGACAAAGACAAGAGCGCACTGAATTACTAAATACCTTAATTTAAAGTGTTACCTGATACACCTGATTCTCTGTAGACTGTTTACCTGGCAGCCACTACGATGGTCCTCTGAGCAGAGTAGATGGTGAAGCAGTGAGGGACCGACCACTCGTTCTCACTCTCCTCAACCTGCAAACAAGAGAAATCCAGAAAACATCAAGATCTGAAGCAATAAATCAGAACACACTGGTTTACAATAACTGACTCGAGCTGAGGAATGAGGGGGAAGTCATCGAGTCTGACTGGTGTCACAGACAGACCTGCCTCTACTGGAGCATCTCTATGTGTCTGTGTAAACCGTGATGAGTTCAGGGCCTGCTTTCATTTAGCCTCCTATCAGTATCCAAGACCAAAGCACACCTATCAGTGTTAGCTCATCATCACGTCATCGTGTCCTGCTGATAGATCATAATTTAAGCTGCTCATGGTTTATAACACTGATTCCAAAAAAGCCAGCACACTGTGTAAAATGTAAATAAAATGTATGTTAATGTAAACAAAAACAAAGCTCAACAAAAAGGATAAGCAGATGATTAAATGCTTTAATTTAGATTTTACACAGTGACCCATTTTTTTTGGAATCAAGGTTGTATTTTTGATTTATGTACAACTCTTGAGCAATCCCGTAGGTGTGCTTTCTGTTTGTCTACACAAGCATGGGAGAAGCAGGGAAGGGTTCGGGCGCCCGAGCTGGCAGAGCTCAGAGGACTTACCGGTGCATCCAGCACTATGAGCTGCAGCCAGGAGTAAAGCAGAGACATGCAAAGTTAGGAGACCCAGGCCCTCCCTTCAACACACTGCCACACCCATCAGATCATACTCTAACCTACACATCAGACAGTGCTGTTCTCCTGACAGCAGACCCACAGCTGTGGTAGAGCTTTACAGAGGGCTAAAGAAGGTTAACGAGGGAGAGAAGTTTGAGGTGAACTAGAGCTCATATACTCACTATCATGCCATGAAGGGGCAGCTGGCCGTGCACTTTGAACTGATTGGTGGCTGTGACACCTTTGCTTGTGTAGAGGAGCATGTCTGAGAACTGGAAAGACAACAGACACATTTATTTTCAAGCACATTGATTTGAAAGTGTTGACGCTTTAATCACAGCTGAAGTTTGTACCGACCAGGAAAAACATCCTCTGCTGCAGCCCCTTCTTGGTCAGCTTGTACAGACACCCCTCTCTGATGAACTCCTGAAACACAACAAGCCTGTCAGACACTCTGTGCTACACTTTGAGTCCAGCGCCCCCCACCCTCTGCACGGTGACATTACACTCACCCTGCCTGGTGCTGTGAGGTTCTCGATTCCAATCAGGTCTCTCTGCAGCTCTGTCAGCTTCTGGAAGTTCTCCAGCCGGATGAGGCTGCTCTGGAGCTGAGTGGCGATCTCAGCCACTTCCTTCAGAGCCTCTGTGAGGAAACAGAAATGATGGGAATCCAAAATCAGTGTCTCTTATAGCTGCATCAACAGGGAAGAGTTTTCTAAAACTCGGCAAAACCATTTTGAGAAAATATAGTTTTATCATCATTTCTTATACAAAAATGTTGCACATGGGCTCTGGGAAATTGTTTAAGAGCATTTTTCATTAATTGAGTAAAATAATGAGCAGATTAATCAATAATGAAAATAATAGTTGTGCTCCCATTAGTTAGTACAGGTGTTACTAAAGTGCAGGTTTATGGGTGATGGGTGTCGTATTGTTAATATTACTAATCTAGGTGCCAGAAAACGGACCCTTGCAGTCGTCGTGATCGCGGTGGGTGGGAGAGTAATGCTTGCACAGTCTCTCCAGGATGAGCTTGTAGTGCATGAGGCGCTGGATGGGCTTGAGCAGGAATGTGTTGAGGGGCAGGTAGCAGACTTTCTGCAGCTCGAACTCTTTGTAGACCGTCTCCAGCTTCTTCAGCCTCTTGGTGGCTTTCTCCAGCTCCGTCAACACCTCGTCATGCTTCTGCAGGTAGCTGGTGAATTCCTGAGGACAGTAAACACGTACAGAGTGAGATCCAGGACGTTCTGCTCGTCAGTCAAACACGGAAACGAGAGCTGATGAAGCACCGTCACCTTAAGAGAGCACATGTTCCTCAGCATCACATCACCAATCCTCTGGTAGTCCCCTTTGACGTGAGCGTTCGAGCGCCCCTCCCTGAGGAAACAGGCAGATTTTGTCGTTATCATCAGGACATTAGAGGCGTCCACACATGTGACCACACAGAGGAACAGAGAGGGAGCACCCACCAGAGAGCCAGCCTCTGGTCCAGCTCCTTGAGGAAGCCTCGGTGGAACTCGTAGATGGGGTCGATGTTGGAGAACAGGAGGGTCATCAGGCCTTCGGGCATGGCGTTTTCTTTGATCACAGCGCTGCGGAACCACTGGGGGGAGGAGGGGAACAACAGACTGTCGATTTCATATGTTCTGCTAATAAACAGACTCATATGAACATGATCATGGATGAAAATGACAAGTGACATGACAATCATTTATTCTGGTCTCTGCCATTATCAAGTTAATCACCCAAGATATCAGTGACCATATTTGTACATTTTGTAGGAGTGTTTTTGAGACAAACTCACCACAGTGATGACCTCGAGGTCTTTCAGGTAGGTTCGCTCTGTGGTCAGAATCTCTTTGGCAATGAAGTAGGCCTTGTCGGTGGGATATCGCTGAGGGAGAAGAGCGACAGAGGTTTAAAGAACTGAGTGACTGACAACATTACCAGCATGACAAAAACCTAACCTCTCCTCCTCCTCCATTATACGAACAAAAACAGTCTGTGTTCAGTGATTTTCACTCTTAAAAAGGGGTTGTGAGGCGGGGGTGGAAGGGTGGCATGTAAGCAGTGTACCTTCCTCCTGCCCTCCTCCTCCTCCTCTAGCCTGGCATTGCTGCCCACCTCGCTCAGGATGGGGCTTTGCAGGGGCGACGGGGCCTGGCCCGGCAGGCTGAGGGTCGACATCTGGAAGGAGGGTGACAGGCAGAGGGGACCTTTGGGGTTGAAGGGCGAGAGCTGGGGGCTGTCCACGACTGGATCTGCGGAAGAGGGAACATGGAAATTAACAATTGTGTCAAATTATTTAGGTCAAGTTTAATAACATCCTGAAGTGAGATTAGTGTTAGGAGAATGAAAGGTAATGACAAAAGGTTAAAGGACTCTGCCCAGACAGGACAAACATGACCTTTAGACATGGGTGGAGTTCAAGTCAACAAACCCTCTTTCATAAGTGAATACTGTGCTACAAGAGGTTGAAAACAGTCGAATATAACAGCAGGCTTCATCTTCACCTCAGCTGTGTTTTCCACACTTATCTTATTTCCTCTCAGAAACGCGGTGCACATTCGAACAAAAACAAGTGGAACGGTTCATCACACACATTGGCCACGAATGAAAGGGGAGACGTCGGAGCAGAGCAGGGGCGAGTAATGCTTCCAACATTTTTTCCCCCTGCCATTGTTTTCAGAGCCCTCTACAAGAAGGACAGATGAATCACTGCCAACTTATACGAGCCTGGATCCATTTCAGAGAACGGCCTTTTTTCTGCTTTTGTTCTGCTTGTGAGCTTTTTCCACACAACAAATCAGGAAACAAAACAAGCAATGAAAACGCCAGGCTATCCTCTTCACTGAGTCACAGGTCACCACAGCTGTTCTTCTACTTCTATTAGAGAGAGAAAAAAAAAAAAGGAGTGGGGGAAGGCTGAGAGGGAGAAAAAAAAGTCACTACTCGACCCGGAAATAATTGCTCTTGCAAAGACTTATCAGGAATGCGGCTCGTCTGGAGGGCAGATAGTTTGTTTATAGTTTATGTGAAGCGGCCGACAGGGAGTGACACGAGAGGGGAAGAGAGTGGACGCCGGGCTCCACAGCAGGAGGACGAGGGTTTGCTGTGGAATGACTTGGCACAAAGCCTGTCCAAACAGAGTGAACACACACACACACACACACACTCAGCTGGAATTAGGTTGAGGAATCTTGTGTACGAGGTCGACCCAACCCCCAACAGCACACCAGCTTGTTGCCTCTGATATGAAAGTGTGTGTTGGCTTGTTGCGTATAGGCTTCTTTTTCTAATGTTCCACTACAGAGCACTTCATACTAAGAGGATCATTAACTTCTCTAACACATGATCCACTCATTCAGAGAAAAAAAAAATGTTTTAAAGAACTTTATGGAGCAAGCTGATCCTGCAGAGTTTCATTTAGTTTTCAATCATTTGGAATATGAGACAATATTTTCAGCGTAACCCCCAAAATCTCAAGGGATTCTCTCAAATATGGCTGTAAGATTTTGGTCTGAAGACAAAGGTAAATGATCTGGACCGTGCACAGTTTTAGCCAGTGGTGTTTCTGTTAAAAGCAGTTAAGAATTACATCAGCATTGCGTGTTGGATTTCTGCATCCCAAAAAGAATTCTGACATTCATGGTACCCAAAAGTGATTACTTTATTCTTGAGAGTAAAACATACAAACATTAAGTACAGGTTGTTTATAATAGGTCAATATACATGTTCAGGATTAAGTGATGATTACGTGATGCCTAAGTGCAGTTAGCATAGCTGGTTATAATTGTCAGCCTGTTGTTGATTAAATCTTTAGTCGACGTGTGAAGAATCGCATGGCAGAAAAAGAATCAAGGCAAAAATAAGAAAAAAAAAGCCATCAAGACAAACCCTGATCAGATCAACCACGGTCTGCTGGATAACTGATGGCACCTGAAACAACACTGTTGAAAATATCTCTCTCCATTTTTCCTTTGAGTGTTTTCATCAGGACAATCTTAAAAATGGCTACTTGCCATCCTTCAAAATGACAATGAGAACTGGTGAGATTTCAACCACTGTCTCTTCATTACTAAAGAGGAACTCTTAATTTAGACAGCCCACCCATTTCACCAGAACCATCCCGACACTAGTGGAAAGTAAACAGGAACGTACACCTGAGATGTGCATGAAAGCATGTTGCAGGACGAGAGTGAGAGTAAGTGCTTTAAGGCAAAGACACGTCTCTGTGACACGTAGAGAAAGAGCAAACTTCGCAAAGGCCACGTGAACTGAGCTCAACTGAAAGGAAATTAAAAATCGGACTCTGCAAGTCAAGACTGTTCTGAGGAGGATATGACATCAGCAAATTAACAAAATACTACTAATTAGTTTGATGTGCACCACAGACACATCTGCAGCCTGGAGGTGGGATTCATGAAACCATTTAAAGCTATGTGCTTGCTAGTGTGTTAGCAACTGACACCATGACAGCAGTCAGTCGTTCCTATTCCGATACTTAAAACAACATAACAAAAATCCAGCTAATAAAGAAAAAGTCATAGCTCATGTGCAAAAGACTCCCGTTTCCTTCCAATAAACAGATACCATGCAGGTACCTTCAATATAGCTAATGCAAAAAAAACCCAAACAAGCTAAAGGCCATGTGGCAGAAAAGAGACAAAGCAACATTAAACTCTAATTGGATGCTTCAATTAAATATCCAAAGGGTTTTCCTGGAAGTTACAATCATAGATGGTTTCCAATGATGAAAAGCGCTACATGTACATGCTCTGCATTCTGAATGTCAATAATTAGGAAGGACTACTGTGTCAAACACTACTATACATGGTTTAGCATCTGTTGCCTGGTCTTACATACAAGTAAGAGGATACATTCATTTTGTAGAAAGTGGTGTTAACAGTGCACTTAATGGCTCATCTGTACACTGTGTACATTCTTCGACTCAGCTCAACATTAAGCAGAAATGCTGGTGTCTTATTTTGGTGAAATCATTCTTTATCCTTCAGACGTCATGAACCTACACGCTCTGTGGACGAGCCTGATGTGCAGAATGCTGACGACTACTTCGGCCAGCAGGTGTCAGTGAAGCACAGACGTGCGAATGGAAAAGTGGCTCCATGACATGTCTTGTTTTTTTAAATACAGGAGGCCTGTGAGGATCACTGAACCTGGACGACTTTCGGATTTATTTTTACCCTGAGATTGGAGACGAAGATTAGTGAAGCTTTAATGATTACCATCTACTGGAAAACTACGAGAAGTACCATCTAAGAAATGAGAATTTAAAGTCAGATGATGATTATTACTAGTACGACGATAATAATTAAGTATTTGTTAAGTACTTTGTAAATGAAGATCACATTTTTTAAGCTTACTTGTTGGTCAAGTTAATTAAAATACAGGTAGAAATTATTATTATCATAAACTCTACATACTTACATATATCCTTTCATAAATCTGTTTCATTGAATTGAAACTGTCAAGTCAGGTGATCAAATTGGAATGGAGATGCAGAACATTAGTTTTCTAACATCCTGAGTTAAATCATTATGCGTGAAGCAAAAGGCAAATCTAACAAGACATTCCTCTGCTGATGTCAACGTTAGTGTTTTAAATGATGTGAAACAAGTATACAAAGATATAAGGCTTCAAAAGGAAAAGCACAAAATGTGTTGCATTTTCTGAAACGCGGGATGGATTTAGCCAAAGTGCACAAGACGAGTGAAAAGACTATTTCATTCAAGAATCTCATGACAATTAAGGCTAAAACTTGTGAAGACAAGTTTCACGAGTTGACGGGAGTGATTAAAAAAAAAAGCACCACAACCTGACCCTGATATACACCAGGTCAAATCACAAAGAAAAAGAAAACCAACATATGGAACAGCAGATGTTTTCCTTCACTCCTCAGCAGAGAGAGTGCAGAATGAAAGCTACGCTGCACAGATGTGCATCAGTGCAGGTGGAACTGCAGACTGTCGGAAATTAACTCCAAGCACAGACATGAAGTCGGACACCAGCAGTAAATGTATCAGCTTTGCATTTTCACACGGTGCAACCTTTGTTATTATTTATCTTGTGAGAAAAGCTCAGTGAATGTGGGAAGTGTTAAATTGAGTGAACTATTCTGTTGCTACTTATTATTGTCATTATTAATTACAAAGTCACAAAAGTGTTCTCTCTATCATTTGGACGAACCTGGACAGAGGCCTCAAGTGCTAGAAGGATAAGTGATTTACATTTTAACATGGGGGGGTCCCGAGGGGTCTGCGAGGGCCAGAGCCTGCAGGTTGTGGCACTGGAGGAGGAAACCCTCGATTCCACTGCTGCCCGTCAGCGGGTTACTGTAAAACAGGTTCTGCTCAGGGGGCAGGACGCTGTCAGAGCCCCAGTCGGAGTCTGAGTCCGAGCTGCCGTTCCCGGAGCCCTCGGTAGCCGTGGGGGGGTAGCTGAGCTGCTCGAGCTGCTCCACCAGGTCACTGAACTGCACGGCAGAGCTGCTCTCAGATCGCACCGAATACGCCGGGAAGTTGACCATGGAGCTGGCCTCTGACTGGATATCAGAGCCTGGCAGGCGGAGCGAGGAGGAGTCATTGCCTCCGTAACCCACTGACATGGACTCGCCGGCAGAGCTGAGCCCCAGGTTGTCCAGGGAGCTGCACTCGGAGCGGTTATTGACCAGAGAGCTGGTCTCAGAGTGACCTACAATGCTATCAGGGAAGGGATTAGCATTCCCATTCAGGTCTTCAATGCCGACACTAAACAACCTGTTTTTGCTGAGGTCAGATTCCTCTTCATAATCAAACTGATCTACTTTATCATCAAGCCCGAAAGAGAAGGCCTCGGCCCCCCCACCATAAAAGGAGATCTCGGTGGGATCGTCATCTATGAACTCCTCGGTGACGTGCAGCGGCGAGCTGGACATTGAGAACATGGGACTCTGTTTCGTACGCAAAAGCTCCGCCTCAAAAGCCTCAGGTGTAAGAACCCCCTTCCTCTTCCCTCCACCCCCTCCCATCGAGCACCCGGTTCCCCTTCTCCCACTATGCTCGCTATCCTCATTGCCATTTTTGGAGGGCTGTGACTGGGAAGTGCCACTCTCTACACACACAAACAGGGGGCTGCAGTGTCCTGCTGCCTGATTGCTAGGGGCACCTGGAAAAGCGTAGTGAGATGGGGAAGCAGCCTTGACAGGTTCTTCCTTCGGAGGGCTGGGGGGTCTGGTAGCTTGCAGAGGGGACTGAAGCTGCTGCTGTTGTTGTGGCTGCTGGGGAGGCGCCGGAGACTGGCTCAGTGTGGACAAAGGCTGAGGAGGAGGTTGGAGCTCTGTGCGCGGGTGAACGCTGGAGATGTGCGCTGGGTAGAAGGACACAGTAGCGGAGGAGGGAGAGCCTGGGGCCCTGAAACTGTCATTGAATGACAGGCTCTGGAACAATGCAACACAGACAGGACAAGGAAGAGAGAGTGAAGGAGGAGAGAGAAAGTGGAGAGTAACAGAGGAAAATGTTATTGGTTTATTCACTATAGTACAATATGTGGATTTGTTTGTGTCACTTGTTGTTTGTATCAAGCTTGTGGCTCCACTGACCTGTTTTGGCACATCTGTGGCGAGGGAGCGAGCAGACATTCGTACTTTGCTGTTCCTCCTGAACAAGAAACAATTTAATGGTAGAATTATTACCATGAACTCAGTGTGGAAGTATTTCTCAGTCAGTACTTGAGAAGAATGAGTAAGGCAAACAACTTGTCTCTGGGATAAACAGTGTACACAGTGTATATGGAAACACACACCTCTGGTATGGCGTTCGCTTCGCTCCATTTTCCCTGACATACTCCACCAGCTGCTTCTGGGTCCTTCCACTGACAGAAAGAGTTTGGAATTTAAACACCGACTAATGAAACGACTTTTCTGTTTCATTGTGCAAGAACCCCCCAAGGCTCCAATAAACAAGCATTAAAGATGACATGGGCCTTTGTTTTTATTCCAAAATGTCATACCTGTATCTGAAGGAAGAGCCTCTGGTGAAGAGGATCGCTTTGGATTTTGGTTGGGGTTGGTCAAACAAACGGAAAAATGAGTGGTATTCAACACAAATCTTCCAAAAGATTTTACATTGGTCTCGACTGGCCATCATAAACTCGAGCGTGTCCTGATGTGGGCCCTAAAGACAAACAGAGAAAGAAATGAAATCACACAGTAAAACTCCTTCACAGTAATTGTTTCATCTTGAGACACAGATGAAAACACTCATCCAACTTTGTCAAGAAAGACATCAGTCTCTTCATTAATACATACATGAACCTCTGGGTGGAGCTTGATCAGGAAGCGTTTTCTCTTGAAGCTCAGTTTGCGAATCTTGGACCAGTTGAAGGTATTTATTTTTGTGCTGCCCTGGAAGGGAAAAGAGAAAAACAAAGAAGGAACCTTTAGCAACATTGTTCAGGACTGAAGGCCACATCCACAAAAAAGAAAACAGCTGGCATGTGAAAAGTCACCTGAAAAACCTGAAGGCCCATGTGAGAAACAGCCAGATTGATTTTGGTGCCCTCCCTGTCGGCGGCTGGGTGGAAGCGGACGCCATACATCTCCAGTTTACGGGCAATTTCCAGGATTTGGAAATCTGATTCAGCGGGAGTGTGGCCCCTGGGGGAGACAATAAAACACACCAACGCATGTGAGTCACAACATGTCCTCCTAATACGAGCAGCTTTAACAATCTGACTGAGACTGAAGAGTCTGATATCTGAGCATAGAACACAAACACACAGAGCAGAAAACTGATGAAATTTCAGAAACTTTCCTGAAGCTCTGTCTCCAAAACAGAAACTTTTTTTTTTCCCTTATTCGACTCTGTATCAAAACTGACTAATGTGGTGGAGATTCCACGGCTCAGTCCTTGAGCCTCTATTATTTAACTGTTAACATGATCCCATTAGACCAAATCATGCAAAACAATCATCTTAGTTTTGCAGACAACACACATTTAACTAGATCTTCTCAGTAAGTGCACTAAACAAACTGATGATTCACTTCAAGTTCTTCAGCTAAAAAACAGACAAAGCAGAGATTAAAAAGAAGAAAGACAAAATCTGGGGGCTCTCAACTCATTGAGAATCAAGTGTAGGGATTCCCAGTGTAATCTGACCAAAATTGAATTTAAATCACATGAATACATCACAACAATATTTAGGTCTGAGCACTGGTGTGTAGTATAATGCAGTAAAATAACGGTGTTCCTCAAACCAACGAGGTTACTAACTACAATTAACCAGGCTTTTGGAGCATTAACTACAAGCAAAGCCCAGTGTCTGTTCTGCACGTTCTCTTTTTTGATTTACCACAAGAAATTAAAACAAAGATCGTATCACGACTCCTATTTGGAGTAGTGTGCCCTTAAATCTTTTACAACCTCGAGGATTTGAGAGGCATTATCTAAAAACCATGTGATTACAACCAAACAGCATGTTAGGAAGAAATATCCATCCAATCATCACCACATTCTAATTTTGTTCATCCGTTAAGCGGTGAAATCTCCTTAGGGCCCTCCCCTGCCCCACTGGCCTTCTGGCTAATAGACCGGCCAGAGCAGGGGATTAGGCCAGGGAACTCGCCGCTTGTGCTTCCACACTGGCAACCGAGGGAAGAGATTAGCAGAGGTCTTTAGAGCTGCCTAATACACTGGGTTGAAAAGAGACACTATTGGCCATAGGATAGCGCTGTGCTAACAAGGAGGCTGGTGGTGGGAAAAGTGCAGCGAGTGGTTTTGTCAGACTCTGGATTGAGGCAAACCCTCTCATTATGGTTGTTTAGTAAGAACACAGTTGTCTTAGCTCAGTTACCTCATCACAGTTAACACTAAACATTTGTGTTTGAAGCCACATCAAAAGAGGCTCAGACAATGTGCCACTGTTTACTAATTCCAGAATTTGTGCTTCATGTGATTGCCTTTGTGGGATATGAATTTGAGATGGTCTATAAAAGTGGGAAGCAACAATGTGGTGTCAAGTCTTAAAAATCTGTGGTTTGTTCAATATTTAGAAAGAGTGACGACAAATTTTTAGCTTTGAAAAAAACAAACATATTGAGTCAAAGTATGGATACATAAACTCAACCTTCAAGGAAACTGAACCTGGGTTTTACTTCTTATGTGTCTCCTAATGTCACCCTGCAGCTCCACAGTGACACTGTCCTGGTGCGCTGTGGTGATGCTGTTTATTTGCTACTTCCACTCCATTCTCAGAACAATCACTTTAACCCACAATATTATGGCCCTGCTCGGGAGCAAGCTGCGTCCACGTCACAGTCAACTGGCTTAACATGTGGTCAGGGGGAGAAAGCAGTGAACCACATTTAGAAGAAGCTGCCGTGTATGTAGTTATACTTAAAAAAACAAATTTAATTACAGCACATAGTACTTTTTTTATTTAGAGTTTGAATTTTGCTAAAAGAGAAAACCATGAAAAAATACAATGAACTGTGCATAAGAGCGTTGAGCAGAAGTGTCCAGTCAGCAGCTGCGACAGAACAATCTGCTGGCAGCCGGACACTCAGCTGCTCGGTTTGTGGTCAGGATCAGAGACAGTGTGTAGCAATAAATATGGACTTGATGGCATTTAGATAAGCGTACATAAAGCAGCTGGAAGAGGTGTTGGACAATGTTACTGAGCTCAGTGACACACTGATAACTCAACTGGTTCAATTCAGACTAGTCTACATCCTAATTGATGTTGTTTTGAACGTTCATGTTAGATTTAACTACATGAGTGTCATAAAATAAAGGGAAGCAGCCACAACCAAGCTGGCACAGTCAGCCAATGGAAAGGCAGATTAATACATCAACAACTGCAGAAACACAAACAGGACGTCACACAGCTTGATCAGAGGGAGACACTTACAGGTGTCTGCGGTGGAACTCCATGATCCTCTCGTGCACCTTCTCTTGATAAGGCAACAGCTTGTTTATCCTCAGGAAGTCCCGGTCTGCTGCATCATCATAGTCGCCAATCTCCGCTGTGGTTGAAGAAGAGCAAAAACATGTCTATATTATCAAGTTCTATGAGATTTTTTTAATATGCATTTTTAATATGTGAATTCGCGTTCGTGTGTGTTAGCTTGAGAGTCTGAAAGCTGCCGAATGGGAACCACTTCACACATGTTGGAAATATTGAAGTATGAACTGGCTTAATCTGGCTCAATATATTTACAGTATATTGCCGTATCAAAGACACAGCTTAAACCTACACTGGACAAGGTGAGAGGCCAGCAGGGCTCCGGTATTTTCTGTGCAGATCAACCTGCCCTCCATCAGATCTCTCTTCATCTGCAGCGAGAACAAGTACCTGTAAAAGGACAGAAAGAACAGAGGCTCAGTGTCCATCTGTTTATGTTCATGAAGACCAAACACACAGCAAGCTCATCCTGGATCATCACACACGTCACACTTTAAATGTCATGTTGTTCACAAAATAACTCTGTGAATCTCAAATGTGATTATTTAAGTATGTGAAAATACACAATAAATCTTCTGTTGATATTCTGCTGTTTTGACAGCTCTGATCATCAGCTTCATTGATCTTTTGTAAATATCTGCTGATTCTGAATCTGATGGCAGCAACATGTTTCAAACCAGTCGGGACAGGAGCAACAACAGACTGTGAAAGTTGTGGACTGATCCAAAAACACCTGTTTGGATCCTTCCACAGGTAAACAGGTTCATTGGTAACAGGTGAGAGGATCATGATTGGGTATGAAAGGTTCATCCTGGAAAGACTCAGTCGTTCACAAGCGAGGATGGAGAAGACATGATTGTATAAAGAATATTACTACATGGACTCAGGAACAGTTCAGAAAACTGTTGTCAGTAAACACAGTTTGTTGGTAATGACTGCATCCTGGCTTTTTACCAAGCGGCAACCTCCGGCGCTGAAAAATGAAGCCAATGCGGAAGTGCAAAAAAGCTGCAGTTCCTCGAATAACCACTAGAGCAGGCTGCAGAAGGGAGTCAATTACATTTGAGCCCCATGTTAAAATGTCCGATTTTACGACAGAAAAAAACATATTTACAGCCTGGTTCAAAACATGGCTCTAGTCTCATAAGCTGTTTTTCTACTCCATGAAAACTCTTTTATAAGGCGTTCGTTTAAAATATACAGCATACATCATTATGCACAATTCATAGCTGTCAATCTAAGTGGCGCCACTTTGATTGACAACTAGCCACTGACGATCTGAAGGGCGTCACCCCGGCTAATTCTAGTCACTGAGTTTGGGAAAGAGATCGTCGTGGGGTTAGCCGGCTAGCAACGATATTTAGCATTTAACCTAGCTGGTTAGCCGTAGCTAGTTTGATTATTTCGAATAAAGCAGCTTTTTTCAGCCAATAGCGTTCATTCGACCCGCCTCAGCTCCGCCCTCGCTCCACCTCTTTGTCCATATTTGGAGTAACCGGAGGTAGGCTACCAAGATGGCTACGCACTACGATTTGCTTCATTTTTGCTCTTCAGAAACCTATGGGTGACGTCACGGACACTACGTCCATATTTTATACAGTCTATGCTTTTTACACAGTGTCCCTGCTTTTTTGGAATCAGGGTTGTAGTATTTTGCTTGTGGTTCATAAACATTTTTGGGGAGGACAAATGTTATAATGCCCTGAAAACCATAATCGTGAGTGTCTGAAAAGGAACATAAAAAAAAAATCAGTGAGGTTTCTAAAGCCCCTCCACACGGGCTTGAGATTAAAGTCATATCCAGTAGGAAATTACAGTCACTGACCTTGTGTACTCCTCCTGCAGCTGACCCGGGTCTGGGGGAAAGAACTTCACTGACAGTCTAAACAATGTATTTGCTGGTCCTGAAAACCATGAAAACACATCATCAGCACACAAACACACATCTTCATTAGGCTCATGTTGAGATCATATTTGAGCTCACTTACTTCGGACTTGTTTCGCAATGGGTTTTGTGGGTTCCAGCCAAACCTGAAGAGAAAGACATGTCAACTTAACAATATATTTTTACCAACCCTGACAAGTGGTAACAGTTCTCCCTTAAATGACTCCCTGACTACACAGTGACTGCAGAATGTGTCAGTGTCTGGATAATAGGAGAGTGATGTAGCAATGCTTTGGGCAAAAACTGGCTCCACTGCATCAATGCATGAGCCTTCTTGCCCTGTTCCATCTGGGCCTGATTGAGGGAGGAATGTGGAGGAATCCAGACAGATATATTGAGAAATTGGTATCAGCTGATATCAGCCTGAATCCTTCTTTCACTTTCATATGCATGTGAAAAGGTATCCCAAGAAGTACAGACACAGGTGCATATGATTCATAGCAATTAGTGCTAATACAATTAGCTGATTCACTGATGAGGAGAAAATTAATCAGCAACTATATTGATTATCATTACATTGTTTAAGTGATGTTAAAGAGCAAAAATGCTAAACATTTGATGGCTCCAGATTCTTAGGTGTCAGGAGTTGCTCGTTTTCCTTGTCTACTACAGAGAATGCTGAATGCTGAAAAAAAAGCTATTGAAAACATTGACTATGGTTCAACTAAATTTTGGCATTTCCCAATATTTTTTTTTTCATTTTCTCGTTGAACCAATCAACCGTTGAACTGAGGCAATAAATTGTGTTAAAAGTGATGAAAACATAATGTCGAGTGGTGTCATTCTTCTTACATGTTGCTGCCTGAACAATGGTTAGTTTATTTCAAGTGTCGTCTCGTTCTCTAAACTGACATTAGCATCGAGTCCAAACATCCTGCACTGGTCCAAACATCGCAAGTGTTTCCCAAACATCCCATAGTATGTATATTAACTCCACTTCAAAGTTAATGACTTAAACTGTATTTAAGCTGTTTTTGGAGTGGAGCTCCATGTTGTTAAATGTGTGGATGTTCGGTGTTACAAACAGTTTCGGCCTGTTACATCATCAGCCTGCAACTAAGCCGGCACACCTGATATTAGCTGGAGCTTCCAGACACCTCCACCTGCTGCTGATGACGGTTTCAAGTAAAACCAAAGGCTTAAAACGGCAACAATGCCTCCACCTTTTTAGGAGTGACTCTACACTTATAGGAGGCAAAGGGACCATTATAGGAAAACAGAGCTGCCAAAACTATTTGACCTTTGACCAAGATTGTCATTTACCATTTTGGTTAGAGCCATTTAGTTCCTTATATTTACAGTTGCTGCCAGCCTGGCCAACACTGCAGAGCAACAAATGTACTGTATATACAGTCTGTAGTTTGGCTTTTCACGGTCAACACCAGCTCCACTCTCTGAAGAAGATATACAGCATGTTTCATATATCTTCTCTGTTTCTTTACAAAGAACTTGTAGGTGGTCTTGAATTCCACTTATGTTTCTGGAAGAATAAAACAATGGAAAATCTGACATTTGTGTATGGGCACGTGTGCCAGACGAGTTAAAAATATTCCTGGATTATACACTACACACGTCCAGTAAAAACAATCCTACATCACTGTGCGCGCTGGTGTAGAAAACTAAAGAAGAGCAACTGACTGGCTGAGAGATGACTGAGGCGCTCATCTTGTGGCCTGAGACATTGTCATCAAGACGTGACCTTTGAACTTTGGCTGACTTTGCCGGTCGCGACTTAACTGACACTCAAAATCACTTTGCACATCAGTTCCTGGATATTCATGTGCGTTTGTTTTAAACAAGAAATAAAAGACAGAGTCGTCGATGTACGTACCCAGTTCATCTGCATGTTTTGAAACTCGAGGCCAAAGTAATCACTCTCTATGAGGTTGCCTCTCAGGAAAACCTCAGAGAGGAGGGCCTGTCCAAAAGCTTTTGGCTGAAAGAAAAAACAACAGAGGAAAAGGAATCATTAATCTCATCACCATGCCAACACAAAGACCTTAAAAGTCCACGGAGGAAACATCTGACAATCTCAATGGGAAGAGATGTTTTGATTATAACATGTTTGAAGAACAGTAAAGCTGATCAGGTGATGAACAGACATCAGTATCAAAAACCACTTTTTTGCAGAGGTGAGAAAGGTCATGCTTGTGTTTAACGTGAGCACAGAATAAACGCTGTCGGTCTGTGTGGTTCAGAAAATATTTGGCATCTGTAAATGATCCACTTCAGTGTGTGTTTTATGGTCGCCTATGTTCCATCTGTCAATTCAAATACTTTCCTCGACTTGGATGAGCAAGGAAACTGTAAAAAAAAAAAGTGTCCTTCTGTACATTTGCTGTTGTCAGGATCTGGACCGAGTGCAGCAAAATCACCAGCAGGAAGTCTGCTGAAGTTTACCTTCTCAACGCTCTGGGGTTTGTTTTCACTAAACGAAGAACTAATTACTATGTACTAAGAACACACTGCACTTGAGGTTTGGAATCCTAGCCTGTGACTTTTTGAGAAAATTATAGCCTGAAACATCTGGTTGTAATGTAAAATAGTATTTTTAAAAGCCTTATAAAAAGAGCTGCTTTGCATTGGCTAAAGTAAAGTATTACAACTCAAAGAGCACCAGGAGATTTACTGTACTTAGTCGTTTCATTACTTTGATACAATCATATGTTCTGCATTCACAAATTCTATAAATTGCAGGTGAAACCTCCTGACACAACATCCATAAATTGAGGAATCTGTTGTAAAATGCCTTTTTTCCGTGCATTCACGGCGTCTGATTACAGCTGATCTGCACCGGAGAGCAGAAAGCCGTGTGTTGTGTTTGAGTGCAGGCCAAACATACTGTTCAGAGAGCATCAGCAGCAGGCATTCACCAAGCATCAGCAGCCAAACGTAAGAGCAGTCTGAGGTACTCTGTCTCGGCCTGACTGCTTCAGTGAAAGCCAATTCAACAGAGACTCAATGTAATCATATACTGAGCTCTAAGCAGATGGAACCAATGTCTGAAGTGCTTTGTAAACACAGCAAAACCAAATCTTCCCTGTGGATTAAGACAATATTTCCATACAGGAATCCTCATCCCCCTTTCACACTGGACAAAAAACCCATTAACACCCGCTAACATCTGGCTTTTGTCGTCAGCGTTAAAGGGTACAATCGACATTCATTCTCGGGTTAAATGACTCTGCAGTTGTCACAATATTTATCAGCTCCGGCTCTGATCGACAGGGATGGAAACATGACATCTGGGTGGACACGATCACTTTCACCGTTCGTGACGTGACACAAGAAAAAAAAAAAAAAAAAACAGAAAATCAAACTAATTTAGGGTAAATTCAGGCTAACCAGTGTTTAAACTGCAGATAAACAGCTCTGTTAAACAGGTCTAATTAGCCTTATAATGAGCCTTATAATGAGCCTAATCACTGCTCAGACATGGAATTTTAAATAAACCTGCCGCTTCTCTCTTAATATTTCTTTACCAAGCTGTGAAAAATTACAACGAGTGCGACTGGTTCGACCAGAAAACCAGAAACTGACGGCCTCATACATTAAACTGTTCCCAGACCTTTTTCCCCTCAGAGTAGTAGTTGTGAGCAAACTCCTCTGTGATGGCTGGTTTGCTCTCAGAAGCCCCTCCTACGTGTTACTCATTAACCCTCTGCAGGAATGTGACACTGCATTCACAGCACTGCAGTCTGGAGGGAGGGCGAAATCCTCCTCTGGGACATTCAGCTTTATCTTCCACAGTCTGGGAGGGATGGCATTTTCACAGGGATCTGTTCGCTGCCAGTCAGTCAGCCAAAAGTACACGTTGCTATAACCGTAAATCTACACAACCTCCTGCATGAATACACAAAAATACGCAGACGGCTGTAGACAGTTATGCACCCAGTTTCATTTCATCACAATGCAGACCTGTGCAGATCATTTCCCTTCAAATAACTTCCTCATTCTGCTGACCACGTCGGGTTATCAGTGTGTGGAATCAGTTACTGTACACACTGTGGGCACGCCGTTATTATAGCGCCGCAGAGATATCACCCTGTCGATATGCTTGGCATTTCTGCATTCAAGGGCAGCGACAAAAAGTGAGAGGAGGGAGAAATAATGCCATGTGACACAGGCAGTGAGCCAAGCCTGAATTTAGAGCAACACAATGACAGAGCCCATGTAATCATCATATAAATATAAAATGATTGCACAGACGATGTACAGACTTTTTACTAATCTTAAAAGGAACTGAAGTTCAATGAGTTCAATAATCAACTAACAGAAAATTAACTGACAACATTTTTTACGACTGATTATTTAAGATATCGATCAAACAAAACCGCAAAGTATTTCCTGGTTCCAGCTAATGATTTATTGATTTCCTCTCCTTAAATATGAGGTTCAGACTGTTACTCAGGATGGTACCTTCAGCTCTGGGAAACTGAGGTGAGCGTTTTCACAATTCTGATATTTGACATCTTTATTTAAAAAAACAATCTGGTATTTTATTTGGTTAACACTGCCCATCCCTGTCTTCAGGCCTGATTTATCTAAATCCATTCTGCCGTGCAAATAAATGTGTCACAAATCAGTGGGCTGCCAACTTTAAGCCCGTCTGGCATTTCCAGCTCAAGCACATCTGTGATGTGACAGTGAGATCACATGGAGTTTGTTCACACCCAGCTTGTGGTGTGGGCCGCAGTCTCATCTGAGCTCTAACATTAAGGCAGGTCAGTGGGTCACCCAATCAAGCTCCGAAAGCAGCAGGGATTATGACAAACAGATGTTTCTCTGGGAGACAAATCTTCTCCTGTGTGTGTGTGTGTGAAGAGGGGGGGGGCATCCAAATGTAGGGTTTAAAAAGCAGTGTTTCCTTGAGGGAGGATGAAGAAGAAAAGAAACGCAGGTAATATCATCCCGCCCAGTTCAAGTCCAGGCCTTGAGTGTACCTTGCAGGACAGGTTAAGCATGGTTCACCGCAGTTAATGCTGCCCAGCCACCACTGAATGAGTGAGCTCTCGTCGAACCTCCTACAGACAGCAGGGGTGTGTTGGGGCTTGTATCTGGCACAGTGGGATGTACATTGTTTGGGCCTTGCCACCGGGAGGCTTCCTGCTGACATACATTTTAAAGCTCTGCACACCAGTGGCCACTTTCACAAGTCTGTGAGGAGACGTTTCAAAGATCAACAGGTTCTTTGATGCCTCTCTCAACTCAATGGAAACTTTCATTTCACATAATCAGTGCAGATTTCTTTTTGTTACCTGGCTTCAGGACACGCATGTGGGACAGTTGGCCTGAGCGCTTGTTGGCAGATAAACACAGCATAGTGGTAATCAGGATCAGGTGTTTCAGTGTGCCTTCTGCTCGGGTCACCTGTGCAACCCAGATACCTCCAACTGCAGAGGAGCGACTGCAGGAGGGATCAGGGATTGTTTCAGATGTTAAAAAGCCCTTCCAGGCACAGCCATTAGATTAGCTACTTCAGTACACAGTGGGCCAGTGTGAGTGCTTTGTAGAGATGAGAGCTGAGTGCTCAGCTGTAGTGCTTGTAATGAAGAACAAGAGCACTCCTTTTTAGAGCATGCACACAAAACACATGGCCAATTCAGCTCCATTACACAGATAATTATACTTTCATATTATCCCCGACCATACTAGTCTGATTCAACTTCAGCTGAATGCTCAACACAACTTTTAAGAGACCATAAAACACCAGTATCTGTTTTCACACTTGTAGAAATGTGTGTGTGACCAGATAAAAGCACTAACACTGTGACACCATTGAGTTACACAAGTTTCCTCATTCACCACTGACAAATCAAAAAGCAAATTTCTGCTACAGGCCGCTGGTTGAAATTCCAACCTTTTCGGCAGGGCTTCACTCCTGAGTGTGTCCCCTCCCCCACCAGCCCGGCTCAAACTTTGTACTGGCCATGACTGCTCCCTCTGAACTGCTCTTTTAACACCGAGGCTGCCCCTCTGTCTCCCCCCTACCCACTTGGTTGTCAACCTTGCTATTTATGTTCCTGTTTGCGAACACTAAAGCAAAGCCTGGCCGGGTCCCCCCCTCCCACCGATGCCCCGACTGTACCGCATTTTCACACAGCCAGGTTCCACATCCCACCCTCGGCCTTTTTGCGAGTTTTGAGCTGGAAGTTAAGGCCAGCGAAGGGGCCGTCTGTGCTGGATAAAAGAAGCCTGTGTTTCCCTGCCCTGCCGGCCCTGCCTCCCTGTCCAGAAACCACAAGGCTGAGCTTTCTCCTGTGCTGGCTGTGGGAGGGGCCTGTGGACGAGAGCCATGCAAGCAAATGTCTGCTGATGATGACCATGCGAGGTACCTGCAGCAGACGAAGGCCACAGATCAAAGCGCAATCTGATTTGTCTGTTGTAGTTCCAGACTAATGACATTACGTGGCCATAAATACACGTGTTCTATCGCGCCATATGTTCCTACGGTTCTCCATTATCATGAGTTCAAATCTGTAATGCATTACAAGTATAAAGCATGACAAAGCCAGGAGCAGGCGTGCCCTACTTGTGAATAAGAGAGCTGAATTTTCACACATTTTGGACGTGAGTGTATTTATGTTTCTTTAAGCTGTATACAGTGAGAGTGGCAGGTAACGGCACATTATAAAGATGTATAAGGTATCTGAGCAGCTGAGCAACCAAAACGCGACATTGAGGGGAGACAGTTGCTTGAAGGCCACAACCATTTCAAACATTCAACACTGCAATTTCGAGTCTATTTTTGCATACAGTGTGCACAAGGAGGAACTACAATTACAACGTAGGAAAAGTTCTGCTGCTTCATTCATTTTTCTTTTAAGTAACTGTGGTCACAGGGACATAAAACTAATAATGATATAGCATACAGGCAGTTCTTTTTAAGTGAAAATTAAACATAAGTCTTGTAGCGGATGTGTAGCTCTGTAGCTCTGGACACAGACACCAGCACTATCCTCCCACTGGCCCACGACTCCTCAGTATGAATGAGCTGAAATATTGGGGCAGTGAACAACAGAGGCTCTCAGAGGCCATCTTGTTCTCACAAACTGCAGTCTGCTTGACAACAGGATTGCCGTCATTCCCCTTTTGCAGCCATGTATTTCCGTCTGCCACCTCCTATCAACACCATGTCCAGAGCATACTTTGAACTCTCCAGGCCAAGTTCAGTTGTCTCTCAGTGCTTCAGGCTGAATATCTTCCTAAAACTGACAAAAACAGTTCTGGAAAGTTTCTTGTCCTCCACACTGAGCAGCTCAGGGACCCACTTCCATACAAATTAAACTTGTGTCTGTCACATTCTATTAGATTAAGACTTTGAGACAACATATGGTGCATAAGATTATGAAATGTCTGTCTCAGCAGTGCCCCCACGCTACATCTGCCAGAACCATTATTATTGTGGCTGCGAGAGGATTTAGAGCAGAATAGTTGCACAAGTTAAACACACTAACCTTTTCTAATTGAATTAGTAGCCCATAAGTCCAGTTATATTACACTTAGAATAATATACAATTAAAGCTCCTCCATCGATCAGTCATTGACTTGCTTGTTTATTCACTGTGGAAACCCCACTTTGATCACTTTGATATTTCTCCCTCCACAGAAAAGACAGGAAACTTGCTCTGATATACTGGCTTCCTTATTGCTTCCTATTTGCCTTCTGAATGACTCCAGCAGCAACTTGGCGAGTAAACACAGGAAAGCACTGTAACAGAGTCAATCTCAAGAGTTTGTTCAAACCAACTGCCAATCTTCGAAAAGGATTAACCTCTCTGTTATTACAATGACAAAGAAAAAAAACAGCTATCATTCTGGGATATAGATTGACTCATGTTAAAGTACAGCTCAGGAGTTCTAAATTTCAGTGTAATTTCTGCCCTGCTGTGATGGCAGTGACGGTGGCAGAGCAAAACCTAGTCTGCCAGATTCATCAGTCTGTCAATCAAATAATCAAGTCAAACTGCATTGGACTTAAAGAGGCTAGAAAATGTAAAATCTGGTGTTGAGCATTACAAAGCAAAACCTATTAAAGCAAGTCTCAACCTACTGTAAGCATATTCCAGCATCCTCAGCACTGACAAACACACGGGTCGATCATTCAAAAAGAACTACTTCTATTTACATTAAGCATGACAAATTGAAAATACCTCAGTTGAATTAAATTTTAAATGTAAACCACGGCCATATTATCCTTGTTTATCAAGGCTTAAGAACAGGAAAAAAAACTACTACTACTTGGCCCTTGAGCAGAAATCACAGCTAAGACACTAAAAAGTGCCCTGGTGAGTTACACTAAGTTGCCCGAATAAGACGCCTTAAGGAGGAAGGGATTTCAGCACCAAAGCCATGTGGCAGCTGCCACAAACCCAAGCCACACGCAACCAGGATATAACCACAGCTACAAGATAAGATGTAGCCTGCTGTGTAACAAACTGCAGACTTATTGCAGTGTAAATCAAAGAGGGGTGTAAGAAACACAATGAGTTTGTGCAACACTTGAGCAGAAACTTACATCTATATCAAAGAACTCCTGGGAGTCGTCCAGGCCCTGCACACGGATCTGCAGTCCTCGCCCATGGCTTCTGCTCCCGCTGATCATGTTGCCACTGAGGCTCTGGCCCGGCTCCAGAGTGCTGATACCAGCATTGAACTGGGCCCCCAGCCTGGTGCCAGGGGTCTGCAGGACCCGGTATGAACCCTCGATCTCCCCCATTCCTGCTCCGGGCAGCTCCCCCACCTCACTCCTGCAAACAGAGACAGAAATCAACATCAAAGTGGGGAAAAGTGCAACATGATCAAACATTTGTGGTTAGAATACTCTTGTTTTGAATGAGGTGAGCAGATCTGTCATGAAACGGTTGTGGTTTTAATAAATCATATTTTGAATGGGGTCAGTAAATGTGTCATGAAGCCTTCAGGGTTATATAGGTTGATTCAGGTGATGTCTGGTTTCACATACTTCTGAAAAGCAGTCTGACTGTCTGAAAGCTGTGTGTATCTCATTCATAATACACACCACACACACACCTGATATATCTGAGATCGATAACTGATAATCACCTCAGTCATCTATGTGGCGTTCAACGACACTTCAGACTGAAGCCTTTTACAAAACACGACCTCAAAAGTACAAAAAGAAACGACGTAACTTCACGATTTTATGAGCATGTGGGATTAAAAGTGGGTCAGAAACATTTGAATAAAAGAGTTATCAACATTTTTAAAACAACATTCAGGAACTTTTTGAAACTGAAAAACTGTTTTAATCTGAGGTTTATTTTCTTTCTGAGCTCAGTTTACCGACGAGAAGCGAACCGAACTATCAAAACCTTCAAACCGAACTTTCTCATCCCATAATACTAAAATATCTAAACGTGACAATATGTCGATAAAGAATAGTTAAACTCACCTTTTATCCCGATAGAAACTAAAAGCTAAAAGTTAGTTTCACCGAAAAGGACAAAACTCCGTCCATGATCGTCGACACGGAGCGCGAGCTGCTTTCTTATTGGCCGAATCAGTCGGTCTCGTCTTCTCATTGGTTGAATTGAGGCCGAAGGAGGAAGATTTACCTTCATTTGCTTTAAATAGATTTTGATGGATAAGAATAAACTTAAACGTCTGAAAATTACATGTTGATGATTTTTAATCAGGTTCAAAGTTTTAAAAACAAGTGACTGGTTTACGCGTGTTTAATCTACAGGCTGATGGTTGTCAACACCTGCAGGAAATAAAATTATTGTTTTATCTGACTGGTTTTATTTGAGTTGACTCACAAACCGAAGCTGCCTTTGTTTAAGTTTGGGCCAAAGTTTGACCCGTAGATAAAATGATTATATGTTATATTAACTGTATGAGCACATTATAATGAAGCACTGATGTAGAAATTAGATGGTCAGATGATTGAATGAAATATTAGTGAGACAATTTTTGATTTTAAAATTCAATCTTAAATTTGTAGTGACATTTTCATAGTAAAATCTTAAAGCAAATGCATTGCTATATTAGCAATCAAAGCAATATTATATGAGTTCTAGAATGATTAAAAATTAGTTGTTACAATAACTGATTAATGGAAAAAAAGAATTGTGAAATTACTCAATAAAATATAATTATTAGGCAAAGTCCTAGACTTTTTAATAAAAGCAAATTTCTTTAAAATCGACTCAAAGTACCTCCTAAATTCATTCTTGAAGGGTTTAAACGATGTGCGAGACCTCAAGACCTTGGCTGTCTAGATGTGAACTTTTCCAGTCAAATTAATAAGTTGACAGACTGCTGAACTTTCTGGTTTTTGTTTTTATAGTATAATATTACATCCTTGGCTTCCAGTCTAATTGAATGATTGGTTTGAGAGTCAGAGTCCTGATGTGCACTGACTTTCACAAAACAGATGTGCGGTTGTATTTTTACAAAATTCACATTTGTTTTTGATAACCACAAATATTGAAACAAATATGTTAGTGGGATCAATATTATGCACAATTTTCTACTGTACTTCTTTCAGTTTGTTGCTGATAATGAATATATAAGGGAGGAGCCATGTTTCCAAATGAATATTGGAAAAATGGGAGGTTCACATAATAATTTTCCTTTTGCTGTAGAACTAATTGCTCATATGTTTATTCATGCATTTGTGACTCTCATCAGGTGAAAGACACTTGATTTAACATTGATTACTGTTTGATATTCTTCAGAAGTGACTGCAAATATTTTAGATCTGAGAAATTCCTCATCGCTGAGAAGTGCTACAGGAAAAATTATATTCTATTCCTTTCAGTCTGATGTTACAGGTATAGTGAATCAAATCCAAACTGGGATCTGGCTCCACAGGACAGGAGCTTGACCCCTTCACCCTCTGTACAGCATGTCGAACATGCAAGCCCTTCTCCTCGTGTTTTGACCTGGTGTTTACTCCTTGTGTTCTCTTAGTGTTTGTGGATTTTTGCTTAGCTTTCCTGGACCTCACCTGTTTTTGGACTTTTGATTCTCGCCTGCTCCCACCTGGATTTTCTTAGCCTGTTTGGACTGCCATATCTAGTTTGACCCTTGCCTGCCAAAGCCTTTTGCTCAAAATCTTTTTGCAATTAAAACACGGGACTGCACCAGCTCCGCCTCTGTACTCTGAATTTGGATCCAACCTCTTGTCTCCTGTTACCCTGCTTGCACAACTGTGACAGTAGGTTTAGTTCACCTCCATTAAGTCCAGTCTCTCCATGCCACCTCTTAAAGGACCACGAAAAACATTTGAAGGCCGACTGGAACCTCAATCATTGTGTTTCTGTGCTTCCAGTGCCCTCTGCTGGCAGACAGTCAGCACAGCCTCCTCCTGCACTGCACCATCTTTGTAAGTGTCTGTGTGTCTGTGTACTTTTCTTTCCTATTGGAGTATGCACACCAACCTTATTTTGGACGGTTTTGGTTTGGTTTGATTTTGGTTAGGGCTTGGGTTGGAATGACCACGATGAATGGAAGCTCATGCTTATCAGTCAGTTAACAAGTGATGAAATCCATCATTAGTTTGTTAGTTAGAGATTTGACACAAAATCACCTGGAATACTACAAATTTCTCTGAGCACAGTAATAATGTGTGTGAACTCATGTGCATCATTAGACTGTACTTAGTACATGTCTGTATGTCTCTCAGTGCTTCAGGCCCTGATTACATCAAGCATGATGAATTTGTCACATCCATTGTTGTGTAGCAGCACATAAATGATAAGAATCACACTGAATGTGTATCATGAGGAAAGTGAAAAGTCTCTTCTGGAATTGTAATGGAGCGCCACCTACTGTTCTTTATCCTGAAATAAAGACATAAAATGAAAGTATGTGTGTGGATATAAAGATGCATTAACATGTAAGAAAGCAGCCATGTTTGCAACATTTCAAATCCATGTGATGTGATCATATACAGAATATGTATATGACTTTGTTTTGGATATTGATGAGAGACTTTGACACCTAACAGATTACTGCATGAGATGGTCGAAGAAAAGCTTCACACTAAGGTTGCACAAAGCATCATCATCATAAATTCAGTTCCTATTATGAAGACAGATGTTTCTGATGTTCAGATACAAAGAAGAAATAAGTAGAATCGGCCAAATCATTGGTCCATCACACAGCTGCTTATCTGCTTCATTTCTATTAGAAAAAGGAGTCATTTCATTCTTATTTTCCAGTTGGTGGACGACCATATGATCCACTTCTCAAACCTCACTTCGTTGTTTGTCTTCACCAGATTTGTAGTTATATATATTTATAATGTTCATCAAGCTGTCTGCAGGTTGCTGCTTCTATTTGTTGTTTTCCTCTTTTAATTCTTTGTTTGTTTTCACTCTTTAATCTGCTGTTGATGTAAAGCATGCAGGAGGAAGATAAAGACAGTCAAAAGACAGCGAGGAGTCTGGACTGATAGACTCTTCTGTGATTCAGCGCTGTCTTTTGATCTGCGTGAATTATCTTCAAAGAGCCCTGGACCCCCTCACAGTGCCCAGGCGTGATGAAATTAGTCTGCTAGATGTGAGTTTGTGGACAGAACAACAGCAAGACATTCAGTTTAACAATCAGTACATCAGGCTTGTAATAAACATTTTCTTAAAGAGTTTACACATTTTTGGTGAAACAATAGCAAAAATCAGCAAGAATAAGTTGCCATCTTACCAAAGAGTGATAAAGGTATAGAGTATTTTGAAGACGCTCTGTATCTCCCCTCCAGTTTCACTGTGTTCTTGCCCCCTGTAACCTTTGGTTCATAGAGAAAAGATGTTTTCTAGAAATCATATCTTTCCTGAACCGAGCCCCTGCTGTCCTCAATGAGTCAGACTGGACACCTGCTGCCTCAGTCGTGAGGGACACAGGAGAAGCAGCTCCAAATATTTGAGGTGCTTTCCAGAATGTTACAGGCAGAAGTGAGGAGCTTGGAGAAAGTCTACAAGATTGAGATCCAAAGCAAACTTCTTCTTGTTGATCTGAATCATTTGGCCATCAGCTTGCATCCAGCTATTATATATCCATTTGATCTACACCAGAATGGGAATTACTTTAAATAGCCAACAACATTTTATGCTTTATTGACCGCTCTCTTTCTCCAACACAATGAACGTTTGATGCAAACTCCATCTGCTGAAAAAGGCCTTAAGATGCATCTTAAAGTTCCAGAAGAAACCTACGGAATGGAAATTTTCTTAGGAGTGTCTTCAAAAAAGTTTCATGTAAGTTCAATTAGAAAATGATAGTAATTGAAATTTGCAAAAGGCTGAAGAGTGTTGGTGACTGTCGCCACTTTTACACTATAATGTGGACGTGATGTGTTGTTACAGCCTCACTGAGGGAAAAAACAACCAAACAAAAAAAATTGTTCTTGGCTTCGGTCAATAATTAGCATCCAGAAATGAAAGTAGGACTAGTGCTCTATTCTTATTTTTGTAATAATGATAATTAATCAGGGGCTTGATATTCACATCGTAATCCGAGGTTTTCTGAAGGATTTCCCTCTGCCAAAGGACAAAAAATGGACATCAGTCTGGGGAAGAATAACCATTAAAATAAATCTTTCCATTTGCATCAATGCTCTACCCGGCATGAACAAAATAGCTTCAGTTATATACAGATTTCATTCATGAATTACTCAGCCTCATCCTGCAGTTGTTGCCATCATGTTATCAATTATTAAGTGAAAGAAAACCAGTGTGCTCAGACAGATTCAAAGAATCATCTTATTCAGTGAAATACTTACAGCATTCAAACTAAGTACAACTAACTTGCAAGGCAGCAGCGATTCGGACAGAGATGCAGCGATCAGAACAAGTTGTACTTCTTAATTTTCATGCATGTCTTTGGATTCCTCTCCCGGTTGTGGACTCGGTGACCCTGTGCAGTCTGTCCATTAACACCTGGCTGAAGAATGACTAAGACCTGAGAACGTGGCCTCTCTCAAGGTGTTTTAGAGAAGCCATTCCTGCACAAGGAAGAAGACTGCTGGAATGTTTGCTATGTGCAGACGTCTGTCAGATTCACAACAACACTGATTCTTAACCTTTAAAAAAGGGTTTGCAGTGGAGGATTATTTCAGCTCACTAAAGCCTGAAAAGACACAGATATTGCAATGTGTGACTTCAACTAATCTTTGTTTTTGTCTGCAGCCTTTCAGGAATGCAAACATGTTACCTCACCAGGTTTCCATGCGCATTGTAATCAGAGTAGTGGAGTTACACAAGAGTTTGACCCTCTCTCACAAATGAAAATAAGTTATTTGTAATCGGACTCTGGCGTGACGTCGGAGGACATGATTGGTGGGCGGCTCTGCTATATTATCCGTCAGCCTTCACTCCCACCTTCTCGCCAGTGGAATCATCTCAGCTTCTGCACCTTCAGGGCAGACGAGTACATGAAATAAAGTAAGTAACGCTCAGCTTTCTGCTCTATATCACTGCCTTCTCTATAGATGGGACCCCTGTCTGTCGTGTACGTGACAGACTGCTGGTTGTTGAGAGGACACTTAGCTTGTGAACCTTGATCGTTACAGTGTGTTCTGGCCTGACTCCGTGTCAGCTGTACTGCCTACGTGGACTTTAGCGAGCTAGTAGAACAAACTGTAAGCTAGCACGCTAGCTAGCTGAGACAACTTTTTTTTTCTCACCACCGTGTTAGCGTTGGTTCATTTCTATAAAAAATGACACAACCGAAGTCTATTAGTATGACAGGCAGTTTTAATTTTTGTGTTAGCTTAGTGTCATTAGCTTAGAAGTTGTTGTGTGTTGGGCTGATTGAGTGAGCCGAGCTACACGTTAGCCGAGGAGCTACGTGTCACAGTCGCAGTCAAAGTTTTTAGCAAGTTTGCTAACTGGCTAAAGGTTTGGAGCTAGCATGAGTAGTCCACGCTCCGGTGGCTTTGCTTCTTTTCGGATGATTTCTCCAAAGAGGCACACACATTTTCCAAACATGCCAGGTTATCTCTTTGTCCCTGATAGTTGAGTTGATGTTAATTTGCCTCGACCTTAATGCATTTTTATGGTGGATCAACGTTAGCCAACATGACGCTTGCTAGCATTAACAGTGATGTGTCCCTGGCAGCTGTCTGCTAGTTAACTTGATATCCTGTTAGCTAGCACTCACACTAACCAGCTACTTAAACCTTTAATCTGGGATTTGGGTATAATGTCCTGCAGGCTCGACGGATGCCATCCTGCAGCTAACGTCGATGCGAGTTTAACTAGCAAGACGAGCCCGTCTGCTTTTACTTGTTAGCAGCTCATTAACATGAATGATCTCGCTGGTTGGATGATATGAGGCTAAATTTGATGAAGTTACACTGGTTGACCTCTTTGTGTGCTGGGTTTTTCTGAGATCCTGACAAATGTAATGCCATAGCCATTAGTCACCAATTGAACCCACATCTGCAGCCATGACATGCAAATTTAAGCAAAACTACTTGACTGTCACGTTTCATTTAAAGTAATGAAGCTTATTAAGTGACTGCTGCTGCTGGTTTAGAAACACAATCTGTCATTAGTTGTTTTAATGATGTTAAAGGGAAGTGGTCACATGATATCTGAACTAACACTCTATTAGAAGTAGGAACTGGTTAGTTGCATCTTATTTAGTGCCTGATTTATAAATATTGAGTTTGGGCCCTAAATGATTATTTACCCCCTACTAAAAAAAAAGGTTGGGGATTTGCATAATAACAAGCTTCATAGTGGACACATGTCTTAAGTCAGAGGAAACTGGTGACACCAGTGGAAACTAGCAAAATACATCCAAATGTTTCTCATGACTCTCACGCCAAATTTTCATGCCATGTTAAATCGTGCTGTGTTTTAATAATCGCATCCCTCCATAAGAAACATGTTTTTTTGGTGTTTCTTGCATAAGAGAACAATAGCTCATTTACTTGGTTCACCCACAGCAGCTTCATCAATTGCCGGGTTTGTCCTTCTGTCTCACAAAGCGGTGTCCAATTATAGAATCCAGATGCTTGTCAAGGAGACTGAGCTCCTGTAGCACCTAAACTTTACTAGAATTAAGGAAAGCGCTTCATGGCGTTGACGTTATCTGAACACTTAATTTCTGCATGGTTTCAGTTGTCCAAGGTGGCCGTAGTTTAGCTCTATGGCAGGATTTTTCTTACTGATCTCATTAGAACCTTGATTGTCAAAGAATATACAAGTTAGGCCTCGGCAACAGCTGCTTCTGTTTAACCGTCAGAGTGAAGTTTGACTCTGTATTTGCTGTCTTATGTCTCCGCTTCCTGTTTAATTACTGACTGTGTTTTATAAAAATATCCACTAAATATCCACAATGATGTAATTACCCATTTTTAGTAGTTTGAGTTAATTAGTTCATACAGTAGTTCATACATACAGATGTTCATGAGAAAGCAGTTTTGTTCTTTGTGCAGGTCATTGTGTCATAGCAAATCTGTGCCATGTTTTTGAAATGAGACTGAACTATCCAATTCTTGATCTTTCTTTGAAACTGAGATGCCAATATTGGTTATTTGCAGCTGATCATTTTTCTTTGTGGTCTTTAGGCAAAAGCTGGCAGGCTGACGGGAACTTGCATCTTTACAGGACGGATTATCTGGTAACTGACCATTTAGCTGGTAAGTGTTTATATTTATTTGCATTGCACTTATTGGTACTAATACTGTCTCGCTTATTTAGATACAAAGTGTTTTGTTTAGCCTAAATGTTGATCTGCCACAGCTTGAAAATTGGTCTTGTGGTAATGGATGGATTGTGGAATCTTATGCACTTATACACAACAAATTTCTCTCAATGACATGTAGCACCAGTCAATCCTGTATATATGGATATTTAGTGTTGTTCGTCTTACTTTGTTCTTCACTTCTTAGCATTTGAATTTTGGCCAACAGGGGGCGTTGGCTCTCCAAAGCAAGCTGTGAAATGTAGCAATGATGTGACAAAGGTGCTATTTTAATTTCGACTCTTTGATTCAAAGGTTTCCCTGAAATTAAGCTGCATGTAACAGAGACTTGTTGAAACATCACTAGACTTTCACAGTACTTGACCTCTCTCCTACTTTGTGAGGGTCTGTTCTGGAAAAAATGACTCGTGGTTATCACACTGAAAAACTACCTTTCACTGTTTATTTTGGCTGAGTCTGATGCATAGAATTTTAAATGTGCACTTTAAGCTGTTATGCAACTTAAATAATGAACATGTAACTTAGTCTGTTTAACTTGGGTGTGGCTTGTGCCCCCCCCCCATGGATGACTTTGACATGTTTTGCACCTTTTCCTGACACAAAACACAGCGGGGACGCCCTTCCTCCAAATTTAATTTTCTGTTTCTCCAAAGTTGTCCACATGTCACCATAATCAAACCCATATGAAAAGATTCTGGACAAAATGTACCCTGACGGCAGCAACACAACATCATCCTTTTTTGTAAAGATGCACTTTCAGACCAAAGCTTAAATGAAGTAGATTTGAAGACTTAAACTGGCAACTGGATCTTCAAACAGTAATGAGTACTGGGCAGAGAAGCCTTAAGTTTATGAAGCCTGACAAGGAAGAGGCCACTGAAGGGGTGTTGTAAAATGTGGAGCGGAGGAAACTCCTGAACCGACTACCGCCATGTTGAAGCTTGAAGTGATTTTCCTCCAACTACCTGACGTATGAAGAAACATTTTGGCATCAACAAGTTCTCTGTGACTTCTGGAGTTTGTCCATGCTTCCAGATAAAGTTCAGGCATGCTAAGGGGCAAAATCCACCCTAAAACAATTCACATTCCTTTGCTTGTTGGCCAGAATTTAAGTTTCTCTGCCAGCCAGAAAAACAGAGCACAGACTCCTGATGATATATTGAGTTTCATCATTGATGGTGAAGCAGAATCAAGCTTTAGTCAGCTTGCTTTCTTCTTTATTTCCCCCTCTTTAGAGCAAAAATAATTGTCAATAGGACTCATTCAGCACTTCCAGATTTATATAACTCTGGAATCAAAATGGCTGTAGGGTTTTCTTTTCTACATCTCATAGACAAGAGGGTCGTCCTTGTTTCTTGTATAGAGTTATTTATGTTCAAAGATCCAAGACAGGACATTGAGTTTTCTGTTGGGGGACTTGCTTTAATCCTATCCAACATGGATATACTGAAGGGTCAGTGGGTAAAAATCCTCTTAACCTCGGAGCCTACTCACTGAGCTACATTTCGTAGAACAGCACCAGCAAAGGGTGTCGAACAGAAGACAAACTGGTTTCTTCAGGGAAGACAAAATGTACTGTAGCTGTAGTCCTGCCCACCAGTGTTTTCTTTGTGCTGTTAAGGATAACCTCTTCACTCCCTACTCAGTATCAGCACACTTTAACACAGTCCTGACATAATGTTGTGACAAGGTGTGTGATTATTCTGTGAGGTACATGGCTCCTTTGATAAAGGTAGATTAGATAACAGTGAAAATCCCAAAGTCCACTTATGATAAGCTTGTATACCATCTTAAACACGGGCATGTGACACTTGACAGGATAAAGCCTTTTTATTCACCAGGACCTCAAAATTCAATTTATTAGTTAAATAAGGCAGCTACCATATCCTTATATCATTGTGCTGGTGTGAAAAACATACATACAGGGCAAACAATTGTTTATATGAAGAAAGTGATTATAATACAAATAAGAGGGATCATGAAGTGTTGCTGTATCACATTCATAGCCCTGTGAAATTTGTATTTATGTAGCAAGCATGTACTAAACAACAGACTGTATTTTGGCAATAATGAAGTGCCCAAAATCTCATGTATTTCTCCAAACCATTGCGTATTTACTGCTAAATAAGAAACTACTGGAAACAAAAACATCTTTAAGGTATTGTTTAACAAGAATTTAAGGCTCCATAATTCAGTCAGTTTTCTCACCTTCATTTGGATGTTTTTCAGTCAAATTGGTCCATATAAGTATGTGATATTTAACTTTTCCAAAGAAGCCCCGCCCCCTTCAGACAGTTGCTAAGAAAAGCAAGGACAAAAACACAAATACAGAAACCTCACAAATAATGAAAAATGTTTGTGTTAATGTAGGAACCATTCTCTCTGAAGCGTTAAATATTTAAATACTTTCTGTTGCCAAACTTGTTAACGTAATGTAACCTTTCCTTCCAGTGGCACACTCGGACTCTGTGTTAACGTGGGATTTTGACCATGAGCTCAGTCGCTGTACTTACGCAGGAAAGCTTCAATGAGCACCGCAGTGGGCTCTTGCCAGAGCAGAGTGGAGGTGAGTATTTGGATTTTTAAGCCCATGCTAGATTTGAATGCAGTCACAGTCACAAGTGGCCTCACCCGTTTTTTATTGTACACGTTCAGCTGCTGTGGCAGGAACCAGTGCTGGAGAGGAGGAGGATGCCCTTCCTACCTACAAGGATGCCTTCCCTCCTCTGCCTGAGAAGGCGGCCTCACCTGAGGGGACCCAGGAAACTGCCAACGCCTGGACATCCAAGATCCGTCCTCTCAAGTCCTCTATTATCACCCAGGTAGAACATTTTCAAAGTTAACACCACATGTGAACTAAAAAGCATGATTATGATGTAAATACCTTTTACAATGTTCTGATGGAGTTGTGTGATATTTATTTATTCTCATGTTAAGTGTACACATGCTTATTTTGTAATAAAAACAAATATCTGTAACAACAAACTTGCAGTTAATCGATGTGAGCCGACATCTTGCTATTACTGTTTACTTTTGTTGTGCATTGTGCAACCCCTTGATTACAAAGGTTCCACTAAAAGCTGGTGGAAATGTGGGCTTGTTTGCTAGATGGCACAAAGGTTCCAAGAACCAGAGCTAATTTGATGGAAAAGGAGTAACAGTATACGATCACACAATTCTCAATAATAGGCTTAATAAACTTTCTAAAATGATCTCAAAACAAAGGCCACTAAGTTTAAGAACCACTGTCATGCACTGCGGATAGAAATTAGAATTAATGTTTTATTAAATTAGCTTTCAGTTCGAAGGTTTGCTTCTGTCCATGCTCAAGGGTTTCTGTCACTACTTCACTGTCACTACACTACCTTTTGTTTCTGCTAGATAACAACCGACAAACATACATCTCTTTTTAACTTGTCCTACTGGTTTGTGTGGAACTAACTTGACTGTGTACTTGAGTTGTCTGTATTTTATAGAACCCATTGGCTCATGTTTTTTACACTATGCATTGACAAATCCTTCCTTTTTTTTTTTTTTAGCTCATGGGTGGTTGCACGTCTTAGTTTTCAGTGCCAGTGGTTCTCGTTTTTTTGAAAGTTCAATCAAAGTAATCCTGTAACAATTGTATGTCACATCAGATTAACTTAATTTTTGTTTCTCCACATGAACTAGGTTTTCCATGTGCCGCTAGAGGAGCGCAAGTACAAGGACATCAACCAGTTTGGGGAAGGAGACCAAGCAAAGGTCTGTGTGGACATCATGCATAAGACCGGAGCCCACCTGGAACTCTCCTTGGCAAAAGATCAAGGTCTCTCCATCATGGTTTCTGGAAAGCTGGATGCCGTGATGAAGGCCCGTAAGGAGATTGTGTCCCGACTGCAGACTCAGGTCAAGAGAGCCGTCTTTGTTCATGATAACTGTATAAGGTATTAATGGTTGACGACGATGGTGCCAACTGTACATTTTAACCCTAACAGGCTTCAGCTACTGTTGCCATCCCCAAGGAGCACCATCGTTTTGTCATCGGCAAAAATGGGGAGAAGCTTCAGGAGCTAGAGCTCAAGACCGCCACCAAAATCCAGATCCCACGACCTGACGACCCCAGCAACCAGATCAAGATCTCTGGTACCAAGGAGGGCCTGGAGAAGGCGAAGCATGAGATCCTGTTGATCTCTGCTGAGCAGGTAAGATGACTCCTCAGACAACCAGCTTACAGACATCACAGCTTTTAGATATGTATTCATTGTTTTTCCCTGCCCTTTCTACTCCATTAGGACAAACGTGCTGTGGAGAGGGTGAACATTGACAAGGTGTACCACCCTTTCATCACCGGTGCCTACAATAGACTGGTAGGAGAGATGACACAGGAGACTGGTGCCCGCATTAATGTCCCCCCTCCAAGTGTGAACAAGACGGAGATTGTCATCACTGGGGAGAAGGAGCAGGTGGCCCTTGCTGTGGCTATGATCAAGAAGATTTCTGAAGACAAGGTAAACTCGAATGAAGTGGAAATGTCCCCGCTGTGGGACAAATAACTGAATATCTTACTCCATTTAATGTTGATACAGATGACACTGGTAATGAAAATGTTCCTGATCGACTGCCCTTTGTATTGCAGAAGAAGAATACCACCACCATTGCAGTGGAGGTGAAGAAGTCTCAGCACAAATATGTGATTGGCCCCAAGGGAAACACCCTGCAGGAGATCCTGGATAAAACTGGTGTCTCAGTTGAAATCCCACCTTCTGACAGCAGCTCAGAAACTGTCATCCTTCGTGGGGAGCCGGACCGTCTGGGTCAGGCCCTCACCGAAGTTTATGCCAAGGTATGGAACATTTTTTTTAAAGATGTTAAAATCTGTGACATTGGTAATTGTTAATAAAAGTGATGAGGTGTAACTTAACTTAAAGAACATGTTTCCCTTCACAGGCAAACAGCTACACTGTTTCCTCGGTCTCAGCTCCTTCTTGGCTTCATCGTTTCATTATTGGCAAGAAGGGGCAGAATTTGGCCAAGGTGACCCAACAAATGACCAAGGTCAGTTGAAGGATGATCTTCTAAATCATAGCACTTTAAATAATACTTTTTCGATTTCTTTGTGTAACTTATTTTTCATGCTTTTTTGTGTACAGGTGCACATTGAGTTCACCGAGGGAGAAGATAAGATCACCCTGGAAGGTCCCACCAAAGATGTGCAGATGGCGCAGAGCCAGATTGAAATCTTTGTTGCAGATTTGGTGAGTATTGACTTACTTAGACTTTCTTTATTGTCATTACACAATATACACAGCAGTGCAAGTTGGGTAACGAAATTTCGATGCAATGGCTTCCAACAAAGAGTGAGTAACAATAATGTCAGTCGGTGGAGTATAAAAAATATGTAAAAAAAAAAAAAAAGAGATATAAATATATACTATATATAAATATGGTGCTATGAGCTGTGTATAAACATATGTAAATGAACAAAAGTTATGTACAGGTTATTGCACAGAGCAAGTAGCAGCAAGTTGAATTATTGCACTAAGTAGTTGTATTGACTGTAAAAGTGAATATAGATATCTAGCATAAATATACAGAAAATAAATATACAGAAAATATTGCACATAACAGAAACAGTTGAGAAATGGTGAACATTGAAAATTTTAGGTGAGATTGTAAGTTTAAATTAAATATTGAAATTAAGAGGTAATTGTCTGTAAACCCAACTTACCTGTACAATCTTTGACCTTTTGACCCAAATCCTGCCAGTCGAGGGGGTTCCTCTGATGTCAGGTGTGGAGAGTAAAACATCTTGAACAACACTTGAAAGCAATAGTTGATATATTCACGTCTTTGTCTACTTTCATTTAAAAGATAAGCCGCATGGACTATGCAGAGATCAGCGTGGATCCCAAATTCCACAGACACCTGATTGGAAAAGGAGGTGTTAACAGTAAGTACAGTGTTACTTATCAAATGACAACAGTGCAGCAGAAACTGAATCTGCGTCATTCTCAAACCATGTTGATTTTATTTATAGTCAACCGCATCAAAGAGCTGCACAAGGTGACTGTCCGCATCCCCCCTGACAATGAGAAAAGCAACCTGATCCGTATCGAGGGGGATCCCCAGGGTGTGCAGGAAGCCAAGAAGGAGCTGCTTGAGCTTGCGTCACGCATGGTGAGAACAAACTTCAGTTCATAGGCAAGATGCTACAAATTGTATTGTGATGTATCATTATGATTAAATATACTGTGCCTTGCAGGAGAATGAGCGTACAAAGGACTTGATCATTGAACAGCGTTTTCACAGAGCCATTATTGGCCAAAAAGGGGAGAAGATAAAGGAAGTGCGCGACAAATTCCCAGAGGTGAGTTTAGTAACTTTTTGTGTCGGCTGCTGTGTGGTCGAGGTTTGCCTGCACTGAACCCATTAAATTTAACTCTGTAATATTTGTTCCAGGTCATCATCAATTTCCCCGACCCCGCGCAAAAAAGTGACATCGTTCAACTTAGAGGCCCAAGAACCGAGGTGGAAAAATGTTCGAAGTTCATGCAGAAGATAGTGGCTGAAATGGTAAATCTTCACTCATGTGTAATCTCAGATACCTTTAAGATAGTATGTTTAAGATTGTTTCATTTGGCAGCCATCAATGTAGCTGAGTGCTAACTATCAATGATTCCTTTTGTCAGGTGGAGAACAGCTTCTCCGTCTCCGTCCCCATCTTCAAGCAGTTCCACAGAAACATTATTGGAAAAGGAGGATCAAATATCAAGAAGGTACCGTATATTTAAAAGAGGATTTATGGAGTTGAATCAGGCTGTCAAAGTATGAGCTGATTTATTTTCTTTCGCTTTCTAGATTCGAGAGGAAACTAACACAAAAATCGACCTGCCTGCTGAGAACAGCAACTCGGAGATGATTGTCATCACTGGAAAGAAGGCGAACTGTGAGGCTGCACGTAATCGCATCCTGGCCATTCAGAAGGAGCTGGTAAGCAAACATGTATATTAGTCTGTGGAAAAAGCTTTGGCAGGTGGGTCTACATCTAGCACATATGGCTAATTAATGTCTCATTGTGTTCAGGCAAACATCACAGAGATAGAGGTGTCCATTCCCTCCAAGCTGCACAACTCCTTGATTGGGTCAAAGGGCCGTTTTGTGCGCTCCATCATGGAGGAGTGTGGCGGCGTGCACATCCACTTTCCCACTGAAGGCTCGGGGATTGATAAGGTCACCATCCGAGGCCCTGCGGAGGAGGTGGAGAAAGCCAAGCAGCAACTGCTTGCTTTGGCAGAAGAAAAGGTTTGTAGAAATGTCTCTAATGATAAAAAGTAGGGATGAGCCGGATACTCGTTTTAGACGAGTATCCGTTACGGATAAAGCATTTTGGACGAATACGATTGTGAATAAAATCCATCAATATCTGTGTTCGTGCTGAAGGAAAATCCTCATTGTGTAACTGACTGTCTTCGCGCTCTGTGATTAGCCAGTCACACACAGCGCCCGCCCCTCCCTACACAGACACGTCTGTGCACATCTCTCGCAATATACGCGCGGTGCATTTGACAAGACAGAGCTGAAAACGGCTCGCGTCGCGTCGGTCAATGCTTCGGCTCAGGTCGGATATTTTTTTTTTATTTTTATTTTTTTTTACCGTCTGCTTGCTCTTAGTTTGGCTGGTGATATGAAGTCAGTTGAAAAACTTTGCTCGTACTGAACGCGGTGCTTTTGAGAAGAATACAGTGAACAAGGCTGACATATTATTTCCCTGTTTGCCATCACTGGATGTTTGCATGAATCATGAAGTTCACACAGATCATTAAAAATAAACAGACCACTTACACACATACACACATAAAGCTGAACACACAAATTAGCTCATATTAATATTTTTAATGTATGTGGCTGCATGCAGTATCTGACACTTTCTCTCTGCAGTTCATGAAAATAATATTATAAATATTATTGAGATATACTGTATATAGGCTTTGAATACAGTTTATTAGCAACTTCTGATCAATCCATATCAATTTCAGACTTAAAATAATGTACAGTTTTAAGCCCCACCCATTTCTGCACTCACTTCCGGTTTAGGCACCGCCCACTCCGAGTACAGATACAGATAATGTAGATGGTTAAACAGATACAGATAGTGGTGTACTCGCTCATCCCTAATAAAAAGTGAACTTCTGTTGACCTTGTTTAACTGGCAGCCATTTGACTGGGGCGGAGAGGGAGGGGTGACATGGCTAAGAGCTGCTTCTGTGCCTCATTGGTCGTACATCACTTCACACTGAGAACTTCTTTCAGTGTCTTTCAGCTCTCAGACGAAAACAGCAAGCTTGCGTATAGCTCTTGTCAGAAACTGAGGCTGAAATTTGTTTTGGTTGCTCCAGTTTTTCTTTCTTAAGATTAAATCATATTTGGCCCATTAAAACTTGAATCAGGCGGTTTTGAGTTTCAGTTGAGCATGAAGGAATTTTCCGTCTGTTATGACTTTGAAGTTAATAAGAGGCTCTTTTGTGCTGACCTTATAATCCAGGTTGACTTGTAATACATTTCTATACATAAATATTTCTCTCCAGCAAACGAAGAGCCACACTGCTGAGCTGCGCGCTAAGCCAGAATACCACAAGTTCCTCATCGGGAAAGGTGGTGGAAACATCCGCAAGGTTCGCGACAGCACCGGAGCCAGGATCATCTTCCCCACCGCAGAGGACAAAGACCAGGAGCTCATCACTGTGATTGGCACTGAAGAAGCAGTGCGGGAGGCCCAGAAGGAGCTGGAGGAGCTCATCAAGAGTTTGGTAAGGCTCCAGATGACTTTTGAACGTAGCAGAACAGGGGGAGGACACGGTTTTGATTCTCTTACAAATGCCTGAATGTTAAATATATTCATTCTGTGGTTGTAGGACAATGTCATCGAGGACAATATGAACGTTGATCCAAAGCACCATCGCTACTTTGTGGCTCGCCGTGGCCAAGTCCTGCGGGACCTTGCTGATGAATACGGTGGTGTGATGGTGAGCTTCCCTCGCACGGGTTCTCAGAGCGACAAGGTCACCCTCAAAGGAGCCAAAGAATGTGTGGAAGCAGCCAAAAAGCGCATGCAGGAGATTGTTGAGGACTTGGTTAGTAGACACAGTTCTGTTTTGCTAAGGTGGTCTTTATTGTGTGTGTGTGTGTTTTTTCTCCCCCTCCTCTGTTTGGAAATGTAACTGATCTGCCTTCTCTTTCCCTCCTTTTTGAACATTTTCCGTTCCAGGATGCCCAAGTGACCACCGAGTGCGTGATTCCTCAGAAGTTCCACCGTTCTATCATGGGTCCCAAGGGCTCGAGGATCCAGCAGATCACCAGAGATCACAATGTACAGATTAAGTTCCCCGAGCGCGAGGACCCACAAGGTAAACACATGATGAGTGTGACTGGGGAATGGAGGCCTTGTAAATATGACTTTCTAATCAAACCTTGTCTGATTCACTGTCTCAACAGCACCTCCTGCAGAGGCCCCTATTCAGGAGAATGGAGAGGCCAACGGAGAAGTGAAGGAGGCTGTTGATCCAAACGCACCCAAGAAGTGTGATGTGATTGTGATTTCTGGTCGTAAGGAGCGGTGCGAGGCTGCTGTGGAGGCACTGAAGGTGTGATTTAGTTTTCTTAAGAGAGCTCAGTTCTGTTAGTGCTGCTGCTTTGGTCCCTAACGGTCTCCTTTCCTTAGGCCTTGGTTCCCGTCACTATTGAGGTGGAAGTGCCTTTTGAGCTTCATCGATACATCATTGGACAGAAAGGAAGTGGCATTCGCAAGATGATGGATGAATTCGAGGTGTGTGTTGCAGATTTATTGGTCGGCACAGAGATGCACAAGATTGTTATTTTGCTGCTTGCTCAGCCTGACCTCCCTGTCTCCCTCCAGGTTAATATTCAAGTGCCTGCTCCTGACCAGCAGTCTGATAAAATCGCCATCACCGGCTTGGCCAATCACCTCGACCGCGCCAAAGAGGGCCTCTTGGAGCGTGTCAAAGAGCTGCAGGCCGAGCAGGAGGATCGGGTTAGTACTGTGTGGAGACCTTGGCCTTTCATTGCCACTGTATTCAGAGTCGATGTCGGTGTGCACTGACGTCAACTGAACTCTTTCTGATGTTATTTTGAAGTGTCTCTTTATGAGCCCCACACACTCATGCAGCAGTTCACTTATCTCTGAGATTACCTTAAAGGCCACTCTCATGATAACCTTGAATGAGGATAGAGCTTAATGGAAATTTCCCCGTTGAGGGACCAATAAAGGAATCTTACCTTATCTTATCTCAGCTTTTCTTGTGGTGTCCTAACTCGGAGAATTGTTTGTGTCAACCTCTGTGCAGGCACTCAGGAGCTTCAAACTGACCATCACTGTGGACCCCAAGTATCACCCCAAAATCATCGGACGCAAGGGTGCCATTATAACCACCATCCGCACTGAGCATGACGTCAACATCCAGTTCCCAGAAAAGAACGATGAAAACCAGGTAAGGCATTTCTGCCAATTATTTCTTATAATTACAACCCAGAAATGAGAGAAATAAAAATGAACCCTTGTACTCCATCAGCACAGCAGGTGGTGCTAAATTACCAGTTCATACATGACATGAGAGCACCAATTGAGAATAATAGTTCCACCAACTATAGGATATCATCATAGAAATTATTATGGGAGAATAATATAAGTGTTTATTTTCCATACAGTAACAGTTTTTTTTAATGTCATGTTGAATTTGCTGCTGTTCCTCCACAGGATCAGATTACTATTACAGGGTATGAGCACAAAGCCATAGCAGCACGAGATGCCATCCAGGCTATCGTGGATGAGCTTGAAGAGATGATCTCCGAGGACATCACCCTGGACAGCAGGGTCCATGCCCGCATTATCGGAGCCCGCGGCAAGGGCATCCGCAAGATCATGGATGATTTTAAGGTGAGGCTGCTGAGAGGACGGGAGATGTTCTTATTAGTGGACTAAAACAACATGACAACATACATTTGCTTAATAACAGTGTGCATGTTTTTTGAGATTACACCGTGTTGACGCTAATAGCTTGTAAGCACATTCTTATCTGGTAAAAATCCGTACTTGCAGCTTCTTACCGTCACTTCTACACTTGGCAACATAAATGGATCTTTTTTAGTAATACAAGGTATTAACCTTGAAGTAGGGCAAAGAACAGTTTTCAATACCAACAATTGAAGTTCTTAACTAGACGTGTAGGCAGGTATGCAAACCCTTATTCTTCTTAACTTTTAATACTTACATTAAAATAAGATAAGGCTTTATTCGTCCCACAGTGGAGAAATTCAATAAATTCATTATTGATACTCCTGTATAAATTGATTTAATTATTATAAATAAGAATTTTAATAACTGGGTAAGATCATGTTGTTTGTCTTTGACATGGCTTGGTATCCATCTGTTTTAGGTTGATCTCAGGTTTCCCCAGAGTGGAGCTGCAGACCCGAACCTTGTGACAGTCACAGGCCGCCCTGAGCTTGTGGATGAAGCCATCGACCACCTCCTTAACCTGGAAGAAGAATACGTACGTTTTCTGTGCATGGACTGTTAATTTTTGCGGTGATGTAAAAGGAAATATTTCCTAATTAGCACTAATGTATTCTCTTGTTCCACTCTTGTCAGATGGCAGATGTCGTGGAGAACGAGGCGAAGATGGCCTACATGAGGCCTCCTGGGGGGAGCGCCGCTGCCATGGATGAACATCGTGGCCCATCCAAAGGCTTCGTGGTGAGGGAGGCTCCCTGGACCACTGCCAATGAGAAGGTGAGCGTTTTCCCACCAGCCTGACGCTGTTTTCAAATTAGAATTGGTCACACCTTGGTTTCTTAATTCCTGTTTTCCGTCCTATTTTTAGGCCCCTGATATGAGCAGCTCTGAAGATTTCCCCAGCTTTGGAGCCCCAGTGGCAACCAAGACCTCTCCCTGGGGACCCAAACGCTTCTAAGCCGTGCTGCTACAGATGGGCCTGAACTTAACCGGACACAATCTTCCCCTCCATCGTCCCCCTCTTGACCTGGACTGACCGCTGACCCTAAAAGTCTTCAGTTCTGAGAATGTCATCCTTCTCTGTCTACTTATCCTGGTCTGCCCTCGCAGATTCATCAAGTTAAAAAGTGCTTTCAGATACTGTAATTGACTTGTGAGCTTTGTATCGGCATTAAATGATACTGTCTTACGCTAAAAAAAAATAATGTGACAGATGTTGCGGTTAAGTCTTCAGTCTGTACAAGTCTGACATTTAAGTGTTTATTAGACCTGACATTTCATTGTGGTTTGAACTGTTATACCAAATTCAACGGTGGCCAGACATCAGTTTTTTTGAGCTGCCCTTAGTTGCCTTCGCAGGGTGGGGTAAAGGGATTGAATTACTGCTGGTGGCGCGTTCAGACATGATGCCTGACCGACGAGGGGCCAGCTGTTTCAGTAACCCGCCCCCCTCCTGCTTTACTCATGTAGCTGAGTGAAAATTGTCAGTCTTAGCCCTCGAGCACACCGTCGTGGTCGTCCTCCGTCACATCTTTCCATTTGCTTAGCTGTGCTTTTGTGAATATGGTCAAATAGTGGCACGTACCTTGTAGCCTTATCAATTGGTAATCTTTACTAAGGGAGGGGGGGGGAGGAGGGGAGCGGTTTCGGCCACTGCAGAACGGCACCCATTCAAACTGCCAGATGCTTGGAGATCATGCCAGAACTAAACATGTTACAACACTAGGTCTAGAGCTCCAACGTGTCAAACCTCACACTAACTGTTGAATGAACTCTTTTGACATTCAAAAGTAAAATCACTCTACAAAAGATAATGACTGTGTTTGTGTGCAACATCAGACCATCTCGTGCCAACTATCTGTCTAGTGATGTCCTGTGTTACTCATCCTCTGTATTGGGTCAGTGTCCAGTCCCTTTGTCTTCCAGTTGCTATGCAGATTGTTCTGTTAAATAGCAATGGCCCTTTTTATCAGCCTTACAACTAGAAAGATACAAACCAGGTAGAGATGATGTCTAGGTGCTTTTTTAATGGACAGCTGGAAGGTATGTTTGTTGTTCCTTTGAAAGCTCTCAGAACATTTCTCCCCCCGCAGTTATTGTAATTAGTTTAATTTTGCCTGAGGAGTGCAGATTTAGCTCGCTAGCTGCTAATTCAACATCTAGCATCAGCCTACCTTGGTTTATATCCTCCTAGCATCGAATGAAAGATTATGCAAATACCATTGAAGTGAACGGTTATGGATGACACTGGAAAAGAAATTGTCCAAAAAGTCAATAAAAATTGAAAATCTTTTGCGCATCCAAGAGTCTTTTGTAAAGAGCAAAGTTACTCATTTATTCATAAAATGTAAAACAACCTCAAAGGAATGAAACTGGTAAATCAGACACATGCAAAACTGTGCAGCTGTGACCTGGTACTGTTTTTGATGTGAACTGTGAATCTCAGTTTCATGTGCTTAAAAGTTTGCATGCCAGTCTTTCTTACCTGCTGATGGTGGTGTTGGGTCAAAGGTCATGATGATCCACTCCTGACACTCTTCTTTGGCTGCACCCTATCAATGAGGACTATAAACATATAAAAATAGCAATAATATTATTTTAAAATTGACTCTATACTTTATTATTATTTTGTGTCTTACTGAGTCATTACTAGATTGTATTGAACAATACAATAAAATAAAATAAATCTATTACTCTTAAAGTTTGCTCAAATGGTTTAGAAAAATGTTCTTTAACATTTGAGATACATTTATATTTTCATTTTCTTATACCAGTAAAGGCTTTATTGATTTTTCAAAATAAAAGAATAATTTTATATACAACCCAAAATTTCAGCTTGATTGAAATGAAACTTAAAAAAAAAAGGTTTATTATCCACCTGCCTAATATATACAGCAAATTTTATGGCTCATTTAGTCTTTTTTTTTTTAATGGCCTAAAATTTTAGGATTTTACCAAAGTCGTGAATATTTGTATTGGTCATTTGAACAACAGAGATCAGCTGCTGAAGGTCAGTTGAAGGTCACTTGAAGGTCAAACAGGTGAAGCAGTTTCCTTCATCCTTAAAGTCTACACAGGTGAAGTTGGCATCTTTAGATAAAAAAAACAGTAAGTGGAAATCATACATGTGATAATTGTTGCGTCAATACGTTTCTGTTGATGGACAAAAGGAAGTTTGAATTTTGACGCTTTCAGAATTAAAAGTTAGCTAATTTTCCGGCGTTGCTAATGCTAACGGCTAGTTAGCTAGCAGTGATGGAGAGAAGACATTTCCAACTACATGACAGCAACAGTAAAAGACATGGAAACGTTACAGCTGGATGAAAGAGAGGAAAACAGACTTCAACAGCAGAAAAGGTGAGTCAGATAAACTCTATTTTTCTGTCTCTCTCTCTCTGTTAGCTGGTTTGGCTAATGCTAATGTGGCTGTGTGTGATTAACCTGCAGTGTTGTTGATGATGGAGGCCATGATGTTTGTTTGTTTGCTTATTTTGGCTGATGCTAATGTGGCTGTGTTGTTGTTAATGTTCATAATGTTTGTTTGTCTGAAGGTTATTTTGCTGCTGTCACAAAGATATTAATTTATTTTTGAATTATCAGCCAGTTTCCAGTTTCCATGTTCTGGTCGTTCGCCTGTTGATGGTTTCTGTGGTTTGCTGTCTGTCAGCTGTTGGTTTCATTCACTTGTTTCGGTTTCAAGAGTTTTTATGAGTACTGAGCTTTAATGAGTGCTGTTGGCCTTGTAGCATATTTATACTAAGTGCATATAGTTCAATATCTGTGACCGTCTTAAGTCATGTGTTGATCCTTTTTGATGTGACTATAAGCTTTTATATCAAATATAACTTGAATGTATTGCAAGCAGTGCATATGCCATAAGTTTTTTTTGGAGCAGATGCATCCAAATACCATGTAAAACACAAGACTTACATCCAGGAAGCAGGTGTTGGTGTCCTGCATGAAACCAAAAGTCATGGCTGACTGTAAATGAACGGGTGTAAGGCAATTACTTTGACCCAAACCATGATCTTTTCCTGAAGTAAAGTTGTGTTATTTATACACAGATTGATGAGGCCGGCTTCTTAGTTACTGCATATGTGTAGCTCTTTTTTCAGTCTTACAGACCATGTAAAGCACTTCACATACACAGAGGTTACCATGCAAAGTGCCACCTGCTCATCAGGAGCTGTCACCAATAACCATTCAGACACACACAGTCACTCACAGCCGTCTTGAACAGTTTCAGGTTCAGTGTCTCGTCCAAGGACACTTCGACATGCCGGCTGCAGGGGTCAGGGATCAAACCACCTCCTGAGCCACTGCTCGAAGATGCCAGGTCTGACTGAGCGTCTGAAGGCATCACTTGGTTTCTGAACCGAACTGAAATGAGTGTTTAGGTTAGATTGAAGATTTCAATCTATCCAACCCTAGAAAAACAACAGCTGGCCCCCGTCGGGCCCCTGTGGTTTAATCCCACCGCTGATTGGACTCTCTAAAATAACGTACATGCCGTCTCCAGCCAGAACAAAGAAAGCACTATTTCCCTGCTCTCACATGGCGACAACTTACAAATGCAATTGCTCCTCTCAACTAAATACTTAAATACCTTTCATTCCGTTTAAAACGACCCAAAGGGCAATTTGTAATCAATGTCAAATATTTTTTTTTCTTGCATAGCTCTTTCAATATCAGGAATTTAAAAATCTCCTCCCTTTTGTGGTTCACATGTGTGCGTGTTTGTGAAATACTTGAGCAGACAGAAGAGAGTGGAGATGAATTTATTTCCCCCCCGTTCGTCTCTCCTCCTCTTGAATGCTGATAGAGCTGCACTCTCAACACTCATGAAGTGCTCCTGTGTGTTTGAAAGGAGCAACGTAAAGCTCTCACCAGAGCTGTGAGGCATAATCATGACACAATTAAGATAATTTCCCAACGACTGCTGGTGGCGAGAAAAGCAATTTTTACGCCTTGTAATCGAGTCTGGCTGTCAGATTAAGATAGCAGGTGATTTGAGGGAAATTGTCTTGGCTAACTCTTTGGAGTGGGATCCAGGTGGCCTCAGGTATCTCTTTGCCCATTGAGGTTGCCCGTAAGGTAACACAGTTTTGATTTTGAAAATGAAAGAAACATTTGAGTGGTGGATTTGTGTCTCTGGGCATTTGTCGTCTTATTACCTGCCTCTGCTGCCATCTGCTTCTGCATCTAGTGACTTAAAAGAGCCAAGTGGCCCGTTATCTGTGTCTCACTTTCTTTCCGTCTCCGTCTTTCACTTGCCATCCAATGACAAACTCAAAATTCAACACATTCTGTGTGAGATTAGCATGTGTGGGGCTGGAAACCTGAGCAGGGTGTTAGCTTCTCGATGCCAATAAATATACAAATATTTCAGTGCTAAAGAAGAAATATTATGATTGTTCAAGGCAAGACATGAATTAATGCACTTGTTTTTTCAGCTTGCTTTACAGAAGATGTATGAAAAAAAGAGTAAAATATTGAGAGTATTGACATACTCTCAATATTTTAAAAAATCACCTCTCTAACTGAACTGACATCATTATCGTGTTTAATCTGTTTTATTCTTTCTTAGTTTATTGTCATCTTCTATTTTATTTTACTCTTTTTTTCATACATCTTCTGTAAAGCAAGAAGATGTATGAAAAGATGTCACTATAAATGTATTTTAGATATACAAATATACATATACATACAAAGGAAGTAATATATAGACAGTACAGATTGTGATCCAGGTACACAGTGGCTTTCAGACCTTCTGCACACCTTAATGTGTTGTAAACTTACTTGGATTTAATGTACTTTTTGGGGCCATTCATTTACACACAATTACTCATAATGACACAGAAAAAAGATGTTTGTACATAGTTTTACAAATTTATATAAAAACATAAAAAATATTCAGACCCTTTGCCGTAACACTCCAAATTAAGCTGTTTGAGGTATACAGCTTGATTGAATGGTCACACATCTCTATAGGCCCCCTCATTTCATGGTGTTTGTCCAGAGCAAAAACCAAACCATGAGGTCCAAGAGACTCTGTGTTCACCTCTGCCTCCAAACAGGCCTTTTCCCCATCACACACTTTGACTTGTCACAGTAGGAAAAACACAGGAAAACATTGAAATGATTGGGCTGCACCAACTATTCTCTGAGTGGAAAGTCCTTCCAATGTCTCAGGAACCATTGGCTTGTTTTGAACTAGTGATTTACTAACTCAATCTGCACCATCAAAACTTAAATGTCTTAACTAGTGAAGAGTTCAGTTATGTGTAAGTCTTTGCTATGAAGCATCTGTCGAACTTCCAATCAAAAATGATATATTAAACTTAACTGGCAGTATTTTGTAAATGAGGTGGTTTTCTTATAACGACATATGTGTGTTTTTGATTCTGTAGTCTTCATTGAGAGTGAGTGGGAAACAGTTATTATGCTAATGCTATTGATTTGGTCAGATATGTCGACCATATTTCTTCTTCTACTCTTCTGTTTAAAAAGGTCAAATGTTAGCAAACTCCATTTCTACTCATAGGTTAAGTTTGAATTTAAGAACAACTTGTGCAACCTGATCCAGGACTCGTCCCCGAACTCAAACTCAGGATTCAGGTCAAGGAGGTGACCAAGAACCCAATAGACACTTAATCAATACTTAGTATGTAAATAAGATATTAAATTTTTTTTTTGTATTTTATTCAGTTTCCAATGTTGCGTTGTCGTTGTGTTGTGAATTGAATTAACTGCCAAAAAAGTACATTCATTCTATTTTGGATTAAATCTTTAACACAAGAAAGTGCACAAAAAGTGAAGGTAGTTTCCAAAGCTTTTATCAACCAGTTCTCAGAGGATCCTACGATTTGTAGTAACAATTACCACCATTATTATTCTAGTGCATGTTGTACAGCATGAAATAGCCGGCGTCTCGAAGAGCGGAGGGATCAAGTTAAAATTCCTCCCTCCACTAGATGGCATTGATAGACTTGAATTTGATCTTCTCCTCATCAGCCTGCTCAGTTTGTACACATCCCCTCACACATCTCGTACATTAGAGTATGAAACGAAACTGGCCCACAAGTAGATAAATCTCTCCTCTTTCACGCTACACACTGTGTCTACTATTCAGTTGTAAAAAGGAAAACTGGATTTTTTTTTTGCTGTATTCTCCAAACATTACCTTTTAATAGCAACATTATGATGATTATTTTGTGCAAATATTTCAAATCCACTTTCTTCTTCTTCTGTCTCTAAATCTTTGTTGTATTTTAGTGATTGTTTCGCTTTAGCAGAAATGCAAAAGAATACATTTTCACCCATCGGTTTAGAAATAATGTCTATGTGCACCTTTATGATTTCAAAAGACTATTTGTGGAGAATATCCCAGATACATAGATGGCTCTATCTCCGGATATATTTTCCCAACAGATTTATCAAACAAATGAGTCGTCTAACGTCGTCATGCAGTAGTAATGAGGGTGATAGCTTACATCCTGTGTGTTTGAATTCATCCATGAGGGGTTGAATATTCCAGCTGTGGCATCATTCATCTTAAACTTTTCTGCAGTTTGGACACAGAAAAAAAAAATTAAATTGCATGAGTGTCTTCTGGCTTGAATGTCTAATTTTAATATTTTATGTGCTAGAAAAAGACCCCATCTGTGTGTCTGTCTGGGTCAATTTGGATTTTAGGGCCCTGGCAGTAAATGGCGCAGGCGGACTGTGGAATCCCCCTGCGATTGAGACTGGCAGGGCTCAATCAAATGATGAGAGGCAACACATTCACATGCCAGCGAATACAATGTTCCCTGACACACTCCCCAGAAAAGGCTTGGCTATGTGAAATTTTGCTGAACTTAAAGACTCATATTAAAAAAAAAAACATCCAATTTGCCTTCTGATTTGTCCTGCACTGGGTTTGGCTCGGTCAAAAATCAGCCGCCACATTTCAGTGCTTTCTCGAATCCGTCGACAGGACATGGGCAACATATCTTAAGATTTTAGCGAGAGAATGGGTTCGTCCACACACCTCCAGTATTTATTGACTGTGTCAGCATTTGTGCCGTTAGAAAGAAGGCAGGGAAATCTAAAGGAGAGATGTGAACAAGCTTTAATGTTGGGGCTCGGTTGTAGTGGCCAGCAGGGGTCACATGTGGCCAGGGAATTCACCGCTCACTTAAAGGCTCTATCTGCCATCCAGATGTAAACAGGAAGGTCGCCCACCACCAGAATTCAGCATCTGCCATGATTCTGCTGAGATGTTCGTGATCTCTCTACCTAATATTTTCAATCTGTTTCTCTACAGTTTTTATTTCTGTCTGATCACACAGAATCTTTTGCAAATGACTGGCAGATCTTTTATTATGACACCAGACAACAATCTCTTATATTAAAGATCCCCTACACACTTGTTTTTAAGCCATATAAAAACAGACTGTTCGGGGAAAAAAAAAATGATCTGAGATGTTTCTACAAAAAGCTTCAATAAACTACTTATGGATTCTCAAAAGAGCATTTACTCCTGCTACCTCACCGAAAAACCCAGAATCTATGAATATGCAAATAGATTTCATTTAACTACTGGGTGTTGCAGATTTCAGTGAAAGGTCCATTCTCAGTGTATGTAAACTGAAGGTTTCAGGTTTCCACATCACACTTGTGTAAGTTGCATATTTGGGTCATGATTGGCTTCCAAATTACTTGTGATGCCACAAAATTAGGCTCTTTGGTTCAAGGTAAATGCAAATCAATGTTCCCCCTTCAGGAGATACAAACTCTGCCTATATATACATCAGGTGAAGTAATAATAAGCAAAAACACTTCCTGACTGGAGGGGGTTTGTAATATATTCTGGTGTTGTTAAAGGTTTGTTTACATCAGCGGTGTTTGTGTGAATATACCTTTGATTTATGTGGTTTAAAAAATGCCAATTGAGCCTTTACTACTAACCAATGCTAAACTAATAATTTATAACATTTACATAGAAATAAATGGCCATTTTTGTCATTGAAGCCTTTTGCTCTTTGCATCTCTTCTGTCATTTTTTACTGGACAGAATATAATCAGAGTAAAGCAGGTCATGCATTCAGTGTCCCTGAACACATCCAGGTGCTCGTCACCCGGCTCGTTCTTAGTTGTGTTTTACCACTAAAACAAAGCGTAGAAAGAAAAAAGCCCTTCAGGTGAGTTCCTCCCTGAGAAGGTGTTGGATGTCCTCGTGTTGCTGCACGTTACAGCCCGCAGCTGCTGCTATCACTCACTGCTCAGCCTTGTTTTTAAGACCGACCTTACCACAACAAACTGATGAACAGACGAGATGGCACTTTAGCACTTTACTGTTTGTTGTTGACGCTCTGACTCATAATTTAAATGCCTTTTGTCACCCTGCAGGGAATGTAATTGTCAGTGTAATTAACTAAGTATTTTTTGACCACATAATGTTTGTTTTGTGGATTTAACGGTGCATTGCTTTGAACAGCATTACATCAGAAAGCAGGATATAGGTGTTTATCATGACCAGTTCTTCAAGCGTAATTTCCATTTCATTTCTGTGTGTATGAAAATATTTTATAAGAAATCTTTGATGTATATGTAATCACAGTAGACAAGTTTATGTCATGGGAGGAATTGGACTCTTGTACCTCACAACATTTATATATAGTAACTAACATTAATGCATGCTAACTTTGATTGATTTCATAAACACCTGCAAGTTTAAGAGTTAATATATTTTCATGTTGTGCAGAAATGAATGGAAACCAATGGATGCTGGAATGGTTCATTACTAAAACAGGCTTGTTGTGATGCCAATGATATGTGATTTGTAGTAAAACACAGAGATAGACCTTTAAAAATTAACTACTAAATAAATTAGTAGCATGATGCAAAGCAATGTTTTTAGTCGGCGACAGTAGCTCATAAACAAAATGCACCAACAAAAGCAACACAGAAGAAGACTGCGGGCGAGTCTATGTAAACAATACAAGATTTAAAACGTGGTCAAATGTAATGTGAAGAAATAAAAGCAGTCATCATGCCTGTGTGTTACTGATGCTGGCAGAGACCTTTGGTGAGTCACACTCTGGTGAGTGCAAACAGAACTTTGTTTACAATAAAGCCTCCCAGGGCAGCTGTAATCTTCTGGGATGTAATACAGCATCAGATCACCTGGGCACGCCGATGTGTGTCACAGCAATTAACACCACTGCAACTCATGGCATTCTGGGAAAAAGCACGCGTGTGCTCCCACCTCCCCTGTCCTGCAGAAAGTTCATGGTAGATGGTGATGAAAAATGACTGCAGGAAAGAGGATTTGGCGAGGCGCTTTCGCACAATGACATTGTCTGAACTACAGCCTCCTCGGCGTGCTGTGCCTCAGCGACAGCCCTTTAGTATTTCCTGTCAAACAGAGCATTGTTGCTTTTAGTTCACCTTAAGTGTCTAGACAGTGGTTTTCCTGCTCCGTTGGTTCTCTTGGATTGAGGCCAAATCTTCACTCTTGGAGGTGATAAGAGTCTTATCTTGCTGTTAGAGGGGCTAGAGACTGGAGCAGAGCTCAAGTGAGTGTCACTCAGGTGGGAGTGTGGGCACCTTTAAGAGCAGCAGGGATAGTCAGCCGGCTTACAGCACTGACAATGAAACGCACAAACATCAGACCCTCATATTCACTTTGACTCATTCTTTAAAGATGTGTTTGAAATCAGGAGCTGAAACTTTCACAACTTCTCCTGCACGGCTGAAAAGGATGGAAGCACTTTCTGAGTTTCTCTTTTTTTTTCTTCCCTCGGCTCTACAGAGACCGTGGGTATTATTTATTCCTTGCTCATTATTGTTTTGGGTTATTCTGTGCTGGTGACCCGTTGCACAACAGACGGGGCACGCCGAGGTACCAAGTGTCCGAAAATGCAAGAAAACTTGCCGTTGTATAAACCACGCCAAATAGCTGGCGAACAATACCGAACAGCCGTTTCCAAAGGGAGCTTTTTACTTTCGGCGCCACAATGATAAATTATGAGATTGAGGTCATCCTTTGACATACAGTGAACGGCCTACATTCTTCCTGACAAAGGGCAAGAGGGTAATACAACGACTATTCAAGCGCTTCCCTTTAAGCTTGTCTTTGCTGGAGAATGTTTGTTGTGAAAAGTCCAAGGTCCCTCAAGTAAAAATCAATCCGTGGATTGTGCGCTGGTCCTTGTTTGAAGTCCATTGTGGCTATATTCCCCAGCCAGGTAACACAAGAATGCCGCTTTTATTCTCGGCATAGTTGATCCACAATATTGGCAAATGGTCCTTAATTCCGCTCTATGCAAGGTAACTCTCCAGCTTGAAGTAATTCAGACTCTTTTCTTTTCTCTTTGAATGGTGGGCTTGTGTTGCAAAATGAAAAGGAGTCAATAGATGTGGATGATTTATTCAAGGCAAAAGCATTAAGACTTTGGAATGAGAAGCATGACTGTATTCTTTTGCGAAGGACACGTTATTTTCTACAACACAAGGCAAAAATCTATGGCTGCTCAATTCATTCTGCGCTCACAAAAGAAAGTGAATTGATAAAAGGGAGGGAGGGAGGGGAGGGAAAAAGTTTGTCTGAATTCATAGATAGGCCCCGTGTTCGACGGAGGTAATGCACATTTTAAAGCCGATAGCCATGCGCTCCGTTTTGGGCCATTTGAGACATAACCTTGCTTGTCCATTGTGACTCAGGCATACTTTCTATCATTCATATCATAGAGAATGTTTTATGTAAACTTTTTTTCCCCTGAATACAGATTGAAGAAATATTTCATGCTGGACTAGTGATGCATATTCATCTCCATTTCTCATAGTTCATGTCTAAGGAGTGGCCAAGGATATCATCAAATTTGCTTGAGATGAGAGTTAATTTTTCCTTCCACATCGTAGCCATAGATTCTGTCCCTCACTGTTATTTTCTGGATGCTGTGTTGTTTTTATTTTGGCCATACGTGTTGTATAATCACACTGTTTTTGACGCCTCAGTCGCTCTGACATTTGATGGCGCAGCCTGTCAGGCCTTGTCTTGGATTAAGGGCAGCATCAGACAGACATATGTCCTTTCTGCTTTTGTATTGGTTGGGTTTTTTTTTTTTTTTTTTTATCTGGGCGAAATATAATTTTTATCTCACTTCATTCAGAATGACAGTTCCTCAAAATCGCTCCACACCGAGGGATATTCATTACTTTTTGTAGACCTGCCTGGGTAGCCCGTCAACTTTTCATCTCCCTTCATCTCTCATCTATTTCACTCTCTCAGAAAGCCCGTTTTTTTTTTTTTTTTTTTTTTTTTTCCCTGGCAATTTTCCTGCTTTACTTTGCTATGACCTTCCTGCTTAAATTGCTTGGCTTGTGTTATTCACAGTTTGAGATTTACAGAGAATAATATTGCACCATAGGATTTCCCACACTCTTAGGTGCCCAATAACTTGTGACAGAATTTCTGTGGCCTGGTTGTCTGTATTTTCTCAGCTTAGGTCGAGGTGATGGGGGCTGTAGTTCTCATCTAGCGCCGCCGAACAAAATGCTCAACCCGTCATGTGGAGCCGAAACTGCACACATAGTTCACAGCAGCGGATTCATTCAGGAAAGCGTGATGAAAACTAGAACTAATAAAGGATATTTTTTGGGGGGTAAATCGGAGGCAGGGATGAGACTGAATGAGCAGGCCACATGCATGTTTGTGTCGGCTGCACGTACGGCAGGTGAACAGAGGAATAAGGGGTCGGCATGACGAGCCGAAATGGAGCGTGTGCTCTTGCAAATGTGGAGTATAAAACAGCCAAAATGGGTAATTTCAAAAGCCTCTTTACACGTTTTACTTCATTTAAGACAGTGAGCGCTTATCTCTTGTCTTGTCACCACTGCACGAAAATGTATAAAAGGGGATGTGCACAAGTAGACCTTATTCAAGTTTCTTTCCCTCTATTTTGCAAAGAGGCTTTCACATTGTCACTCTCTCATTTGAGGCACATAATAGTGTCTGGAAGTCTCTGTGGTCCATTGTCACCCACAGGACTGGTTGTCCATTTGGAGCATCTAAAATACTGGGAGGGCTTTAATCTTTCTTCATTATTTTCCAATTTTGGATAAATGTGCTCATAATACCTCCCTCCTCTTCTAAATGAAACTCTTTGACTTTCTCCCCGTCCCTCATTTCTGCCGCGCCACACTTTTCACTCGCTTTCATCTTTTACACAGGACAAATAAGTAGTCCAAGTGTACGCTACCAAATGTGGAGATAGAAGGATAATTGAGTCGATAAACATTAGGGTCAGGGTGAGATCATTGTTCAGGAGGCGCTTAGTCCAATCTCAGCACGCATATTACCATATTTTTGTCATTTGCCGTAACAGTGAGAATTGACCCAGGAAGGGCTACTTCACAAAACTGTGATTGTGTGGATAGTTAACAGGACATTTAGGGTCACACTGCCACTGCCTGCCTGCTATAACATCTTCTGTATAGAGCTGCATCTTATAATGCAACTTGCAGCCGCTGTGCAATTTATTTTGATATCTGAGATGAGAAATTTAAGAAGTATGACCGCTCTAATTCTGCACCAGACTACATTTACCATGTGAAAATTTGTATAATTTGTGACATGCTCGCTCGAAATAGGCCACACGAAATATCAATGTGCCTTGATCTGACCCCGGAGAGTGTTGTGACTGTGACAGATGTGATTGGTTACGAGTATGCACATGAGCCCGAGCGGTCGCAGCTCTTGCTGCTGGTCACCGGCGCTCAGCGGCTGGCGAGAGCTGCAGAGATATGAAGCCCTGAGTGACGCTGCTAACACAGCCATTGTACCTTGGTTTCACATCGTTATAGGTCAGGATTTATCAGCCGACAAGAAAGCTGTTGTGTTGATGGACCCTCTGATGGTGTTTTTTTTTTACACATGCCTCAGTATATGAACGCATGAATAAATGGATGCAATGATGAGTTATTTCAATCCAAATGAAAAAAACAGCTACAAGCTAAAGCTGTTCCACTTCCTGGCAGTGTGTTTGTGGAAATAGACTCCACACCAGCCGACAGACGCCCATTTGATGGCGGCCATGTTGATTAAATAACGTGTGTGTGGAAACGGTTATCAGGCTGAGTTTCACTGTCAAATGTCACATTATCGTATCATTTGTATATAATGAAAGCTAATAACTCACCAAATGTACTTGCACTTATTAATATGAAAATATATATTAGAAGATAGCTTATGCAGATTTTAATGGGTCAGGGTCTAACTTTCTGACTCCTCACTGGCTGTGCAACCAGAGACCTTTTCAACATTATCATCTCAATTTTACATGTTCCTGCTGCTCATCTGCCAGTCGTATAGCTTCCTCTACGTTTTACATCTCTCAGCATTACATGAGGATTCACTGTGGTGATGTATTACTGGCACAGATAAACAGCAGGCAGAAAAGAGCAGGTGTACTCCCTGTCCTCTTGAATGTCTTTATTTCTTCCAGGACTCACTAAACGTCCACTGAATGACGGCTGAATGACCTTGATGACACTCGCACCCGTTTCTGCGTAGTAACTGAGTCGATGGCTGTTTGTTGACTCACTTTATGAGACCATGCAGTGCCACTTTATTTATTCACTCTCCAACATATTCCTGCTCCTGCTGCTGCTTCGCCTCCTTCACTCCAGCCTTCACCTGCTTTGGTTTTAGTTACACATCAAACATCCTGCTGCTCGCTGAAGTCTGAAATTTTGCCAATAAGCTGAGAGCTTTACACACTATGTAATGCTACATGTTTTTAAATCACGGCTCTTACTTTGAGAAATTATAGTTTCATGACTGGGATTTCTGTAATTTTAGAAAACTTGCATCAGTGTGTGGCACAGGTGAACACTTCACAGTGCAGGTAAAATCACAGCTGGTGTGTATTGTTGTTTTTGGTTGCACATGTTTCTGAGCCGTTTTCCTTCTGCTGCAGCTCAGCAGAGCGTTTACAGCAACTTGGACCTGTGCAGTTGAATCTAGCAGGTTGTTAATAGCTAATTATGTTTCATTGATTTTTCTGGATTCCTATTTGTCTCCATTGGTCTACAGCAATATTTAAAACGTTATCTTTCGTGTGTAGTTTGGGATAATTTACCATCTTTTCTAGACTTAAATTAAAATTCACAAATTGTTCATATGTTTGTTGGCTCAGTCCACCTCTGTCCAAGTTGTTTTGGAATATGATAATAGTATTTTATGAGGACATCATTCATCTGTATTGTGTCTGTAGTCTGACATAGCTAACATCATGTCATCAGGATTTATATGTAACCCTTCATATAACTTTAAATAGAGGTTATGTGCTGACAGTAGCTGTACATTTAGCCTTTTATTTAATAATCAGAAAAACACAAATTATTTTGAAATACACTGGTAGATGCCAAAAATGATTCTCTTTTAAATGTTGTTTGTCATCATTTCAGTGGACTAACATTCGTCATTTCGACACTCATTCTAAAAAATTAAACATATTTAGAAAATCTAAAACCTCCTCTTTTTGAACTTGAATAAAGATTAAAAAAAATCTGTTAAATTTTCTCTCAAGAAGACACACTCCTCTCTCTTTAAATATTTGTCACTGACATGTGAAAGTCTGCCTGTAGTGGAGGTCTGGATTCTGTATGTGCTGCTAAGAACATTTATTTCAGCAATGTACTTCAGAAAGGTCATGTTAAATACAGGTATTCTGGTACTTGCACCTCAGTATTTCTGTTCTGTTCTACATAATACTTCACTACATTTTAAAAGCAATTTCACGAAAGGCTTTTCTATGATATAATCTCTCTCTCTCTCACTCTCTCTATATAATATATATGTATAATACAACTTCTCATTTTTCTTCGAAGGTGAAGTACTTTTGATACAAGTACATTTTGCTGGTAATAGTTCTGTGCTTTTACTTGAATAAAGGATTAACTTTATTTCACTGAAATAACACTGAAACTGGCGCATGTAACTGCAGCCATCTTTCATTATTGTGTGACTATAATTGTTAGACTTTTACTTCTGCGTGTTGTCTCGCTGCAGCTTGATGCTGCTGATGTACAAACTGGTTTTGCATGACCTTCATCAGCATCTAGTAGTGACCTATAATGAGCACTCATCATCTCCTCCCACACAAATGTATGGCACGAAATCTGTCTCCAAAACTGTCATCTAAAGTGATTCTTATGACGTTGGCTGAACAGTCATGTTTTCACAGTAGAAATGTGTAAACTGTTCAATCAGACACATCATGTGTAGTGATAGTAAATATATAAGGCTGAGTATATAATGTAATATTTGCATCACAAGCAGCTGAAAATGCAAAGAGAACATGTTGGTGAAGAGACATCAAGTGTTTTTATTTCCATTTTTATAGGCTGGAAAGTGAGTTTGGAAAACCACAAATCTCTTGCTTTTTTTTGCAAAGCAGTCATGAGGCCATTGGTATTGATCAATAATCCATCAAGATATATTCTGAGCTGTGGGGCAGTAAATCTGACTCATTGCCCCTTAAAGCCCCACAAAGGGACAGTGCTGGAGAAAGACATTTTTCACGTAAATAATTTCCTTTTTGATCCTTAAAATAAATGTATTTGATAGTGTATAATAAAACAGCTGTAGTCCAAACACCCCGGTGAAAATAATGATTGATTTTAGTGGAGGATTTTTCCGTCTTGGCCTCGTTCACATTCAACCATAAACACCTTTGACCCGTCACGCTCGACTGCTCAGCCGCTTCGTGGAGCAGTTGGGAGCCTTGTCGAAGACCACCTTAACTAAAGAAAGAAAGAAATACTGTTATGTATTACATTTCCCTGCCCTCATTTCCCCCATTTTTCCATCCCTGGGATTTGTGCTGACGAGTCCTGCAATCACAAATACTACAATGAAGCGTACAGAGTGAAACCCTGCTGCCCCTAATTAGATGTGTCATGTGTTCATAGGAGCTGAGCTTGATGTACCTCGTGCAGATGATCTAAGCTTGGATCATAAGAAAGAATTAATACAGTTAAACAGATCAGCGTTCATTTGTGATGTGTTGCATGTTGCTCAACAAAGCAGGAGAAAGAGAGCACCGACTCACATTTCAGCTGGTGCACGTGGTCGTGTCTGTCGAGAACATTCGTGCCTAAAAATGTCTGCATGACACACAGGCGTATAAAGCCATCAGGAGACGGGAGAGACAAGGTAGAAATGATCAATATAATATGAAGGTAATGATGAACAAAATGGAATGAAAGCTGATGTGGAGCAAGCAGAAGGAACTGGGGGGAAAAAAAACAGTTTTTGAATTAAGCATTCATTGAAAAAAAAAAAAAAAAGAAGAAAAATCTGAATTCCTGGGTCCTAATCTTTCGCTCCAAGCACTGCACTGCTAAGCTCTGGTTTGGGATGACAGGTCCCCCACCTGGACAAGCTTGGACAATGTCTCTGCTATGTCTCATTTCTGTGGGAACAGTGCTGCACAGACGGCTAATCACGTCCGGAACCAAAGGCACCTGCCCTATCTGCCTCTACATTTGGTCGGGAATCTTTAAAGAGGCTAAACCTCACTTTCATGCTTGTCTTTTATTCACGGTAAGTGCTTATCGAAACCGAGCTGTTGCCACTGCCCCATCTTCCCTCCCACAAGCTCTGAGAATGCTTGACGTAAGTACAGCCAATCTGGGTAAATACGAATCTCTCCTTACTGTCACTGCTGGCATATTATGCCCCTGAGGGAACATTCTTTTCATAATATCATAAGCTGCTTAGCGGTGTGCTTCTATTTAAGGCATACATATTAATAGCTATAAGGAAATCATATTTGAACTGTTCCCTGCAATCAATGTCTTTGGGTTTGCTGTTATACTTTGTATAAGAAGGTGCTAATAACTTGAAGGCACTTACACTGGGCAATCTAATCCCTTTGTATGATAAAGACTCGTCTTGGCAGGAGAGTGTGCCAGATCATAGGACAAGGTGCTGCAGAGGTTTAGTCCCTCAAATCACAACCCCGCTCTTTCTTTCCCTCCTCTTTTCACTGGGAAATACGAGCAATGTGAGGCCCGGCAGACAAAGTTGTTGCGCTAATGCAGAAAGTTGTGTGATGCACTTGACAACAGCTGCTTTAACCCTTTGCTGTCGTGTGCAGACACGTTTGGTTCATGCTGCCTTGTTGTGGCCTGTGCTTATAGCAGAATGGCATGATGGTAGATTTGAGTGAGTGCATGCTGGAATTTATTGGAATAACATGTTAAAGCCAAGTGTGGGTTTGAATATGGAACAAATATTATCAATTAGCCTGCACATTGTTTTCTCTATTAATTGTTTGATGCACAAAATGTCAGAGACTGGTGAAAGATATTTATTACAATTTCCAAGGTGACGTCTTCAAATCAGACACCCAAAGATTTTCAGTTCACAATGATATAAAATGGAGAAAAGCCAAAAGCCTCATGCTGGAGAAGCTGGAACCAAAGAATGGTTGGTGCTTTTGCTCAAATAAAGATGAATCCGTTATTTAAATAGTTGCAGATTCATTTCAAAAACTCAAAGTTCTTGTTTGCCATATTAAAGTGAGAAGTGCTTGCTTTCAACCAGCGATTGTCCTTTTATAGAACAGACAACCATGATTCTGTTTGAAAAAGAGAATATTCTCTAATATCTGAGGTACTTTAATAGTGAACACATAAAAAATACTGCATGTACCAAATAATACTAGCTTTTGTACTGAATTTCTTTTTTATTACATATTACAAAAGTATTCTTTTCTAGTGACAGATTAGACTCTGGTTCTTTCTCAGTCACAATGAGCACATAGTGAGGATGAAGACCGACTTATCAGCAATTAAGTCCTCGCAGCAATCGCCCCGAGAAGTTATCACACTGTGAGTGAAGTTAGAGGATTGTCACGTTTTTCCTTTTCAAAAATATTTCTGTGCAGTTTTTTTTTCTCGATTGCAGAATCAGTGTGTTTTCAGTCGATCTCAGGCTGCAGGAATCAAAGGACTGGAGGTGGAATCTGAAACTTCCTGGGGTCTTAAATTCAAATCATATTGTTGCTCTGTTTCTCTGTGGAAACACTGATAATAGTCTCCTCTCTAATCCATATTTACTCCAAGAAGCTCTGAGAACAAAAGGGAAATGTGGCAGGCAAATACATCTAAGCATTCATGAAAACTGCAATTCATTTTGAAACTGAAGCGACCCTCAATATCACATTAGAATAACTAGTACTGATCCTGTGTTATGATGCAGCAGCTCTAACATCAGTGACAATATAGAGATTTTAAAATGTGGTTTGAAGGTGGAAGTTTGCTTCTGTAGCTGAAGCCAATGGAGGCTCATGTGGAGTTTGCTCTGCTGTGGCATTGGAGGTGATTGAGGCTGTTGGCACATGCTAGTTCCAGTGAAGACTCAAGGGTGGACCTCGAAACAAAGAGGTGCACACAAGGCCAAAACCTACATCCAGGACTGACTCACATATGTTAATAACGGCAAGAGAAGCTCTGCAGATTTCTGGGGTCAAAAATTCACTCGATTCGACACCTGACGCCATTTTACGCTGATGTAAAAATCATGATGTTAGAATTCAAAGTTAAGCGTGCAGATGAAAAGAGCAAGGGAACGTCTTTGAGCACTCTGGCAGTGCGCCCCGGGTCCAGCAGGGGGTGCTGGCTCACAGGGCTTCGAGCCGGCGAGCAGGAGGCAGAATTTGGCTCGGTTGCTGGGGCACAGCTCTCTGAGCCCAGATGAGTGCTTCAATTGTAGGGATATTTTCCTCTAAGCCTGTGGTTGACAGCAACACAGTGCACTTATTTAAAGCAATTTCAAACATGTCTTGTCTGACAAGTTTTAAATCCTACTTAACACCCCGTAACAGCCACGAGTTTACTGTCAGAATTAAAGAAGAGAATTCTCAAAGGGAGAGAAATTATCACTTTCATTTTGTTCACCGCCGTTGTTTATAAAGGACATGGCAGGGATGTTTACCTAGGGATGAATATATTATTACCATTTTGCAACACAGTGTTTTTCATGCTGGAGAAAAGGCTGTTTAAAAGTTTACCTTATATTTTTTTAATTGCTGCCATTACAGCCAAAGGAATAAAGGCGAGTCTGAGCCTCAGTGGCTTTCAGACTAAAAGCTCACACATATTTTTTTAATGGAAATAAAAGCGCTTTTATGCTTTTATAGTAAATAGCTTGTGTAATAATAAAGACGTATATGATACTCTATACGTTTTCTTCCCTTCGTCATCTGTCCATGAGATGATCTCTCTTCCTTTTGTAAAAGTAGAATATACAACATAAACACTCATTTCTATTCTAAAAGCATTATCTTGTTTTCAGCCTTTGTTTGTGCTGCATCTGCTCCGTGTTGCACCTTTTTGTGTTTATTTCAGTTACCACCCGACAAAGCATTTTATTTACATTAAGACATAGGGGAACAAATCTAGGCCTGCCTCGGCTGCGGCTCATGTCGTGCCTGCACAGATGGGCTTTCCTGCTCAGATTCCACATTCTTTATCAGTCCCCAAAAGCAAAAAAAAAAAACAAATCACCAAATGTAACAATCTTCCCCCTGTCCTCCTTGTGATTGCATGTTAGGCACTGAGGTGATAAGCACACTGGTACGTGTTGTTGCTGTGTGAAAGACACCCTTTATCGGCTCATACCTCTGACTTGTGCTTAGTCTAGTCAGCCGGAGAAATATGACGGAAATCTGATAGGGGAATGGTCCCATCTCAACATCAGCGCAAGTGCACGCCTAGCAAGCCAATGTTTATGCTTCCCGGGCCTTCTGTTCTCAAGGGAAAAATGTCAATAGAGTGTCACAGGGAGCATCTTGCCAATGAGAGGGCGTCTTCTGACCTGAACGCCAAATCCATCACCGTGTGTGCAGTCGTAAAATCCTTACTCAGACGTTATTAGAGGATTCAAATTTAGGAAACAGAATGTGTGTTGGGGTGTTTGAAGCAGTGTGTTTCACTGTGTAAACCGTGCATGCACAGGGCAGGATGTGATCACTTTGCAGCTAGTTAACATGCGTGTCTGTACATGTGGATATAAAGGATTTCTCTTCCCCTCCACTTGTGTTCAGCAGGGCGGCGAGCTCAGGATGGAGTGTCTCTAATTACCGCTGCGAGAGAGGTCATCAGTGAGAATGTCACACACGCCTTCACTGCGTCCTCTGCTGTATGATGAAGGGTGTCGACTCAACACCACAAGTTTGATTTTGCAGATCTAAGATTCACAGTCAATTTAGTCTTTTTCTCAAAAAATGTGTGGGAATGTTTGGACAATTTTCTAATTCTCACACTGAACACTTTTTTCTCTCCTGCTTTTTTATCTGAATTTTTCTGCAACTTATTGTCTCTTCTTGCTCCAATAACTTCTCAAAGGTCTGTCTCTTTTATCGGCTTATCGGCCGGTGGTCTTTTGCAAGTCTTCCCACCTGACTTTGTGTCGTCTGTTCGAGCACCTTTGATTCCCTGCCTCTTTCGAGGTTTGTCACAAACGACTGGGGGGGTCTGGCAGAAAGACGGAACAAAGGCGTTTGTTTCCAGCTATATTGCCACCATCAATGGCAACATCTTGCTTGTTAGCTGTGCAGAGCGAATGGGAATGCGGATAGGGGTATTTGGAGGTGGAAGAAAGGAGATGCTATCCCCGCTAAATGAGGGAAGATTCACACAGTATAATGAAGGCTGGACCCATGGCTTCACAGCTGATGTGTATCTAAAAAGGCCTGGTAAATACTGTTTCGGAACAGAAGGCTTTATCTGCAGATATACATATCCCCTGCAACCACTGGCCCCCACATGAGGGCCAGAGCTATCTCTTGGATCACTTTTATTCCTGTTTTTTTTTTTTTTTTATCTGAAAGGGTGGAAAAATGTGAGACTTCATCAGTTTAACTCTTTGTGAAATTCTCGTAGATAAAGATTCAACAAACCGGAACTCAAAAGTAAATTTAGCAAATTCTTTGTTGTGTCTTTGCTTTTTAAAATGGGAAGCCATTGTTGATGCAAAATTAATGTGAGGTTGCTTTAGAAACCACACACACACACATGGGCAACAGAGCAAGGCATTCCTTCATGTTAAAGCTGACACAGAGTCGGGTTCAGTGAATGACGGTTCCAGACATTTAGGAGCATTTTATTTTACATATAATTGACAGTACAGACCTGTCAAACCTCTGCTTCCCCTAAAGTTGAGTATTGGTGATGTAGTGTCCTGCAAAATGGCACAAGAGCTGCTTTTGTGTACAATACAGATATTGGAGTCCAAAATCTGACATTATTCAACATTATTGAGGAGCGGTGAAAACATTTCTATATTTCTCCATCGTTTAAACCACTTTAAATCCCTCTTTTCTTCACCTTCCCCAATTTAAAAGAATAAGTGTTTCAGTGTGCTCATGTCTCCTGTCAGTCCAGTGTGTTCAGCAAGGTTTCCTCTAATAATGAGCAAAGAAAGAATGTAATGACTTCATGTCTTGTAGGTAGTTTACATCAATAGAGATTCCTAAATCACTTAAATGAATAAGACGAAAGAATTTTATTCAGAAGGAACTTAAATATGAAGCGGTATAAGATGGTTCTGGGTCTGGGTCAAGCCGAGCGTGCAGTTCTAATTTGAGTGAAAGGAAGTTCATAAAATGTTTTTTCACTGCTGGCCTTGTAATGTCGCTTTAAAACAACTTTTGCTTTATTATCTTCCTCCGGATGAATAGATGAATGTCTCTATAGATAAATATTTCTATCTCAAGTTTTTGAGCTCCTTCCTGATGAGCACATATCAGATCCTTCCTCCTCCTGACGAGCAAACTTCATCTCCTGGTTTGGAAGGACGGACCCTGAGTCATGGTGAGGACTGCTGCCATATGGAGCAAAACACAAATCATGTTCAGACGGAATATTCTGGAGCCTTTGTAACCTGTGTAGTTCAACGTCAGGTGAAAAGAAGCTGTAGCATATGAGCTCATGTAAACTGTAGGAAGATGCTTGGTAACTTCTTATTACATATATTCTTAAATTTTCATACCAAGAGCAGGTGTATGAACATTTTGAAAAATTTTGTTCATTACATTTTTAGATTGTTTTATAGAAACAAATACACAAACATAACAACAACAACAACAACAGTGCTGTGATTAATTATTATCATGGGGAAATACTGCACCACACTTATGCATTAGCTCATACTATATGGTGAAATCTAACAATAGAAATAATACAAATAATACATGAATCAAATCCATGTCCTCTGTTCAAAAATAAAATAGAATTTAAAAAAGTTATCAATTTAAAATCCAGATTATAATCATGTCCCAAAAGTTCCAGTGGCTTCCTCCATTCCTGCAGAAAAAGATGGGTCCTTCCATTGATACAATGTCCAAGTTTTGTATGAACATTTTAGTATAGTTAGAAAGTCCAACTAATTTAAGTTGTGAGTCTGTGAGCTCTTCAGTCATGTTTGTTGCTTTAAATATTGATCTACTCAGTCTAGTGTAGATAAACTAGCCTTTCAGTACGAGCATAGCACTTCAGTCAAAGTTCATCAAATATTTCCAATGAACATCAATAGTGAGAGACTGTAACATCTAAACTACAACAACATTACATTTTCTGTTTTGGAAATTTAAGTGACTGAGATTTTGGATAGAAGTGGCAAAAAAGTTTTCTTAGTGTGTGTGTGTGTGTGTACAAACAATATAAGTAAGTCTGACTTTACTTACATTTAATCGATGGTGGAAGAAGTTTAGCTAAAGAAGAAGTTCCTCATCCCATAAGAACCAACATAATGAGCTAGATGGTTTCACTGGATGGGAGGTAGTAACTAGTGACTGAAGCTGTCAGACAAATGTAGTGGAGTAAAAGTATAAAGTTCCATAAAAGGGAAATCAAGTAAAGCAAAGACTCATTGCTTTGATTTGGTTCATTCCAGCTACTAACCTTCAGCCAGTGGAACAGTTTTACACCATTCACAGAACAGTTCAGTTAAGATAAAGGAGGGAATATTTACTGGTGGATAACTGGTTTCCTCTATCACATTTAACCTTGAACACAAACTTTTCCAACACTTAAAGTGCACAAATCTTTCACTTCACTCGAGTTGTATCTAGTCATGCAGATAGTGTTGATATTGTTTGCCCTGGTTTTACTTTAACCCCAGTAAAATGAAGGTGAGCAGGTTTAGTTTGAGGATGATTTCCAGCAGGAATATGTTTTCATTGGAAGTATTGAAGAAGTATTCCCTGTAAAACCTGTACGCTTTTTGTAACTTGGACAAACTGACCCTTTAACAAAGACCAAAACATTTAATTTTGAACAAATGCTGTATTTAAGATAAGACCAGATAGTTGTTTTGTAGATTCATTTAATAACTTCTTTGAGTGAAATTAAGGTTTGAAGGCCTCCAACTTTGTGTCCAGCTTCCCGGAGTCTTTGCAATATTTTTGTCACCCTGCCTATAAAGTTGTATTTATATGTTGTACAAAGGGCAGATAAAATTGAGGATTTTCAGATGTTTTGCTGCCTCGTGGCAAACAGCCCGTGGCCGACTGCAGGTCCGAGAGCTGATGGTCTGGAATCCCAGCTGTAGGCAACAAGATGCAAGGAGATGTGGAAATTGACAGACATAAATAATGAGTAAGCCCGGGCAATCCCTTTTAGGCCCAGTGGAAATCACAGTATTGGTTGCAAGGAGCCAAGACCTTGCCATTCAGTGCCAAGGCTTTGGCTTAGATGGTGCAGGTTTGTGTGTCCTCTACGGGACAGATTGTTTCCTTTTCTCCTGTCACTGCAATTGAGCTATTGCGAAGGAGGAAAAGAGAGTAGGAAAAAGGTCAACTGGATGTGAAGCTCCTATTATCAGCAATCTTCCCCTGGCTTCCATAAGCAGCTTGTTTCTAAGCTGCAGCCTAGCCAAGCATGAAAAGAATATAATTTCAGCCAATCTCCTGGTAGCATGGGTGCACAGAAAGCCATTGTAAGGCCAGCAAAACAGTCACAATAGAGTCACTGGCCTTCCTGATAAAGATCTGCATAGGTAATGCCAGGGCAGCAATGAAGGCAATTTTTGCTTCCTCACATTTAACTCGACTCCCTGACTCCGAGCACTGTCCCCCGTCAGAGAAAGAGATCGCAGGTTTTGTTGTGTGTAATTAGGAGCGGTCCAGCACAGCGGACTCCAGCCTCTTCACACTTTATCTGCCAGCTTGACCCCGAGCTTTGTTTGCTTCTTAAACTTCCCACTTTCTGTGAATATGTTGGCAGCAGAGAAAAAAAAGTGTTGAAATCTTTTTTTTTTTGTTTCAGTCTAGTAAGCTGATCAAGGTTTTTCCAATTCAAACATCAGCTTTATGTCTGTGAGACCCACTGATCCATTCTATCTATTACTGACTTTATTTATAGTGTTTCAAAGGAGACCTGTTGCCATTAATGACCCAGTTTTAACCTATGAAGTGTATTAGATTTCATTGGTTCAGTTTTCCATACATGCACAGGGGCAGGTAACAGAAGAGACACAAGTCAGGTGGGTCACAGCAATAACATGGAGACATAGTGGCAATACCTATTCTCTGTAAAGCTGTTTTGGTCTCCACTGAATACAGAGGGAACTATCTGGCTCTTTAGCAGCTTCCTACTCCACGATGTTCACCAGCTGGTCACTAACATTACAGAGGGTTGCAGCTGGAAATAAAGTTAAAGAGAGCTGGGAGACTGAACCGAGACAGTAGAGTCATGGGCCAGAAAACCAAAACAACGGGCTGAAAGTGGCTAAAAAGCTCAGTAGATAATTCTCTGAGGGTTTGTCTACAAGGACAAAGGTGAACAATGAACCTTCTCATCTTTACTCTTCATAACATCAATTTAAAGAAAACATTTTCCGCTAAGCATCGCTGTCGTCCGGCAACAGCAGCAGTGCTTTACCATTTAAAATTTTCCCGTTTGTCCTCCAGTATAAGGCCAAGATGACAAGGAGGAGTCATATCACAATATGTGCTGTGCTAATGCACCTTCTGCGGTCAATCAAGGCCACATTAAATTGCCACATTTTTGAACGGCGCTTGGTGTGACATTGTGCTCGGACAACAGAACGGCACATATCTGTCCTGCTGTGAGATAAGCGACACGCATTGTTTCCCGGGATGAATCGAGCTCTGCAGATTCCCTCCATACAGTAACGATGATCACACCTGGTGAAAGCGGGATAAAGAACCTCAAACTGATGACGATTAATTCTATCGCGGCTCTCGAACAGTGTATTTTCTCAGATTAGCTGTGTAATTAAAATGTATCTGACGTACTTTGGCCCAGTCACAATCCAACAATGGAGGAGATACACGCAGAAAGCTGATGTGGAATCACTGTATTATTTTCAATGTCAAGGAGTAGCTGAGAAACAAGCTATGGACCAGCTACGTTTCTGATAACTAGAAGAATGAGGAAAACAAAGCTGTGTGTTGGCTCAAGTTTCTTGCAGTGGCCTCGTGAGCTTGTGACCACATGAATGAATGAATGAATGACGATGCAGGATGTGGACGAAAAAACAAGACTAGAAATTAAATCTAGCTTCATGTTGAGTACAAACTTTCAATTTTGATGATGCATTTTTACCTGTTTTTACCTGTCAAGTGAACAGCACAAAAATCCATTATGGAATCCATGAATTTCTCAGAACAATAGGAAGCAGAAAAGACATGTTAACCACCGTCTTGGCAGCCGTGAGTCTGAAGCCGAGCCCGAGACTCCACCTGAGCCTCCTCTGTGCCGCAGCTCTGTTCCCGCTCGCCACCTCCACCTGACGAAGTAATTCATTGATCACGCTTGCATGCCATGTGGACACAAAAGCCGAGGCCATGCTAACTTCATCTTCCGAGTGTAGTCGTCGTAGACCAGCACATTGTGCCTTAAACAATGTTGCTGTATCTCATAATTGAGTGCAGCACGTTCGCCCTTTTTTAATTACACAGGCACAAGTTCTAACACCTCACCTGGGACTCACCTGTCTTTACTGTCTCTACTGTCTCCATGTAGCTGCAAAGCTTCATTCAACCAGCGATGATGGTGCTGGTCACTGCTGGTGCGTTTAATGACTGAAAACTCATCCTTATTTTACTCACAGCTAAATCACAGAAGCTCATACTGCATGCTGTATTTAGACTTGATTTGTGTGAGCATCTAGTGCTGATATTTTTCTCTCGCTGATTCTTGTTTTCTTAAGTGACCACATTGAAAGTGATGCAGAAGAAAAGAGCAGTTGTTTTTGAGTAAAATAAAGAATTAATTTACGTCTTTAATAGTTGTCATATTTTTTTTGACCGGGATACGAATGTGCCCATTATGTCTCTGTGATTAGACACACCTGTGCCAGATGGGCTGTTTTTGAGTGGGAGCAGCTAATATGGCTCACTGCTTCCTCACCTCAGGAGCCGTTTACACTGGTTTATAATGTGACTCAATGTAGTTAGTGTAGTTCGTGAATGTGGTTATGAGTGTTGGATGTGTGATGCAGACAAACAGGTAGACAGGTATTCATCTGAACACCTGCTCCTGAAAATCAACATTTCTTTAAATCAAAAGTAAAATCAATTTATAGTCCTGGTCTTGACTCATTTGACATCATGCACTCATGTTAAACACAGCTTAATTTAGCTTCAGTCCAAACTACATTAAACAAGTCCATGAAAACTGTTGTTGACCTGGACCTGGTCCGGTGTGGTGGAAACCATTGCGTTTAAAAACCTCTGCTGGATCACTGACCATGGCACGATCAACATCTGGTCTTGCTCTAATGTGCTGCTAAATAAACACTAACATGAGCTTATGAATGGAAGCTGCTTGCAAATCTAATTATTAATTGCTGGATGTTACAACAGCATTTCTGATGTAACTCTTCAAAATGAAAGAAACCTTAAATAAAGCAGATGAGGAAACATGACAGGTGTCACGGTCACAAAGAGTTGCAGTTGTTTGGCTGTCAACAACATTGACTTTCAAGGTTTATCCCTCCTACTGTGTTTGTCTCTGCCACCACTTTGTTACTGTTCAAATTGTTGCATGGTATTGCATAGATCATGGACTCAGTGTTTGACAGAACAAAGCTCAGAGCACGATGACAAAATCAAGTCTGCTTTATTTTTTCCAGTCATTTATTACAGGGCTTCGCTCGAATGTGAACATAATAATGAAAATGACACAATTCAACCTTAGACTCTCCCTGAAAACAAGACAAAACCCACTCAGAACACATATGCTTCTACCTTTTTATCTACTATTACCTTTCACATCAGAGTGTCAAAGCTATATTTGGGGGAGGGTCAGCTGTAAAAGTGGCAGCAAATTAGCAGCTGTAAAATGGTGAATGCGGATGAAGTCATTCAAACCATTTCATCTCTACCTTTGACTGACTGAATTCATGAAAGCGTAAAATAGTGTTGTACTTTAGGCCTCATGGTTTAACTAGACTGTTTGTAATGAGAAATAAATTACAGGTCTATTGACAAAAGGCTTTAACTGTAGCTCTCTGTCAAAGATCTTTGTGTTGAATTTGAGGCAAACTGTAAGATGACGTTGCTTATTTTTGGCATCTTGGCTTTTTAGCTGAAATCTGTTTATTTGCCCTGACATTCAAGTCACAGGTTGAACTGAATGTTTGATGATCCTCTGGCTTTACATCTTCTTCAGTTTATGACCAAATACCTGCAGAACTAATGACACTCCCACCAGCTGCTGTTACACTGTTAGTGCTAATTAGGAAAAAAATTGCATGCTAATGTGCAACACTACCATGATAATAGTTGCACGTCATAGCATGTTAGCATCTCGATGTTGGCTCAAGCAACGCTGTGTGTCTTGTTAGTTTATCCTTTCATCAAAATTCTTGCAGATTAGGCTTCCAATGACATTGCAATTGGTCCAGAAGTTCCTTTCCAGCCAATCAAATTTCGTTTCTATCATGTGTATATTCTTTTGTCTGATTATCAAAACATGAACAGTGAGCTATAAGAACACATTTGGATTTGGGGAAGATGCTGGAGAACACAGAAATTTTCCATTCATCATATTTGCTTCTACCTTTGGAACCAACAGTGTTACATATCTTTAAAGAATTTAATTTACATGCAGTACACTTTAATAATTTACCAGTTTGGGTATTTACACTGTATGTGCAGATTATCACAAAGACTAAGCTTTTGGAGATAACTCACAGACAAAACAGTGAGAGGTTGTTGTGGAATTCCAGGAGCAGCTATGAGGAAGATAAAATTCTCCAGATCTGTAAAGTATCACTTCCAGCTGTTGTAAAATCCATCAGAGCTGTCTGCAGTTAAAACGCTGTATTGTCTGAAGCAAAGGTGGTTATAATAGTGGGCTGTGATTGTAGCCACAATACAGATTCCATCTCGTCGCTAATCTACCACAAAATCTCAGCAGCGGCAGCAGGAAGGTGAAGTTTGCAGGGTGGAGGAGAAGAATGTGGAGATTACATTTTTTTCAGTGATTGACTCCTTTGAAAAGGAATAATTATCTTGATTTGATTTGCAGTAAATGTTTGTATATTTAAAGCTATTACAGTGAGGTGGACCTTGTCAGTGCTGAGGCTGAAGATGTTGTTATGCACATGGGGGGGGGGGGGGGGGGGGGGGCATTAAGCTGTTTAGCTCACTATATACTTCAAGACTACAAGGGCATGTTTATGATTTAGAATGTTTTAGAAATTTCACAAGGACACACCAAAGTGCAAATGAGACTAATTTCATAATCTGCAGTGTGGCGTTAAAATTAATAGCTCATTATTTGAAATGAGGTTTACGATGGCAAGTCTTGACCCCTTCTGCAAACAGTAATAAGAAAGGCGCACATACAGTATGTGGATGTTTTAGTATTATCTCTGAGGCACTTTAAAATGATTTGTCCTTAAGCACACCAGACACATAGGTGCTATCTCGCCGCTTTTTGTCTCCTTAGTTTTACTGTATTGCAGGGTTCACAGGAAGAGGCCACAGTTTTGTATCAGCATTGTGAGAGAAAAAAATATTTTTTTTAGAGATAAACCATTTTTTACCCTCAGCGCTGGAAAAAAAAATAGCCGTGCGCTCGCACATCTCGTGGAAAAAAAAGAGCCACATTCTCTCACGTTGGCCTGTCTGGGATAGAAGAATGCTGATTTGCTTGAGGTAAGGAGAAGCAATGGCCATTTAATTAACCTTTCCTGCCTCAATCTGCTCACAACAATTTTTCCTGTGACTCCCTTTAATAGTTTAATGACCTTGCTGTCAGTAAGACTGAGTCAAGGTATGATTTAATTAAAAGAGTCCATATGTTTAAGACTGTACATACGGAGATGCAGAAACATTGGGGTTCCTGGGAGTGACAGAGCTGACCTTGCTATTGAGTTTCCAAATGACAGCGTGCGGCACCGTGTAAATAATTAGACGAGGAAAGCGAAAGAAAAGCAGCCTTTGAATAAGGCGGCTGTATGTTTGTCACCAGTAGTTTTTGTAATCAACGTCCAGTAGTGCTGACTTTATCCACAATATGGTGCTAGTGTCCCTTTCAGAACAGACACTGCTTCCATATGTAAACCAGTCGCATTAAAGCATAAATACATTACAACCTTTATACTTGAAGTGTTATAGCTACGATTGTCTGAGAGGAGTTAATCAGTCCCATTAGTACTTTTCCAGTGCGTCACTGCTTCATCCAAGGTGGATCAATACTGTGAATGCTACTGAACAACACAAGAACTAATATTAGACATTTAACTAATTCATTTTTTCAATCACACTAAAGAAATGAGAATTATCAGGAACTGAAATCATAAGGATGCAAAATAGACTAAGTACATCCCTTCCATCAGGACTTAACTGTGACAAATATTTTATTAGTATTTTACTCAAAATCAACTTCAAAATCCATCTGTATCTAAGAAACCTGACTAATTTATTGTAGTTCATGATGATATATCCTGGCTGAGCTACCTTTACGTTTGCTAATGTTCTACTTTCACTCTGAGGGAACAAGCTGCTGCTCTGAAAGCCTGTGTGATTATAATAATAATGAGATGTATTTCAAGTATAACTGAGGGAGTTTGACTGTTTCCTGTCTGCTGAGGCCAGTGGGTCATTGCTCAGCTACAACTTGACTGATGACTGAGACTATAACAGATTATAATAGTTTGTGAAATATAAAAATAAGAATCCTCTCAGTATGGTTTTTTGGGGACTGTTGGGTGTAGAGAGGTTGCACAGTCATGATGAGATATTTTATGTTTCAGCAGGGTCATTGTCGTTTATATGAAATCACTCGTGTACGTTTTTGTTGTTTCCACACTCCTACAAAAGTCTCTTCTTTCATCACCATGGAGCAGGAACATCCTCCCTGCCACAGTCACTCTACCAAAAAGGTTCCTTTTCATTTGCTTTCACCCAACATACAAAAAGTTATTGCGGAAATTTGAAAAGTTCCCTCAGACGACGTGTTTTAGACAATGATTTCTGCTTCCTAATCTTTTTCATTTTGTGCTTGAAATGAGACGGCGCCTCTCTATCCTCCTTCACAGAGGCCGACTCTGCCAGCTCACAGAATGATGGAAGACTGCCATGGTCACCTGTGACAGCTCAGCTGACTGTTATACACAGTAGCGGTCCACTGATGAGAGTGAAATTACTTCATAATAGTAGGGGTGTTCCTGGGTTTATATAACGATATGATAATCCTCTTTTCACACAATGATGATAATGATCATTATTATGGCAGGGGAGTAGGGGGCGAGGAAACCGCTCGGAATGGAGACTTTGCTGCATAATCCTCCTGCCTTGAAAGGTTAAATACGGATTTGAATACTATGATCCCCCACTCTGAAAATGATAGTTCTGTATTTGAAGCAAATGTGCTCATTGTGCACTTTACCTTGCGGAGCAGCATGAGTGGCACACTCCACCAAAGGAGACATGCTTGCAGTGCTGTATTTGCTCGAGTGATAATAAAAAAAAAAAAGCATTATGAAGAATGACTGACTTGAGAAATCAACTGTTCCACGAGTTGTTGTTATACTCGAGTTTAATTGGGGCTGCAGTAGCCTAAAGGTCAGCAAAGCAGGCTTTGGACCAGAGTCACCAGAGCGTAAAAATGTGGGGAGGGAAGTGAATGTGTAATGCTTTCTGCTGCCTTAATGTTGCCCTACAGTGCCATCATGTTTCCCTTAACCTCTCTCTTAACCCCAGCTGCTCCACTGGATTAGCTCCATTGCTAACAACACAGGAGTGTGATGGGCTGCTTCCAAGTGCAAATGTATGTGACTGGGTATGAAACTGTTACATACCCTGTTATATACACTTTCCCTCCACTGTGAGTGTGTGCATTTGTATGCTATGACAGATGAAAAATACCAATGTACTTACTATCTAACATATAATACACCCTAAAAAGGATGCAGCCAAACATTTAATTAATCACTTCTTAAATCAAGAACACGTTTCATATTAGTCTGTTTGAATCAATCTACTATATTTGAAATTGTATGTGCAAGTCAGACACATTAAAGCAATAATCCGTTGTGCTTCAGCTAAATGCTACTGTGATCACATATGTTCACATACTAACAAAGTTGTCCACCTTATTTTAGCTTGTAATGCACACATATTGGAACAAGGCTGTCCTCAGAAATTGAGTGCTTCTTAGGTGTGCCCCTGGGATCCATTTGGGGCCTCTTACTCTTTAGCATATATGTAAATGATATTCTTACTGGAGAGGCAAGGCAAAACAGCAGGGGGCCCATAAGTTAATGACTGACTGACTGGCTCACTCAGTAATGTCTCACTTTGAATATTAGCATGTCTGCGTGTATGTATTTTTCAACCAGGAGAAAAGATGTTCAATCTCTTTGATCACAAGAACATGGAGGTATAATATGGAAGGAAAATGTTGGTAATAACACAGTAATACTGTGTTAGCATAAGGCTAATGTGGCTCCTTTAATCAGGTCATGTTTTTATATTCTCTCAATGATATAATACAGTTAGATGGTAAATAAAATAAACAGTAATCTTTGCAGAGGTCTATGCAAAAGCATAACATGAAATTTGTTTTATGTTGAATAATGTGATGGCTAGAATTGATTCTTTATGATTCTTAAGGTACATGAGAATATGAGGGATGTTGTGGCTGCAGAGGCCTGGCTACAGTGTGCACATTCTCATGATCCATACATGTGTGCACGTTGCCCTATGTATCCTGTACGTGCGTATAATGTGAGACTAGTATGTGCAACACAGTGAGAGTGGGAGCAGCAGGGACTGTGTAGTTTGTGCCAAATTTCAAACATGATTTACATTCTCAATGTAATGTATTAAAACGTTGACAGGGCAAAAGGGATTCACAAGATGCTGCATTAGAAACTCAATTTCTGTGATGAATTGCCTGAAGCCACTGAATTACAAACTGCTCCCTACCACCTTCCCCGACTCACCCCCCTCCCATGGCTCAGAAGTTTTTTTTTTGTGCGTGTCAAAATCTTCTTAAACCTCTCTCTTAATCTGATCTGCTGAATGTGAGAGGGTGAAAGGATTTTCAGACTAAAAAGCATTCATTTTTCGTCTTGTTGTGCATTGCCTTTTCCAAGTGCTGGGTCAGTAATATTCAAAACTTGCTGCTTTGCTCTTCCGTCTCCCCGGCACCACTCCGCTTGTCTCGGGCTTATGGATGTCCTTTCCACACCTACTCTTTCGTCATTATGTGCGACTGGTGAAAAGCTGCCACCATACTAAACTAAGTGTAAGCATTATTAACTAAGTAGTATGGATTGATGGTGACAAACATTTATATAGGCCGCTCGCGCTGGGATATGCACAGCTGTGATATATATACTCTACATACACAGAGCGACTTTACTGGGCTGCACACGCACAATGAAACACCGAGTAAAGCTCTATAGTGATCAGTTAAGGAGAAATCTGCAAACGAGAGTATGTGAAACAATATTTTAGGAGGATTACATATGATATGTTTTGGAATACACCTCAGAGAAAATCATGGAAATTATAGTATTTCTTGTATTTTTATGACAATCTGCTGCAAGTCATCACAGACTGTTCCTTCTTTACTTTAAGGAAAATTAATAATGACGACATTATTTTTTGGACCTGCTATATGTATTTATTAGGTGAAATCCTCACAGATGTATGTAGTCTGCATGAACAGCCGGCCCCTGAAGCAGTGTGGTGTGTGCCACCGCTCCAACAATATTAATGTCATACCACACAAGTGTGTTTTATAGGCATGCAAATTCAGAGCAGTGACCGGCCTGTTGACAAGTCTCCTTCCTCTTTACTCATGTGACAAGTGGGTGAATTTTGCACTTTTTTTTTTTGCAAATTGCTCTGCTACAGAAATGATAAAAATCTGTGCAATATTGGTCGAAATAAGCAGGAAAGAATCACAAGTTTAACCCGACAAATCTACATCGGTGAACCGGAGCTTTTATTAAATCATATTATTATGATATTATAAAGACTCTTTCATAGTCTGGTATATTTGAATCTCGCCTAAATCTGTATGCAAGGAGTCACAGTTCCTACTTAGCTTTATTGCTTTTCGGCCGCTCACACAGTTGCAGCTGCCGACGCCTCACAACAGTCAGCAGTTCAAAATGTCACCAAGTTCAAAGCAGGTGTATAATATATTTTTACAACGCGCCTGATGTGTGCTTTGCAGATCTGTCTTTAGCGCGGACACCTTACGGCCATGTACGGCACCTGCCCAGAAAAACTAAACGTCTGCTTCCTGGATTTATTTTGGCATTGAGTCTGGTGTGTCAGAAATAGGATAATAAAAATATAAACGCTGAATAGAGAGCTAGAAGATAAACGCAATAAATAACTGGAGGAGGAAAGTACTTTTTTTTCTCCACACCAGTGTCTGAATCATTGTTCTTCGGGTTCATGTTTTATATGGATGATGGTGCCGGCCCGTGTGATTGTGCCTCTCCTCATTGTTCTTGTTGATTTACAGCGCCAGTACAATGGTGTAATAGGAGTTTGGCTTTGCTGCTTGAGAAGAGGTTTTGAGTAATGCAAGCGGAGCCTTTTGTTTGTGAGCTTGATTGCGAGGAGTGGGGAAGCCTTGGAGCTGTCATCCCAATAAAGAAAGCTCCTCTGTACAGCGTTAACACCAACACCCAATCAAAAGAGGGGGGAAAAACAGATTTAGTTCACTGCTGTTTGCTTTTCACACAGAAAGGCCATGCATTAATGGAAATCCAAATATTCCAGCATTACCAGAGGATGATAATGTAAATTCAAGTTAATATTGGTACAATGTGTGTGTGACAGTTTGCCATAATGCGCTCTTCCTGGATTAGTCATTCATTAAACAGGTTTGCCATGCAAAGCCACTGTCAGATTTTTGTCAAGGAGGACAGAAAAGGAGAGAAAACAGTGCCAGCAGAAGCTCTTACAATTAAATTCTGCAGCCTGATTATGGTGACCAGTTTAATCTCGAGCATGTGAGTTCCTCTGTAGATTTGGAGCAACAATTCTTCGCAATAATAGAACAGAGAGACAGGCGAAACAAAAGGCTGTATTAAAGCACTCTGTTTGGTTTAAAAGAAGCCGGGAAGCATTGTCAGGAAAATTATGTTGTTTCACATTAGATGGTTTAGAATAACAACATCTATTTATACCTCTTTTTTACTCCCTCAATGTGGTGCCTCTGTACTTTGCGGCGTTCTATAATGTGAGATAGGAGAAAAGGATCAAGTGCTTTTGTGTTTAGTGTGCAGAGATCTGGCAGAGATTTATGGCTTTTGTCTTGAATATGCATTTATTGTGTTAAAATATTTAGGAGCACGTTTAATATTCAATCTACTGCAAACATTCATCAGAGTGGTTCTCTCTCATACAGTGACCATTTCTTGCTGAAAATATTTTAATATAAATGTTTAATTTTAGGTCATTTACTCACTTAAACTCTATTTGTAAGATAATTCGACCATTTATTTCCTCTTCTATTTAGGTTAATTTGTCTTCCAATGAATGTGATTAAATCTGGATGAAGTTCATGTTGGAAATATTTCTCAAAATGCAACATACTACTAGTTCCAGACTTTTTTATTTGGGACTTTATGTCTCATAAATTATTGGTTTAAATGACATCCAAATGTTAATTTATCAAAAGTTTGGTGACTGCGCCGCCTATAGATGCATCCTCAGCATTTAAAATTGATATTGTAAAAACATTATAAAATAACCAGGTCACACTTTTCTAATATTATTGATGTATATTTTTATGGATATTTTTTACTTCTTCTTATTCTGTGTTCATTTATTTCCTCTAGTGAAGTCATGCCAAAGTGTAGCTGTGCAGTTTCATGTTGAAATGTCTGATCTTATTCAGGAATAAAAGCTGTTTACAGAAGCACAGGAGCCTCAGTCTGTCTGCTCAGCTCCCTCTAGAGTCAGCAATGCATGTGGGCTCAAACGCTGATCTTCCCAGGAACTTGAATTTCCACACAAAGCGTGGTCAGTGCAATCTTCAGACTGTCACATTAGTTTTAATCCAAAAACACTTCACACACCATGAAACATTTAAATCAAGTATTTTACCCCAAAACCAGATTACAAGTCTGATTTCTGGCTCTTTATCTGGCTGCTGTACACACAGCGGCACGGCACTCACACACACACAGAGTTTCTTGAAGGATGCAAATCACTGATGAAAACTAAAGATCAGCACAGCTGCCATGAACTATTATGATACAAAATGTAGTTTGGGCTTATCTCAGTGATAACAAATGACATAGACACAAACATTTAGCAACTTTAAATACTGAAAAAATATGCTGAATCTCACCTGATGTGACGAGAGCTCTAAGAATGAACAAGTGAACTTTAATGTTTTCTTCATCATACTGCGTGTCGTCAGGTGTGAAACATAGTGTTAAATGTTAGAAGTTAGGCATGCTGATGTTTGCAGCTGTGCGAAGACCTAGGCTTCATTTCAGCATCACATGTATATCACAAGTGAGTGAACCTGGTTTTGAAAAGTAACTCAGTGTATTTATTGAAGTAATCTATCTGAGTACAGTTCAAGTTAAAAGAAGAATCAAAATCAATGCAGCAAACCGATACATTTCTTATTTCATGCGCTCTTGTTTCGCAGCATGCCTACATTACCCACAATGCAACTCAACTGCTGACAGTTTTGTCAGAAATTTGGTGAACTCATTTGCTTCTAACTCCACACCCCCAGATTTTTTTCATTTTCAAACTTTATAATCTTCTGCCACAACACAAGGCTTCATACAACTTCGTTCTCTCCTGTAAACAGACTTTATATTTAATAAATACTCCACTAATATAAATTCTAAAATGTTATAAGTGAAAGGGCGATTCTGCACAATGAGTACTTTTATGTTTGCTTTTTAAGTATTTTTTGCTACCATTACCTGCCACCTGCACTCACTGATTTTTTGGCCACTTGGGGGCAGCAGACACAAGTTGTAAACACAACAACGTGCAGAACTGACATATTAACACCTTTTAGGTTGATATTGCCAAAGTGTCAGGAAACAACACACCAGCAAATACAAATGAAAATTCTGTTCGTGTTTATGCTCCAATATTCACCCTCCTTTTAGCTCTGGTTCGGTCTCCACCATGCTCTGGGAAACATATCTGCCCCTTTAACCTCATGTTCATATGTTCACCAGCTGATTACTAAACCTATCTGCTCTGTCAGAGCTTTTTACCAACTGTAGAACCAAAGACTGAACCGAAACAGGAAAGTTGCCGACTGTAAAACCAAAACAATGAGCTGCAAAAGGAGCTAAATGCTTCATAAAGCTGCAGATTTTGATGCCAGCACCAACAGTGAGCTCTTTCACCTTACATGTAGTCAAGTTGATTAGAGCAGCTTTAAGTACAATTTTAAAAGTATTTTACTTTTATTGTATTTCAAAATGGTGGTATTACATTTTTACTAAAGTAAAGGATCCGAGTACTTCTTCCACCAGTAAATTCAAGTATTTCTTGTTTCCTTTGTGCAGATAGAATGAGATTTTTTGTTTTCAGCTATTAAGTATTTAAAAAAATATGACAAGCAAAGCACACTGCAGGTTTAATTATGTTATTATGATGCCTGGTCAAAATGCCACTTGATCTGACTCACACATTTTTTTTTCCACTGTCCTACTTGTTCAAGGATGTTCTGTAGGGTACGGCTATAGTGCCTCTTTCATTTTGAAAGAAATAACGAGCTGCTACCTGTTTGGATAAAAAACGGCAGATAGTAATATAAGTTTGTTTGACTGCTTTTGTCATCATCGCCTTCAGGACACACAAGCATCATAAATACTCCATACATCCTCTCGTACCATTCTGGCTTTGGGTGTGCTCTGTTTGTCACTCTTTGGAATTGATAAAAAAAGATTGGTCTCCGGAGAATGTGTTGTTACTGTCATAAAGGGAAGGCCATGTCCACATTATTATTTTTCTCATTGCGGGCAGCAGTGTGTGGCTTTTCAGAGCACTTTAATCTGCTCTCCAGCCGGACACGTGGGACGTGGCCTTGCCCCCTCGTCACCCCCGGCAGACTCGCGGTGGTAAATATCAGATGGGGCCTCCGTCGCTGCAAAGGAACGATACAATCAGCATTCAGAACAAAACCCAGGGGCGTCGTGCGAGCCAAAATTCTGAGGGGCACAATTAGAGCAGAAAGACAGGAAATAATGACCCAATCTGCTGCAATTTGATGTATATACAGTATTAATATACAAAGACTTATTTATAGCTTCTGTAGCTCAGTAATCTGCCACTTTTTATCAGGATAAATACTGAATATTTCATGTCAGTTGAGCATCTTTGGGTTTTGGACTGTTTTGGACTGTTTTGGACTGTTAGCATTTATCACGTCATTTATTGACATTTTATAGACTAAAATATTGATGAGTGAGTCAAACCAATTGATGAATTGATAATGAAAATAATCACTTCTTGCATCCCTGCTATGTTGCATGTGTTTATTTAGAATCAATCAGATCTGATTAATAAACCAAAATGTGTAAAACTGAAAGCCGATTTTCAGAAAGTGAAGGAACAACAAAGTTATGAAATCCTGCTGTGATGTTATAAAATGCCAGGAAAAAGCTACAAATACAGCTGAATAATTGTTTACCTTTCATCCTGACTGACACTTATTGTTATTCCTATTTGAGCACCGTTTTGTTATTAATCAGTCAGGTCATGTGGCGACTGCTGTCAGCGCTGAAATAGCTTTAATATGGACTACCCCTCTGGGACAAACTTGGTCATTAACTCTAATGCCATTTTCTGCTGCAGAAACCTTCCACCCTCCCTCTTCGCCCCCTTCATTGATTCCAAAATCAAGAGGCAAACGACTCCCAGGACATTTACTCACACTCAATTCCCCTTCCTTGGAAACTAAAGGGCTGGTTCAAGTCTTTTGTCTGAACTCTGACCTGCTATTCCTCCGCGCATCATCTCCGGCAGCCTGAGGACACGGGACTCACTTCACCCACACTGACTGTCTTAAACAATTTGTGCCTTGTTAAGAGCATGCGGGCACATCATTTACGGGGGGTAAGGAGGGAGGGGTGAAGGGCGCCGAGAGAGAAAGGCAGAAAGGCCGTGATGAAGACGAGGGGAGGACAGGTCAGGTGGCAAGCTACATCTTTAACATAGCTGCTATTGATTTTAGATTCTCCCCATGGGAGAGACAAAATGTCAGATGCACAGTGTGAGTCGTTAGCACCTCTCTCGCTCTGTGTGTGTGTGTGTGTGTGTGGTCACAGCAACAGACTGGATGCATCAGGTACACACAACACACATTGCTTGTGATGTTATATCTAATGAAATCTCCCATAGGAAGCTGACAGCGGGCGAGCCGAAAACAGACGGGTGAGACGTTAAAGGAAACATGTGAGAGGAGAAACTACAACGAGTGCAGATGATTCAACAGTTAAACAGTTAACATCCCATCATACTCTGATTCTGGATCAGGATGGAAAGAGGGAAAGATCTAAGTGACTTTGAAGAAGGGTTCATTGTTGGTGCACAGATGTCTGTTTCAATAGTGACTAAAGTGACGTCTGCTAGAGATCTATGGGATGTCATGAGGAAGAAGGAGCAGAGATTGTGGTTGACAGCTCACGTTTGGCCCAACAGCTTACTGAGACTCTTTATGTTGGTTATTTGTTTGATTCATCAGTGTCTGAATGTGCAGCTTTTCAGATGATGTTAGAGTTCGAATGACTTGAAAATATTATGCATTTAAAGTCAAACTGAAATTGGAATACGTTTTCGATTAGAACATATATGTAGATACGGAGTGGGTTTAACCTGTATGCATTTAGTTAGGTGTTAAAACAACATGATCAAAAGTAATGCCTGCTGGGAGTCGCTGGTGATGTTGGTTAACAGAAGTGAGTTTGCCTAGCTTCCATTTTTCTTAGTGGAATAAGTGGTGAAGGACGTTGGGGATTTTTATTCAAAGCTATGAAAAAGACTTAAATACTGTTTAAAAACTATTCCCACTAATACATCCCAAACTGGTGTTCTCCTCCTTTGAAACAGGAAAAATTCAGCTCATTAGCTGCAGTATCAGATTTTTATAAATGTAATTTTTGGCTTTAAACCTGACAGACTTGTGGGTACCTGCGTCTCAGACCACCTCAGGAAGTGGCTCTAGTCGTCTCCCTCAGTGCGTCTCCACACACTGCTCCTGTTTGACTGGATAGCTGTCAGGACTCGTGGTAATACCAGGCATAAACATGGCACAGGTGTGTTGTGCCGTGCAGACTTCATAAAGGAAAGGCCACGTCACACGGGTATTTTCTGTAAAGAAGTGATGCACTTGTCACAGTGATTTGCCTCTAAACCCAGAGCATCAATGCAGCACTTGTTCTTGAATATATGAACGCAGATCTTTTTTTTTTTTTTGGCTATTGCAATTTATTTGATTTTAATCAGGCGGCTGCCTTCTGGACAAATTGATGATTGAAATAGTGTGAACGTAGTTAATTGAAATCCTGTGTTGAGTCAAAAGCAGAAAGCATGTTGAGATGCTTACTTTTCATTAACTACCAATTCACTATTGTACACTGAAGAGGTCAGAGAGAAATGCCTGTACAAGGACCAACAATATATAATGTAGTAAATAAAGCATGAAAACCCTCTCTGGAAAAAACCTCCTAATGTCTGTTGGAGTAAGCAATAAGGCATTGAAAATGATGCATTTAAGAGAAAAAATATTACCATTTGAAATGGACTCAGCTGTTGTCTGTTAATTAGATGTCCTTGAGAGATAGGGGTTGCCTTCAAAAGCAACAATAGATCTTTTCATCATTTTCTATGGCTCTGCTATTTAGGCCTTCCCTTCCAGACTGTTCAAGGCAACCAGCGGCCCGTCTTTGGACCGCGCATTTTTGTCCTTTTTTTTGTCTTCATAATTTTATATCATTTAGAGTCACTGTTATCCTTATCTAGATATTTCAATTACATGGCTTCTTTGCCACAATGTCATTTATTGAATCACTGGTTTGCACAGTATTATTGCTAGCACTGTGAATAAGTAATGGTTCTGCAGAGCACAAAGGCCACCACTCGTCTGTCTGTACAGTCTGCGGTCCACTCATGAGAGCAAATGTTGCTTAATCACAGATTCTTGTGATTATTATTTCAGTCATTACAATGTAGGTTTTTTTTTATTATTTATTTATTTTTTTAAACCATTCAGGGGTGCAGTTTCCATACATTAGCTCTGGAACCACAAAGCTACAATACATCCAGGTGCTTGAAGAAGTCCTAAGAGTTTTTATTGAAAGAGTGTGAAAAGAACACAAGGTGACCAGCTGCAGTGCAAAGTGATCAGAAACTACACATGAACTACAACATTGTGAGTGTTTTCTGTCAGATTTCCTGGATTCACAGGAAACACACAGAATCTTTGATATCAGCCTCTCTGTTGACTCTTCACTATTCATTATCATCCAATCATATCAGAGTTGTATGACGTCATTGCTAATGCAAACTGAAGATTGCCTATTTATGCTGCTTCACATTAAAAGCATTAAACAGATCAACCCAGACTGAAATTCTAAGTAAAAGTACACAAGTACTGTCAGCAAAATGTATGTATTCATAGTATAATATTTTTGTCTATCACTGAATCAGTATTATTGCTGCATTCAAATGTTGGCAGCTTTTTTAATGTTGTAGTTGATCAGATATAAAAATAATAAACAGTTTTATCTAGCAATGTGTCATATTTTATATACTGTAATGTTTCGCATGTGTAATTTGAATCTGCGAAGTAAAGTGTGCTAAAACTTATTAAAGTGCAGTATTTATATATAATGCATATAATGAAAAGAAGCATACGATGAAATAGTTAAATACAAGGACCTCCTGACTCTCCTTTAGTGCATTGAATAATTACACTTTATTATAGTAGATTCCTCCACTGGTGACTGATTCTTATTGAAGCTCATATTTTGAATGAGCCTGAAATTAATCTTGTTTCCTTGATCATTAAGTGTTTTGTTTGATTAGTTGCTGCGACCTAAAATTATGTCAGAAATTAGCTTTGAGTGATTGTGAGTCACTGGACACAAAGTGACCTACTTTGGTAAAAAAAAAAAAACAAAACAAAAAACACTAGATTAAAATGGTGATGATGGAGGCAGCAATGCTCGATGTATCATATTCACACTGACGTCTTTATTTACCTAAAAACACCCGTAAATCTTTTAACAACACGACGGCAAATTTTCAGGGCCGAATGTTTACTTGGGTGCATCAAGAATCAACTTTCTAATGTCGGAGTGAGAGACTTGACGCAGCAGTCTGGTTGTGCATAAGAGGTTTCCCTTCCCTGAATCAGTAGTGCACAGAGCAGGTTAACAGTCCTGCGCCCAGGGAGATGAAAAAGCATAAATTAAAGCGCTCCCTCAAGGAGAAGAGGGGGTGCTGGGTTACCAAGGCATTATCAGCGCCGGGTGAGAAGCACACAGAGCTCAGTTTCATCCTCATGTTCTTTGTTAACACAAAGGGGGTCACCTCCATATGAAAGGAAATATAATAACACAGAGACCCTGGCACAATGGCAGACTGCTGACAAATTCTCACCTAATTCTGCCCTTATATTCACCGTTCTCCTCTCTTTCAGGGAGAGGCATCAAGGCTGTGCCGATACAGGGTGGAAAAGGGGGGAATACAATATGTTTGCTGATGAAAAAATATAGCGCGGAAATAAAACAAGCGCGCCAATGCTCACTTGAGAAATGTTTTAATTATATACAAAAGAATGTAGCTAATAAAGGAGGGAATTAAGGCAAATGCTCTGAGCGATTGCGGGAATTTGGCCAAAAGGAAATGAGTTGCCTCACAACCTCTCTATCCCTCTCTCTCTCTCTCTCTCTCCTGCTGCCTCCCTCTCTCTCTCTCTGTCTCCCTCTCTCTTTCTCCCTCTCTCTCCCCGCCATTAAAAAGCCTGCAACTTCAAGCAGTTTTTTAATCAGCTAAAAAACATATGTGGCTTTGCAGCTAAGACAGCTTGCCCAGGCGCTGATAAATGCCTATCACTAATTTGCATACGGTAGAAGCTACCCTTTAATCAGAACCTCTAATCCCTGACGGTATTAATGATTTTTTTTTTCTCCTCGTATAGTATCATGTTTGCTAATTCCAAAGTGATCAGCTTCTTGTATGCGTCTCTTTTTTTGTGCTGGCATAATGGCCGAGTTGAGAACTTCTGTTATCCTACTTTGGCACATAATTAGGACTACAAAGGGGGACAAATCGCGCTGAATGGGACTCACAAAGAAGAGCTCCTTTTTTCAACCCCTTCTTTTCTGCTGAGCTCTCGTTAACAGTTGTGTCACTTCATATATAGCCGCAGAAATGGGGAGAATTTGATGCCAAATCTTGAGTACACGACAGCGCTTAAGAGTTCTGCCCAGGCACAGAGAGAAATCTCAAAATTTACCATGTAATTAAAATGTCTATCACCCCTCGGCTGGTTTAGGGGTTGCATTTTCTCCTTAAAGTGGCACTCGAGGCTATAAAACATTCCTCCTAATTTCTTCGCTAAGCACCTTGTGGAGAGCTTGTATTTGACCTTATTTTTCTTTTTCTTTTTTGCATAGAAATAAAATCTGCTCTCGCTTTACTGGATTAAAGAAAAAAAAGACCAAAGTTTGTGATGCGTCGAACAAAACTGGCGTGATGAGGATCACTGCAGTATTAATAGCATAATCGTGAGTAGAATGTTCTCGATATTTACTGGAAAAATACGGAGCTCAAAAGGGGTCTGGCCTGTAGTTTTGGGTCATAATGCCGTACGTGTTAGAGCTGGATTAAAAATGAAAGGGGAAAAAGAAACCGAATGTCAACTAGGTACACACGACAGCTGATTTATACAATTCATTTGGGCCATTACTTTTCATTAAAGATCAAATGAAATGGGTACTTACTTACTAAGAGGCCTTTGGGGAGCTGAATTGCAGAGAAGAAAGAAGATTAAACTTTACATTCAGCCCCAAATTTAATTCAGAAGTAATCAATCGCATAATGGGCCAGCAACTGTAGCCGGGGTGATTGAAATGAAATTACCATATTTTTAATCTTAATTTTCCACACTGTTTATCTGACACTGTCAATATAAAATACAAACAGATAATGAAATAGCATTATATTGACACTACAATCATCTCTCGAGCAGCCCTCTGTGATTAAACCGCTGGAATGTTTGATTACATTTTGTTGGCTGACATTACAAATGACACGGATGCTTCGCTGAGACTTGCTGCCGGCTGGAAAATGAGCCTATCCATCAAGGACTCCTGGCAGCTTCTCCCTTCCAGTCGATGGCTACTGCCAACGGTCTGGGCACCCTTCTGTCAAGCCGTTTAGCACCCTAGAAGAGGGGTGGGGGGCGGTGGCTGTTAGGGGGTGGAAGGAGGTTGAAAAAGATGGGGGGGGGGGGAGAGACGAGGGGGTGAGACGAGTGATTCACGGCTCCCTTGCTCTGCTAATGATACAAAAGCAAAGGAGTCACAGAGTGGGAGAGAGAAAAATGTCCCAGGCAACATATCGCCCATGCAGGTGTCTCTTGGCGTACCATAAAGGGACCATAAAGCCCTCACAATGCAAGGCCCACAGTCTGCAAATCAACGGCTCAGCTGCCGCCCTGGATTAGGACTGCACTGCAGCCATCAAGCCCTGTCCACCGCTACACCTAACGCCATGACTAGCCTAATTACTTTTTAAGGGGCTCATCAATTTGCTCTTTGGAAATTTGGAGTGAGAGCAACAGGAGCAACGTGCATATTTTATAAAACTCATGGCTTAATCAGTTTTTATTCTTAACAAGTTTATTTAACTTCCACGCTCAAGTTTGAAGTGACCTCATGCTCCTTTTCACAAATGATTCATCACCTCAAATCTTCTTATTCATGTTCATCTTCTGAGTCTTCTTCACAAACACACTGTCTCCCAATTGTTCACTACATCTTTACTTTACATATAAAGGTTGTGGCTGTGCTCGCTGCCAAATTACAAGTAATTATAACAGTTTTAAAAACTGGCCTGACCTTCAAAATATTCTCAAATTAATTACTGTCTCTAACACTGACACAAAGGCCCTGTGTGGGAAAAATGAACATAGCCACATTATCAGTGCAACAATTCACCATATTGGATTAAAAAGCAGAGTATGAATGCAGTCAAGCATGTAGCACGTGGCTATGTGCTAAATACTGTTTAGCCCATGCAGGGGTATTGGCAATCATTTCCAAATGGAATCAATGGAGTGTATCATTAGCAGAGAAGAGGAATTTACTTCAACACATATTAATGAACAATAATATGATGTAAATATGTGAGGTTTAGCCAAAAATGTGAATTTCCATCTGCAGTTCTTTTGGGCAGGTTGATGTTGTACGTTAAAGAAACAAAGACATTCGAAAAGCAAACAGACGTCAAGAAATTAGTCTTTTCTTGATGTGAGTGAGTTGGAGTATTAATCTGTTATCTATTCAAAATTAAGAAATAAACCAACAAGCTCGATGTTTAATGATTCATTCGCTGCATTAATTTAGCAACTACAAGCATTTGAGTTTGCAGATTCAAAAGAAACAGCAGCGTTGAATCGCTCCAGGTTCAAGACTCAATCAATCAAATCAGAATTGTTTATAAAAAATGTAAATGTTTTCCTCAAATTCAGCTCATTAACTCTGTCGTTGGTTCTGTTCCACGTCGGGCCGTCAACACAAAAACGAGCTCTGCAGATAAGAGACCTTCCAACAGATTTTCAATGGTGCCCTGAAGCTAATCTTCCAAATGTGGCTGAATTGTAGCTTCTGAATGACAGATGAGCAGATCGTGTGCTTTGTGCAGCCGTCGCTCGTCAGCGCAGACGAACTGTGAAAACACCACTAATCCATCCAACCACCTGTTGAAGTGACGCAGCGTTTTCCCTGCCGCTGAAGTGGCAACCTCAGGTACTGTTCTTAACCCTGCCAGCGGAAGCGTGTAGCGTGAGCCTTTGAAACGTCTGTTCCATGATTCATTTGAACTTAGGCCTCACAGCGTTGTCAGAAGCGCTGGATCGACACTGAAACCACCCGTTCTTCAATGACAACCTATTGTTATTACAATATGACAAAGTTGTGCGGAGACGGCGAAGCCGAGGAGAAGCGGCCGCTCCGCAGCTATCGGCGCTGATGGATGGAGGAGCTGCTTGACAGAGGGGTGTGTTACCATGGCTGCGCTCTTCTTTTCTAAAGAGTGGACCTTGAGCGTTAAATAAGGCTCATACCTGGCTAAATGTGGGAGTCTGCCACCGATACTGCTGCTGCCGCCGTCATCGCTGCGGCTCAGAGAGGAATGTGAGGTCGACACTTGAAATAATAATGTCATCAAACACTTTGAAATGCGGGAAATTATTCTTTTTGTTTCGTTCGCTTTAAAGCGGCAATCACCAAGATTTCAGTCTTAATTGATTTGGCGACACCTGTGGTCACTGATGGGAACAGCAAGTACGGTTTCATACGACAGGTCGCAGAATTCTGGGGGCAACAATTAAACTACTGTTGTTTTAATATAGAGGTCAGACAATAATTAGTCCTTTTCCTTCGTTCTGTGATCAACCCCGAGTCTGTGAACAGCTCAGTGAAGGACGTGGTTACCTGGTCACTGTAGCTGCTTGTTGCTCCATTACAACCTGAAATATTTCAAACTGATTGTTGTCAAAAGATTCAGAAAATGACAGAGATCTTGTTTTGTAGATGCATTTTTGAGTGAAGATTGGGGTCAGAGTAAAGCTCACACAAACACACTGCATTTCCTGTGACGACTTCATAATAAAAGTCAACTCATGTTTTGGCATTTAAAAGCTTTTAATCTGAAGAGTTTGTATTATGTCGCCACCAACCCCCAGTTTGTACTGCAGTTATATAAATATTGCAGTACTTTGATCAGTGGGCCATCGGATCAGTGGTACCATTGTCTTTGCCGATAGTGACTTAACAGACATTTATTGAAATGAAAAACTTTGAGACTATTTCTTTGAGTTTAAACTGTGTTCAGTGTTTAGAATATAAAGGTTGTTCCAGTTTGGCGACACTGCTTTAGGGAAACAGTTTTGAGTCTTCATTGTTTAGATTTGAAGAATTAGAGAATAATCTTGCCATTTACACAATAAACACACTATTTTGTTTTTAGAGCGTTAAATGGACGCAGCCTCTTTTGTAGTAGCACTGTTATTTTGTGATTCACAAAATCAAATCAGATTAACGTGAAAAAACAATAATTGCTCTTGAATTAAATCACCAACCTGCCAAATTGCCAGAAGGACTTCATAAGCAAAACAGTTCATGTTTTATCTCTGAGAATAACCTTTATTACTACAAATAACAAATAAACTGCTATATTTGAGGTTCATCTAACATCAAAAGCTGCTGAAGCAGATGTGCTGGATCAGTGATCCTGAATCAAAGCTGCATCAACAATTTGATATCATCAATCCAAACAGCAGTTAGAAAGACAGTGTAAATCAAATGAAACTAAATCCTTCACCAACAGAGGAAAAAAACGTTCAAAGTAAAACTGAAGCGAGGACTTAATTCATTAGTCAGCACGGCGTTCTCTTGTTTCACCGGATTCCTGAAGAATCAGGCCCAGTCTCAGTGTTTGGGAGGCGAGGGATTGTAGTATTTGTGGAATCAGTAGTATCAGCAGTCCTGAAGGTCACGCTGATAAGACCTCGGATTTCCACCTCAGAATTGCATTGTGCTCCGACCTTGAGGCCCCCTGAAGTCGATCAAACCGGCAGAACGGCGGCTCCACCGCAGGACAGCCAAGTTCAGAGGGATGTGGAATAACTGAGGATCAGTGCTTAGCCCGGGACCTGGTGAGGCAGAGCCGAGCAGCACGCTGGAATTATTCAGGTCGGAAGAAAAACCTGCAGACTGGACTTTCCCTGTAACTTTGTACAGTGTTTCTGTAACGTGGCGTCTCGTTATCTCACATCATTTCAGTCCTGTGTGGCCATTATAACTCCTCTTAATCTGCATTCATAAGCATCATATTAACAAATGGTTTATAACACATTTTGATGTCGCCGTGAGCGTATACGGACATTTTGACGTTTTTGTTAATGCGTTTGTCAACAATTGCAACACTTCCTGTTGGACATCTGTTCACGTATATAAACAGTTAAATATAATAAGAAAAGACTTCTGTATGAATTTGTTCATAAATCCTTCGTCTTCTCTCTCCTTGATATCTGATCAAACACAATCTGCAGATGAAGGCCATTGGGTGAAGCTGAAAGCTCTGGGGGAAAAATAGCAAGTGACTTGTTGACAATGAAATGTTCCCACTCAACATGTCTCCATTCATTATGAACGCATTTACGAACAGTTCCAAACGTGTTAAGAAGTTATGTCGACAAACACTTAATTGTCCTTATATTATTATACCATGAACCATTTACCAGACAATATTCAGCGTCTCATAAATTCTACAGAGGCTGTTAAGGCACAGTGACTGTGTACACAAGTCATATAATAAAGCCTGACACCTCAGCAGTACATAATGCACATAATCACGACACACGACTCTATATGGTTACTATGGACTGTTTGAGTACATATAATAGATTAGGGAGTGAAAGAAGTAGAAAACTAGGAAACCATCCACAGTAATTTCCATTCAATGTTATAACAAATCAGTCACCTGGAGATCGTGCTTGAACTTCACTACTCGCATCAGCGTCTGTTTCAAGATCTGCTTTGCATTGAAATACTTCTTATACAACAGAAAAGATCTGATCTGTTTATCATCGGTTACTTTTAGACTCAGAATAAACTTGTTTTCTGCCATTATCATAAAAAGACATTTCACACAAAAACAAGAATCAGGTTAATTTGGTGAATCTCCCGACTCTCTTTCCAGCTGATCTTGGTTGTTGAAACATGTCTGATTTTCCGGAGGAGGCCTCGGTCACCGGCTCACATATCAGACCCTGATGCACCATAAAGAGACAAATGGTGAGATTCACTTGTAGGAAAAGAGAAGCAGTATTGACTCGGAGGAATCTGAGCCTGGAGCCGTGACTGTTCTACCAGGAGGGAAAAGGACATTTAGATTGTGAAACAGATTACAGGCACAAAGAGCACTTTTATAGTATCTTTAAAGATCTGATGTGGAGGGTCACAAAAACAACAGAACTGCTGGGTCCAAAATATACTGAGTGCACAAAACAATGAAAAGCAAAAATGGACAAATGAATGAAGAACATGACAAAAAGATCTAAAATGGCCTTTAACCTTAAAATCTAGACCTGAACCCTTACAAGCTCATGCAAATCTAAAACACCTGACACACCTAGACTTCCTCTAATTGTCACTATGCCATAGTTGCCTTTGCAGAAAGTGAGAATCTTACCATTCAACTTGTACTTGAGGTTTTGCAGAATTGTCCAATATCGGCGCTGATATCTGACGATCATGGTTGTGAACCTTGCATCTGCTTTCACACTCGACCGATATCAACATCCTCTGACTCCAGGTAGTTAATGGACGGATCCTAAGAGTGGGTTAAGCTGAGGAACAGATGGTGGTCATGGTCTGGTGTCCATATCTCACACTCTGTATTCAAACATCAAGCATCTGTAGCTGCTTCCTGAGAGGTTTTCCCACAATGCACTCCACTACTTCAGCCTTTACTCTGAGATGCTTGTTAGTCTCACTTGAAAGGAGCATTTTAGTTGGACTGTATATACATAAGTGGGCATTAAAACAGAGTCAAAGACAAACATGAGAGAACATTTTTCTATATGGACTAACCTGCATTAGCAGTTGGATTCTTGTCCTTGAGGATTATCTCTGACTATCAAATGATTTTATGTTTGATTTCTCTCTTTAATCAAATGATTTGTGAAGCTATGTGGCCCCACACTCCTGCGCCTTGACCAGGCAATAACATGACACCGCAGGCAGAGGCTAAGTTGTCGGCAGTGGGTGTACTCACTGACGCTTTACTAACATAAAACGCTGCATTTTTTTCCCTCTTCCTCTTGTAAAGCTCATCCTCTGCCAGCTCCTCACACTCCGGAACCTCGTCTGACCCGTTGGCGCCGCGACGCTTTTATCCTTCGCCACCTCTGAAACGCCGTCAGTTTTTGTAATTTCCTAATCATTTGGAACTTGTTGACTCGGTGAAACCTCCTCCTCTGCATCCTCTCCACGATGTGCAGCATTTTCTCCTGTGTCTTCTTCATCTCTCGACGCTCGTTCACTCGCTGAAAGATTCGTAACCTTTGCAAATCGCTCTTGTTCTGAGACCTCGTCCTGCCCTGACTCTCAAACGGCGCCGAGGTCTGTTTGTCTTGGGAGTTCGGCGCTCCTCTGCTTTTACATCGAATGTCCTCTTGAAGACTTAATGTACATAACACAGACATATATAAACCTGAGAGCCATAAATGTGAAGAACAAATGGAAGATGCTGAATGGAAATACTCAACTGACTTGTTTTTCTTCAGCTGAGAGCGGATGAATTTACACCAGCCTTGAACAATGTTAAAGTGAAATTTGTCATCTTAGAAATATCGAAGCGTTGGGGAACAATGTTAGGCGAAAATCAATTACTGTTTTTCAGCATCACCAGCTTCTTTGGCGCAGTTCGAATCTGACAAGCGAGGCTTTATTCAACGGTGACATCAACACAAAAAACCTCAGCCCACTCCAATGATACAGATTTTGTGGATGGAGAATGGTTTTTATTTCGCTTTTTATTTTCGTGAAGTGTCAAGATATATCTTTCGAGAAGTATCCTCGTATGACATCTCCTGAATCCGGCCTTTGTGTTTCCTTTCACGCGAACTCGCCTCGTGCCAAGGACCAAATATTTTATCAGGAGCGTGTGAATAGCCGTCGCTTATGTCTCACTTAGCTATTCAGACCGGGAGGAACTGAGCGAACTCAGGCGAACACACAAAGTGACACAGGTCATCCTTTTGCTAAATCTCACATTTTGAGTTTTCTCATGCAAAGTTTTTCTCTTCGTGTCAAATTGTCTTTTTTAGCCGTGTCGTTTCTGCAGAGATGGAAGTGTGCCATCATTTTGTGCTGCCTCAACCATGAGGAACAAACTGGGACTGAGTTTGGGAAATTCATGTTCGCCTCAGGATGAATTACAACAACTGTAGTGTCTCTCTGATTTTTCATCTGGTGATGTCATCAGTTTGAAATCGTCCAGCACTTTGGTTTATGAACAAATTCCTACAAAACTATTGATGTTCAAATCTGTCTAAACTGTGTCTGGCCAATGTTAAACAGGGGAAAGATGGTGAGCATGTTATCCTGCTGCACATCAGCATGTTGGTTTATCTTTATCAGTGATGGGATTAACAGCGTTAAAATAAACAGCGTTACTAACGGCGTTACTTTTTTCAGTAACAAGTAATCTAACTAATTACTATTCCCATCGTTACAACACAGTTACATTTAAATTCATTGAAACTCTTGTCATCGACTCGGCTCTCGGCTACAGGAGCTACAAAGCTGTTTGTTTTTCTTTGGTGAGGGAGGAGGGAGGGACGAGACAACCACATACGTGATGATGATTGGCTAAGGTAGAGAAAGCTTTCATGGTCAGCCAATGAGAGGCAGCGTTCGGTTTACACACAAAAGCTGCACACAGCCAAACTAGCAGAGGTCAGCTGCAGCAGCGGGGGGTCCGGAGGGAAAGTTGGCATTTTCAAAGTGGAAGTACAAATACTACTTTATTCTCCTTTAGGTAAAAGGCAGGAACGAACATGTGACATGTGCATTATGTCCCGGAGCCAAGTGTTATTAGCAACTCTAATCTAATGACGCATCTCTCAAACGGTCAAAAGCTTCATATAGTTAAACTGTTTACTTTTATTGTTAAGAAAATACTTGAACAGTACAGTCTGTTTACCAGTTGTGGTCTGTTGAGGTGCAACAAATATTAAAAGTTATGTCTAATATGTAACTGGCTTGTGAAACCTGCCACCTGACATTTTTAAACTTAAAAAAAAAAAAGTAACGCAATAGTTACTTTCCCTGGTAACTAGTTACTTTTATATTGGAGTAATTCAGCTACTAACTCAGTTACTTTTTGGGAGAAGTAACTAGTAACTATAACTAATGTGCCCAACACTGCTCATTATTAAACTCGGAGATCTGCTCGCGTGTCTACACACTCTGTTATTTGTTGCTCGACGTGGGCAAAAAGTCGAACGTGAGCTGCAGCCGTTCTGTCAGAATTTGATGGAAATAAAAACAGTCCCCACGACGAGCTAGCTGAGGGACAGCGGTCGCTCAGGAATCACGCCACCTGTTGGAGGACAATGGCTCTTTCACATAAAGTGAGACAGACATCCCCTCACTCCCCCCTCATTTTGTCAAGGCGTAACCTTTTTCCCCCCTTCAAAAAGCAGCAACTCTTTCCAATTGAGTTGTTGTTGCTGCCATTGCTATTGGCTTTCAATAAGGCATGGGGTTATCAAAGAGTGAAGGAGAAATTGCCTTGGCTCTGCCGTAGCCCTGATTGCACTATCAGAGCCGTCAGGGAGGCTCTTTATAAAGGGAGGGCACGAGGGAGAGCGAGGTGGCGGCTGGCGTTGCCCCCCTGATAAATCAGCGCGTGCTGGCAGCCGCTGCTTAGTGCAGCCAGGCAGCACCGGAGTGTCGCAGTTCAGGGTCGCTACTTGGCAAGCCCCCCTCTCAAACAGGGCTGTCTGCACCCGACCGCAGACCTCGCCGCTCCCCAGGCTGATTCTCCACCGCTGCCCTTGTCAAGGTTTGTTTGTTTATCCCTGATCCCGCTCTGCCCTCGCCGCACCATATTGTTCCCCACCATGCCAAATGATTCCCCCCCCCTTTTTTTCCCAACTTATTCTGCACATTTCCCAACTTCATTTATTAAATTAGAAAACTGTGCTGCTTGAATTTGAAGCATGTTTTTTCATTTTTTTGTGGATGATTCATTGTTTTCTTTATTTTCGTGGCTCATGCAGCTTTTTACAGAACCAGACACAGGAAGCTCCGAAATCTTCTTTTGTTTTAAGACTTTCTTTGTGCGATGTTGAGGTTTGAAAATCATTGAAAAGTAGTGATGTCTGCAATGAAATCAATACGTCTGTCCATGTTTTTGAGAGACAAATGGACGTCGATGACAGCGGTGTTCAGAAGTGTCTCTCCTGCTGGCACCTTTATGCTCCAGAGGATTAAACCTGTGCTTAAAGTACACACGTATTTAGATGGTGATATCACCTTAAATCCAGAAACATCGCACCATCTGGGAGGAAATCACGCCGCCGTTAACATTTCTCATAAATTTCTACTCTTCATCTCCAATTGGATGCTGCAGTTTATTACCCCCAATAAAAATCTTGATTTGTTGTGCTCTCCAGTGTTTGTTTGATAAGGTTGTAGCGCAGTCATCACTTCCTCTGAGCTCCACCTCGTCTTCGCCCACATCCCCATTCACTTTGAAATCACATGGAATGACAGCGCTTTGGGACGGGAATGGGGGAAATTATTTAATTAATCTGGCCTCCTCCACTCCAGGTGCAGTGGGTTAATGCAGATGCTCTTCGCCGCCATAAGTGTTCAATTACACATACTTAAAAAGGCACGGGCGTCGCCCCCGTTTGGTTCAAGTCCTGATTAATTTCAGATTTATACTGTCTAATTTCTACCACCAGGAATCAGTTTAGACTTGTACAGGACCTCCTCAACTTTTCTAATTAGATGGACATGAATATAGTGGTACATGTCATTAACAGTGTATTGACGGACATGAAGCCGTGGGACGGCGGTGGCGCCCGGAGACCAGCTGATCTGCCATGTTTTGAATATCAAGAGGCCGCGTTCTCGAACCCCAGTCAAATTAAAGCTCGTAAAATATGCATTGGATCATCACGCTCGATCATTAATGGCGTCTTAATGTATCTGAGATTGCATTTAATTTGGTCATTTCACGAGGGCTGGTTGAGCAGGATCTGCATATAGGGAGAAGTTTAAACATGGGAGTGTGTGGAAGTTTGAACATGGAGGATATTTACCTGCATGAGTTGCTTAGGTCAAAATGGTTTCCTCACTTTTTCTGTAAGGAAATATAAACTATTATGATCCTGTGGCTGATGTTCATATTTCCCTTTTTGGGACATTGTAGTAGACACAATTTCCAACCTTCCAGCCTATAGGTAGATGTTTTCCTTGATGTTACTGGATCATGTTATACTGTGAGACTGCTGACGTTCAGACAAGAGACCTTTTTCAATGAGCCCTCACTCATAGTGTTATTAGCTTATGTTAGCAGTTTGACTTCTGTCCCTTTACAACATTCGAGGACCCATCGTGTTGTTAAGTTTGTCCCCTCAGAAAGTAGAAGCTGTTGAGCCAGGCCTGATTCAACTCTGCCTCGATTCTACTCAACAGGATGAAACTAGTGAACTAACATCAGTATTGATTCTCACTTGACGTTACTTTTTGTTTATATTATATCAACACATGCTGAGAGTCATCAGCAGCTCCGACACAGTCTTATGGAAAAGAGCAGTTGTAGATTCAGCTGTCTTTCTTAATGGATCCAGATGAGGTGACAGCGAATTACCTATCAAAAGTCGTCATGTAACCTCAGGACGTTACATTGTGATTTGAGTCAACACAGTCACATGGGAACATAGTGCTGAAATCACAGATGGGACTAAGCAGCGACTTGCTTTGTATCTGTTGGAATAAAAGTGATATTACAAATTATTTTTGGTGTCACACAACATAAATATTGTCCAGTTGTCAGATTCCAGTTGTGGCATCATGAGTAAGAACCAAAGATCTGGAGAACACTAATATATGAGGAAACATTACTGCAGAAAAAAATATAAAAGTTAAATTTCCTCTTTTCTCTAATTACAATTTCAACTAATTAAGTTCACAAGTCCAAACAAACAAAGATACAGGATATGTATAACATGTGATTTCTTGAGTCTACATGAGTGTTTTTTAGGTTTTAAATTGAACATAAGTTTTTATAAAATAGCTGCTGAAAGGTTTGTGACAATCAAAGCTAAAATCTAAATCCACATGAAGCAGCCATGAGTGTCTTCATGTGTCAAAGCAAAGAGTCAACAAGTGAGTGTGATCATTGCTAAAAGCTCCAGTTTGCACACCAGAGGCCTCGTCCCCCCCTCTGGCTCTCAGACGGGGCCCCTCAGCCGGCCCCTCCTCCTGCCGAGCCGTGAAGCCAGGGGACGCGTGTGGCCTTTTGTCTGAGCAGTGTGGGGGGCCGCAGATGTCGTTCCCCAGAGACACAGCGGAGGTTAATGATCTCACAGCCTCTGCTAAAATAAATAAATCATTTCCAGTCAGGAGTCTGCATAAATCTTCACTCAAACGGCGATTTGCTGGAGCAAGCACCACCAGTTGCTAATGACTGTTTTTTTTTTCCCTCTCTTCCTTGATTGCCCGAGGGGATAGACTGTGACACAGATGAGTTCTTTCCCTCACTCTCTGCAGTCCCCTTCCCTCCCTCCACCTCTCTCTCTCTCTCTCTCTCTCTCTCTCTCACACACACACACACACACACACACACACTTTCTGTGGCCATTCTAATTCACAGCGTGTTTTGTCAGGGGACATTAGCTGGCTGACAGGCGTCTGCTTTGGATAGGGGGTGCATTTGTAGTGACAGTGGTAGTTGTTTCTTGTTTCGGCTGAGCTGATATTAAGAGACGTGTGTGGGGGGGCTGCTGTCATGCACGACGCGGCGCGGCGCGACACCACGCAGCACAACACCTCACTCAATCTCAGCCGTGTTCCCCGCGTCCGCGCACGCTTCCTTCAGGCCGCAGACTATTTTTCAAATTGCTCTTATTTTTATTGTGTGTATCATGCCTTCCTGAATTTAAGCATGATGCATTGAGGCTGGTGCATCACATCCAACAGGGCAACATTATGCAATTATCTGAGCCTGCTGCCTTCAATCCATGAGGCTTTCTGCTTTATGAAGTTAGCCGACATGTTGTTAAAACTGTTTTTTAAATGCAATTCCAACTTTAGCCTGATTGTGATTTTGTTTCACGTAAACCAAAAATCCCTAGTTGACAAATCCATTAGTCGACGATAAAAAATTGATCAGCAATAATTTTAATGATCAGTCTTTTTTCAAGCCAAATTACCCATAATTCTCTGGTTGCAGCTTCTTCAATAGACGATTTTCAGCTTGTCTCTGTTTTATATCCTTGTAACCTGAAAGTCTTTGCGTTTTAAACTGTTGGTTGAAAAAAACAAACCATTATGACATCACTTTGGGCTCATGAAAATTACGATACCATTTAGTATTTTATGACATTTTGTGGACAAAAGTGGACAAAATTCATCAGTTAATTGAAATATTAATTGTTAATCACAGTCCTAGTTTTGTCCAACATAACATCCAGAGCGGCCTTGATTATTAGGTCACTCTTGCTAATATTGACAAATGCATTGAGTTAATGATTTCATAAAGCAGCCTGAACACTTTCACATACATCCTCTGAAAAGTGTGAACTCATATTCAGTCATTGGTGTTTGTTCTTAAGTTACACAGTTCCAGTGAGTCGTAACGAAACGAGTGACAGGTCGAACAGTGTAATGACGCCGCGGTCGCTCGTGTCACTAATTAGAGTCACTACTTGTGTGGCTTTAGCTGTTAACTGCTTAAGTAGTGTCAGCAGACATGGCTCAGTAATCAATGAGCCCATTCACAGCTAATTAAGAGAGACACACTCAAGTAGTCAAATTTCACGAGATGAATGATTTTTCTTAATGTAAGCAATTAGAACAAAGTCATAATATTGAGAGATTGCCTTTCAGTCAATATGAGTTTCTCACAGGAACAATGACCTGTGTTTAAGTCAGGGGTGAAATATTAATGAAACCTGGTTAATTTTGTGACCGTGATGGTAAACATATGGCGATCAGGGCGCTCCCATGTTCATATATTTGTCTCTCATAGATCAGAGCAGAGTTTAACAGGAGCGCTTCAGACCCAGTGGTACCCTCCCTCCACAAAGAAAATGCATGTGTGGATCTTTATTTCAAGGTGAAAGAGAAGTCAAACACTTTCACAAATTATAGATCAAATCATAAATATATTGACTGCTGAGGTTTTTTTTTTCTTTAAAAAAAGCAACAACAAAGTCAATAAATAAAGTCATTACCAGAGCTTAGAACAGAGGCACCCGATTTTCTCTTTTATCCCGCCACAACAAAAAGAAGAAGAAGACAGAGGAGGAAGAAATAACAAAAAAAGAGAAAGAATTGCACAGAGGCTTTTCTTTTCTTTAAAATGCTGCATTAGGTCTTTTCCTGCAGTCAGTTTTCATAGTTCAAAGCTGGCAGTTCAATAAATAGCTGGAACTGGCACATCTCTGTTCTTGCAAAAAGAAATCAATGTTAATCCTATTACCGGCAGTTATCACCTAGCCCAGAAACGGTGGCAAGTAAGGAAAAAAAAAAAAAGAAAGGAAAAAAAAAACTGAGATGTCAAAGCGGGAAGGGGAGAGAGAGCGAGAGAAAGGGAGAGAGAGAGCGAGTCACCCTTCATTCACTTTCAAACACAGTTTTGATAATTTACTTCTGTAGAAGAAGAAGAAGGGTGGCGGGGGGGGATGATGGGAGGAGGGGAGTGAGCTTCAGTTACTAGGAAATGTGTGTGTGTGTTTATGTGTGTGTATGTGTGTGTGTGTGTGCTTGTATGCCTGTGGAGAGGGGGGTCCAGGGCTACTGATGTATTCGCACATAATGCTTGGATCAGACCCTGCTGCTGTAAGCAAGATGTTTGAGGCACAAAACATCATTTTTGAAAAATGTTCACACCGCTTAGCAATCCTCTTCCTGGAGCGCCCTGACATCTGGCCTTTCTCCTTCTCCCCTTCTCCCACTTCCAGTCCATCCTCTTTGCTTCTCAGTTGGGTTTGGGGGGAATTGAGGGCTGGTGCTGTGGCATAGTGAAAGAAAATTATCACCACACTAACTGTGGAGGTGCTTTACTAATCTTGCAACGTTAAAGAAAAGAAGTTTTCGAGATAAAAATGGTTTTCGAGAAGTGCTGTCGAGTTATTTTTTTTTATCGTGTTTTTTTGTGTCTGACCTGGTTCTTTTCTCCTGTTTTCATTATTTCACTAAAGAACATAAAGATGTCCTGATTCTTGTCACATAGAACAGAGAAAAACAGCGAATATTTATTATTAACAAGCTGCAATTGGGGAATATTTTATAATTTTTGCTTTTAAAAAAGTCAGTTTTTTCAACTAACTGATTGTTTGAGCAATTAAAACTACTGTAAAGGTAAAAACAATCTGTCAATTAATCAAAAAAAATGTTGATTAATCATTAAAGTAAAAATGGCAGAAACTCACGTGTTCGAGCTTCTGAGATGTGAATATTTAGTTTTTCTCCGTCGTCTGTGATAGTAAACTGAATATTTTGGGGTTTTTGGACAAAGACGTTTGAAAATGTCACTTTGGGCTCTGGGAACTGGAAACAGACCAAACAATTAATTGAGAAAATAATCAGCGGATGAATCCGTCATGAAGTAATTGCTATGTGCAGCGCTAATGATGAATGAGATTATCTGAGGCAAAAACAACAACAACAGCCGAAACAATGAGGCCATTTATTGATTAGTCGATCAGCGGGAAATAAATCAGCAGCTATTTTGATAAGCTATTAATTCTTTGTATTTGTATTTTTAAGTAAAAATACCAAACACTCTTTAGTTCAGCTTCTCAAATGTGAATCTTTTCTATGATAGTAAACTACATATCTTTGGGTTTTGAACCAAACCAAACATGTTAAACCGTCACCATGTGTCTTTGTTAGCTATTAGCTGACATTGGTGGAAAAATATTGCTCAGTTATGATAATGCAATAAAAAATTTGATTGACAGTCGTCGATTGACAGCCAGAATGTTGACTCGTATTATCTGAGGCAGCATCCAATTAAAAGGCAGCTAGTAGGAAGTAAAGTTAGTCTTAGAGCTGAACTCGTGATGAACATTTTTTGCCATTCGCTGACTTTCTGTAGACATTGACTGACATTGGTTAATTTTTTTTTAAGCCAAAATGAAAACTGTTGTGTTTATTCCATGCTCGTCTTCATCACACATGAGAGTAAACTTTGGTGTTTTTCACTGTTATCTGGACTAAAGAAGACGTTTGCAGACTCATGATGAGCATCTCTCACTATTATTTGACATTTTATAGACTAAATTGTTGATCGATTAATGAAGAACTTACAGGTTGATTGATAATGAAACTCCCCTTTCGCTTGATATCAATACCACAACAGACTTACACTTCCCACTGCTGGATGAATGTATATATTTAGTGCGAATAAAACTCTCACAAAACAAAACAGACTGCCATTAAAAAAAACGCACGTCTCCAGTGAACACACCAAAACCCTAGATTAGGCCTAATCACTGTCACCAGGAAGCAGAATCAGACCCTCTCACTGGCGGATTAAGTCTTCTGTTGTTGTTGTCCTTATTGTTATTGCTGAGAAATAATTACAGCTGAATCTCATCAAAGCCAATTCAACTCTTGGCAGGACTCGGCTCTGCCTTTTTTTTTTCTTCTTTCACTGAGGAACCTGAGTTTACCCTGCATGAAACTAAAGATTAAAGTAGTTAAATACTGGCGGTGAACCGAGGGGAAACGGAGGCGACGTCGATGGGCTGCGGGAAAAAAAAAAAAAAAAGTCTCGCCGCTCTCTTTCAAACACTCTTGTTCCAAAGAATGACAAAATGCATCTTGCTGACACGGGTTTTCACCTTGACTTGACTGACTTTGTATGAATTTATTTCCTGCGCCGCGTGAAAGCAAGTGACCCCATTCCAGCCCGGCCCATTCTATATTCCTATAATAAATTAGATGGCGATGCAGAGGCTTTAACATGTAAAATAGTGGTGACATGCTAAATAATGAGGCAGGCCAGAATTATGTGGTGCCGGGGAGCGGGCTCTGGGGTATTCCCAGGCCTCGGAGTGGCCTGGGCCTCCTCCTCGCCGCCTGCTGCTCGGAGGGAGCACAGGGCTGAGGTTGGGGGGGTGGGGGTGGGGGGGCGCTGAATATGAAAATGGAATTAATGTACCAACGCCCAAAGGTAGATTACACTGTGGCAACCCTTTTGGCCATGCTTCCCTCTGTTTGGGAGCCACAACAAAAAGAGAGACGTTTTATTCATCACGGAAATTGGTGTTTTTATTACTCCCCTGGTGGAATTTGAGATGTATTACGCCGTTCTTCTCTTAAGGTCATTTCAATACAGCGCGTTCAGGTGCGATGTCTCCATCATCTCGCTCACGTTTGGCCGGTCGGCGGTGTGTTTTTGGGAGTGAGTGATGATCGCGATAAAGATGCAGAGCGGCGTGAGCGGCGTGAAATCCGGGCAGAATGTAATCATCTCACAATGACTTTGTCACTCGGGGAAACAGCAGCTGTTTGACTATTCTCATTGTTACTTGTGAAGTATATTTGGTGTTGGGGTGTTGTGCAACCTTGAAGCTCTATGGTAAACTCTACTGTTTTATTGCCATTGTCACAGCAGGAGACAGATTTACCAGGTTTAATACAGGCGGTTTTAGTTTGCAACAAACACGCTTGTAAACCTGCTTTACAGCCCCCCTGGCTTTTTGTCCAGAGGGGGATTAACTGATGAGCACTGCCTGTCCTTCAGGTGACACGCACACTGCAATCCAAACTCGTATCGCACTTTATTGCCGTCTCTCCGTAAACACAAGAGTGACTGATGATCTGTTAGCTCATTAGAAAATTTTGCAAAGTAATTTCTATCTCCAACACAAACGCTGGCATTCTCTTAAAAGTAGCCGAGGCGATAAAGCCAGAGATGCTTGGGGGGATTTGTTACAGGATGAGAAATGACCTCATCCTCTCTGTTTTCTTTTCACTTTTCACCAGCTTTCCTGTCTGCCAGACAGTCGCTCTTATAATGGGTGATATGTTATATGTGCGCACGCTGGCTGGATTAAATTTTTAATGGCTCCAAGGGCAGTTGTCCTGGCTGTAAAAAAAGAAGAAAAAAACCTCTGCTGCAACAGTGTGAAACAGAGTTATTGCAAATACATTCTCTCAAAGGATTGTTCAACACCTGCACCACAAACAGTTTCGGTGCAACTTTCTGATTCTGCAAATTAGAAAGCTGCCTGTTTGAACTCGGGATCAGCACAAGTTGCATGGGATGAACGGCGCGATAAGAGGGCGATCAGTATTCAAGGGAAGTGGGAGATCACTTAAAACCTGATGTGAGTTATGTGCGCTGATTGTCACCCAACATTATGCACAGTGTTTGAGGCTAAATAACCCAGTGTGTGGATCATAAACTGCTCCTCTCGCGTGCCACCTTGAAGCGAGGGAGGCACCCCCTTCATAAACAACTCTGTCATTTTAAGTAAGTATCGCCCTGCTTACCAGGCACCTTTCGTGCGTGAGCTGCACCTAATTTAGAAGCTTTTAAATCTTTCGCAAGTGTTGTTGTGAGAAATGCCTGGTTGCAAATGTCTTTTATTGAATGCTGACTCTGTAGTATTACAGGCTTGCAGATATGCCCGCTGTAATATGTCCCTATAGCTTTATCTTGTAATAGTAAAGTGTATTAATTTTCTTGGACTGGAAGAGTGTGTGAAGGGTTAGAATTGACTCTATTTGGGATTGGAGCGACTTGCCACTGACTCCAAACATGGTTTTTCACGCAAGGGCTGCAAAAGATGAAGCGAAGGGGGGGAAAAAAAAAACACACGCTTTCAGTTTGTTGGTAGATTTCTTAAGTAAGCCTACCGGTTTATCACAATCCATCACGAGCAGCGGGATCTGAGTAATTAAAGACTTTTCCAGGAGTGGCATTCTTGAAATTGGAATTGAAAGTCCACTTAGCATGGTCACCGGCAGGGATTCACCTATGCAGTTGCGCTTCATACTAATTTGCTGCATAATAGGAGCAGCATTAGACGGAGAGCTATTCTCAGTCACAGTAGCAGGCCAGTGTGTTTGTCGAACATGCAGCACACAGGCAGACTATTACTGCATTTCAAATGGAGGTGGTGTGACTGTGTGTGAACCGTCGGTAAAAACTGAAAGTCCCTCATAGCTGCGCACTTTCCACGACTGTATGTAATTTGATTTGCACACGGAGAATTCGCATCGCGCAGCTTTTTGTGATTGGCTTATGGACAGATATAATAAGCCAATAAAAGTGTGGTTGCACAAACGTCTGTCAGCTGTGGTGACTTGAGGCAAAGTTTCTTTGTCAGCAGCCTTCAAAACATCTTAGAGAAAAATCCACACATTTTTTTTGAAATAAATGAATTTTTCCGCCGCTTCTGTTCCCGACAATTATTCCGTCATCTGTGTATCAGGATGAACGAGTTCACTCCGTCCACAAATTGTCCTTTGAAGGTTGTTTAATCCTAAAATCAAGCTGACTAGAGAGTCCTCTATTTGCTCAGATAAAAACACTATACGCTGCTCTCTAAGCTGTGAGGAAATGGCAAAATGGAGGAGACTACCGGTGGTCTCCCAAGTTTGTACAGCAGTGCTTTTCCTGATAATGCCACACATTCGGGTTTCTGCTTTCAGTAGCCTTCGCACGAGTGCTCCAGTCTCACACGGCACTTAAGTGTGATTAATAAGGTGCAGTGTAGTGTGTGTGTGTGTGTGTGTGTGCAGGGGGGGTTGAGGCAGCGGTGGTGGTGCTGGTGGTGGTGGGGGAGTTTATGTCAAGATAAACGTGGAAATGACCTAGCAGTCACCGGCTTTTTCCTTTCGGCAACTGCACAGTGCCGAGCTCGAGAGCAGGAGAGGCTGGGGTTTTTATCAAGCCGAGGGCTCAGACCACCAGAGGCTCTTGTGAAGGAAGGAAATTACCGGGTGCAAACATTCACAATACCCCAACTCAATTCCCCCTCCCTCATCTCTCTCTTTTCCTTCTCTCTCTGACTTCCACTCTCCTGTACCTATGTTTATCAGGTTTTGGGGCACTGTATTTTGATGTCAATAAGCAATTTTTCTTGCCTGGTCTCCTGCCTGACCCCTTTAATCCATCAATATATTATTAGAGATAAAGTTTTGTGGACGCCTGCTGCAGTCACAAGATAAATGACATCTCTGAAGTCACGCATTAAAGACTAGATTAAGGCCTTGTGACTGTGTCTTCAGTGCTCATCTGTGTGCCTCTGTCCAACCTATCACACTAAGTGACAAGAAAGAAAAATAATGAACTGAGGCAGAAAAAGCAAAGAGATATTTCTTACACACACAACCCGCGTCTGTCTTCAGCCAGGATTAGGACGCATTAGAGGCGTGCTGGAGAAGGGTAGAGAGGCAGCAAGGGAGCGTCACTGTTTGTGTATGTCGAAGGCTGAAAGAAAGGGAATTTCAGCCCTTTATCCCAAAGAGAAACAGGCGTTTTGTTTGAAACAATGAAAGCTTTATTTATTTATTTGTGTCAGCCAGCAGATGGGAAGATTTTAATACTCAAAATGTGCATTTGAAACACATATATAAAAGCTTTGGATCAAATTCATAATAAACTAAGGGATGGTATAAAAATTATTCAGGAGGACTGAACCTTATGTTTGACATTTTAACAAAGGCTTATTATTATTAATATTTTCTTTGGCTCCACCCTTTGATGAAAAAATAATGCAACACCCTTCAGACTAATATCTCAAAATAATATTAGTGACATCATTAATAATGAAACATGCATAAAGAATTTTAATGTTAATATGTGTTTGGGACAATAATAATAACTAATGCAAACAACGACTTTTACTGTTGAAGTAAAAGTGAGTGAAATAAGCCTCCACTGAAACTGCTAAAAGGTTTGAACCCTACAATTATTGTCACTCCAGCCTAGATTCCAAATATTGGTAAATAAACATGAGGTGATCTTCGCTTGATATGTGTGAAATCAGACGTCTGCCTATCTGTCATAACTAAATCAGTCACATTATTCCTGAGTTGTATGATGTGTTGAGGCTCAAATTGGGCCGTTTCCTCGACCCATTAAATATGGGCTCTGTTAGCTACGACTTTATTTTGATGAGGGAAACCATGATACAGAGGCAGGATACATGGTAAAACCCTCATTTGGACGCCATTTTTAAAGTTACTATTTCATCTTTTAATTTTTTTAGTAGGAGATCACACATTGGAAGAATTAAATAAAATATAAATCTGTATTGAGTAAAACTTAACAGACACTTATCTTTTCCTTTTAGCAAAAAATATACAACCCTCCTACTTTTCTCTTCCTTCTGCCCCTTCTAATAATTTTCATACCGTCCCTAAAACACATATAGTTATTATAGAGCTAGTTGAGTTACTTTTCATGGCGTTCAGAAATAATTCAATTTATACATGCAAACAGTACATAATATATAATTCAGTATCTCTTGGTTTGGCTGATTAGTTCCAGCTTTACGTTAACATACATGTAGGATGTTATATGTAAACGCACTTCTCTTCCACTTCCTGTCTTACAGTTACAAACACTAACTGCATTTTGATGATGTTGTGCCTCGCTTCATGCTGAGGTTCACTGAGGTTCTTACTGTACACTGTGGCTTTATGTGACAGTGTTCAGCCAACATTTAGACCCCTAAAACCTCGCACTAATAGACAGGATTACAGACGTAAAATGACATTTTTATAGCTTAAACTCCCGACTACCTGGACTAGCAGATATTAAAAGCATATCTGCTAGCACTTAGTGTTAAGTGGCACCAAGTGCTTATTAACTTCCCGATGCTGTAAGTCTGCTCCGGCCCGGGCTGATACCAGTTGCCAGGCCACGGTAAATGAACGCGGGTGGATTTGGACTTAGACCCGGTTATCAGTAGTTCTCAGTTAATACGCCGCTGCAGTGATATTGTCACGATTGTCCATATTTGAATTTGGCATTAAGCTCCTTCCTGCTGCTTGTGTTTTCATGTGGAACGTCCTCACCTGACTGGCCACTTGTGCAGCCTCTGCAGAGACACAGCTCGGGCGTTTTATTAGGGAGAGAGAAGGCTATTGTGGGAGCATTAAATATCTCCCGTTGTTCACCTTCACATCAACATGTAACCTCTCCAGTGTTCGCTCCGTCAGCTTGTCAACACGCACACCTCCGAGGCTGCATCCTTTCAAGGGTCAGCCATAAATAAGGGGAGGGCACGGCATTATGTGTTTATTCTGTATAGACATTCATCAGAAAATTTGGCTTCTAAAATCAATTAAATCCTTTTCAACACAAGGTTGAGATAAAAGATAGGGCAGCGATGGCACACACAAAGCAGATGAACCCCTGTAATTCAAAGCTGTGCATTCATTTGGCTGGCTTTTAGAGACAAAATACCCAAGGTCTTCTTGTTATGGCCAATTATATTAGATCTGCCTCATTCTCCACGTTTATCTTGACATTTGAGGTGAGCTCTGAGGTAACTGAAGCCACTCTGTGCTCTCGTATTGGCCCCTAGATCCTTCTTTAAGAAGGAAATATCTATGGACAGATATTTAATTTCATGCAATTCATGAACTCCATCTACAAAATCTCTTTTTTTTTTATTTGGCACAATTAATGAAGGTTCATTTTTTTTCCTCCTTCAGAGCGACTGTGAACTGCGATCTGAATATGACTGATGCTCTGCGTTAATGGCAAAATCCTCACTTCATTGAAAAGGCTCGTGTCTTTTATGAGCGACACAGTGCTTTTAGCCTTTAAAGTTCAAGTTTAATATTTAGGGCAATTGCTGAAATGATTATTAATGTAACTGATCTGCATGTTATCTAATATACAGTCATTTTCATGTTGAACTTTTTCTGCAGGCGACTTTACTTGTTTTTATTGCTTAACTCTCTGCAGTTGACATTGTGATTCTGTTGCAGTTTCTCTCTGTGTCATTGAGCTGTGAGCTGGATAGAGTACACGGTGTTCTGCTTCTCAGAGGGAGATGTCTTAGTTAAAGTTAAATTTCTGCTTTGTGTGTGTGATCATTAGTGGATCATCAGAGTTCGTCTCTCTAAACTAACACTAAAGACATCAGTTCTGTTCGGTCCTGATTGATTCAGTGTGATCATCCAACATTTAGCTGGTTGTTTATGATATGATATAAATGTCTCTCTGGTATATTGATGCTTCTCTCTGTTAACGAAGATGCTGATTGTTGTTACTTCCAGTGCTTCAGCTTTGTTAATAAGGTTGTTGTTGCATTGTCAAAAAACACAAGGCTTCATTTTATCATTTGACATAAACACCAAATTCATTATTTCTTGCAACAAGCACTCATAGTTTTTTGATAAATTGTTTTAAACATGGAAAAATGTTATATCCATTAGTTTTAGTTTTTTAGTTTAGTAGCATGAAAGTCAACCATCAGCTTGATGAAGCAGAATTAGACTTGTTCTTGAAGACTGTATCGACCTTTTTCTGTCGCACAAATGAACTAAATCTGACTGGTCCAAGTCTGTAGGACAAGGCCCTTTCACACTGTGCTGATTTCTCTTGTATAGCTGTATGGAGACCTTCAAGGACACACGGTCTTCCAGGAGGTGAGGATCAGATTAGAAGGCTGAGAGCAGGAAGCTGAGCTGAGCTTATTTGTTATTGATTATATCAGCTGTTGCAATTTGAACACAATGTGCATTCAAAGGAATAATTATGCATGATGTCATATCTTCCCAAGACATAAGCAAATCGTGTTGCAGGGATCTGGTGCACTGATCAGACGTAATGTGCCATTTTCTGATAGAAGCAATAATCACAGCTGATCAAAATGGAATCAAAACTGCTGTGATGCTTCACCAGTGTTGAACCTTGTTGTTGACGATGCAAAAGGAGAGACTGTGAAATAACAGCATTTTACATCTGGTGTTTCTATGCATCAAAGTGAAACTGAAATTAATTTGTAAAAACATAATATATATATATGAAAGTATATCATAGACTGCATCAATACTTTGAAGTCTTGAGTCGGGCATTTTGGCCGTCGCCATCTTTGGAGTCAGAAGTATATATTTGGATGAAAAGATGGTGCTAAGCTAATGCTAGCACAAGCAAGCTATTTTAATGCCTCTGTCTTGATTGACAGGTTGCTGTGGTGTCAATCATAAGTTGTCCTCTCCTTAAATCAGACTCTGCTTTGTTGTGTATTTCACTCTAAATGAGACTATGATTTACAAAACAGACATCATGTTTTATTGAAGAACCAATATTATTGGTGGAGACCAAAACAAAGCTGAAAGGACTTAGACTTAAAATCTATTTCTCCTTCCTGCCTTACCATGTCAGAGCTGTACTGTCTTGTACATTTAGCAAGTTCTTCAAAGAAAATATCATCTACAACACGCTTCCACCCAACCCCATTAAAAACACTGACATCAGCCAGAGTGAGCTTGTCTGTCTGAGCCAAAGTCAAACAGAGCAACCAATAAGCTTCACTCATTTAGCCAGCTGTCGAACTAGAAAGCAGAAAATGGAAAGTGGATCTGATGATGTTGACGTGATTATAACACAGCGTTTGATTGTTTATCTGTTCTTGACGAGTTCTTTTGCAAAGTTCCCTTTGGTTCAGTGTTTTCCACTGACCCTGTAGTTCTTCATTAGTCAGCAGAACTAAAGCAAAACTACAGTCAATGTTTTCTATTCTTTCACTCTTCTACTCACTGACAATTATTATTATGAAGCCCTGCGGTGGAACTTTCTCCACCGGATCATCACTACTTAATTACATGCCCTCTTTCTCTATCCCAGCATATTTTTTTTGGAGGGGGGGGGGTGGCTTGGTGGTGGGGAGTTGCTCCTTTTTTTACAAATGAATGTGATGACACTTTAATAGCTGGGTGTTCTCAGGCATGGACGTACAATGGCTGCTCATTGAGCGCGGTGGGCCGGGGCCGCTGGCATTGTGAGTTATGTGCCGCCGCCCCCCCCCCCCTCCAAGAGCCGACCCAAACAGATCTGTAGATAGGCTTCGTGAGCATGCTGAGTGTTTATCTCCACTGCAGGGCCCTGTGGAGCGCATGATGGATCTGTAGTGATCAGTTAAAGCCACATTGATGATAAACTAATGAATCAAGGGCGGCATTAATCACCTGGCAGCCCGCACAGAAAGACGAATGGAAATGCAAAAGTTCCATGCTAATGATGAACTACTAACAATTTGGTTGTGGACAAGGAGAGAGGGAAAATTACACACCGGGGTTTCATGCATAATCTGGGAAGATATTAATATTTCACCCCCACCCTCTTCCCCCTGTTCGACGTTGCTGCCTTTAGAGGCATAATCAAATTTCATTACCAGCCAAACCGACATGATTAAACAGAACAGAGTGTGAGTTCAGAGCCTCACACTGCGGCACACGTCGCCTGCCACTCAGCCGCGTCTCCACCCCCTCCATCATTCACAAACTCCCGCCTCCCCCCCTCCCCTTTGCCCCAGCGTGGCCCCACCGGCTCGCGCAGATCCAAATCAGCATTTCATGACCGGCCTCACATCTTTGACCACACGTTTACTCTGCTCGCGCCTTTATCTGTCAGTCATGCGAGTCCCCGAGGAGCGGCTCGTCTGGAGATCCTGCCGTCCACGGCCTGGCTCGAAAACCTCGGCGGACGGCTGCTTTCTCACCGCCTGTCTGTGTAAAGACAACAGTGAATACCTGCCTGGTGTCGTGTTGGTACACCACCACCGTGTGCTGTGAAATGTGTGTGTGAAAGGTAAAATTAAATATGAAAAGTGAATTTTTCTGTCTCATGTCAGAGCACGCTTCCTGCCATGTAGCATTAGCTGAGATAAGTGTGAGACTCTTGATCGGTGCCTCGTGCTAACTTCCTGATGTCAGACTCTCCTCTCCGTCGCAGCAGTCCTCCTCCGCTCTCGCGTCCACTTTCCATGATTAATTCCGGTTTGACTTTATCTGCATGCGGGCCCTGGCGGAGCAGAGGAGAGTAAGACGCTCCCACCCGGGCCGGGGTCGCTTCCACTCGGCTCCTCTGCTCCGATGACCCCTCCAGTCGCCGTAATCTCCCCCATCACACTTCAGGATAGCTGCTCGTGACCTGCTTCCTTTTCTCCTCCATTCTCTGTTTTTTTTTTTTTATTTATTCATTAACTGAACACAGGATCGTATGTGCACCCTCCTGTGAACGTGTGTGATGTGGAATGAAAGGGATATTATATGTTTTTTTTTTTTTTTTCATATCTGTCATTTTCTTTCTATCTCCCATATGACTTCTTAATCCATCTGAATGCATAGAAGATAATGTTTTGGGCGAAATAACATAAGAGGAAAGATAGACTCCCAAGGACCAATATCTTTATTGCTTGGAGGATAAACGGATTATGTCAGCCATTTTCTGCTGCTGACAGCTTTTCTTATTAACCGATTTTATTTTTAATCTGCCAAGGAAGAAATGCGGTTTTATGTCACAATAAAACGCTGGTCACATCTAATGCTGCCCTCAAACAAACAGATTTCTTAAAGCCTTGCTGGGAAATTTGAAATAACTTTAAAGAGGGGTTTTGGGGAAAAGGGTGGTGGTGGTGGTGGTGGTGGTGGTGGAAAAGGAGGGGGGAGGGTCTTCATCCACAAGCTTGTTCGACTGAGGAGTAAAAGAATTTTAAAGTCCTTCACAGTTGTATTCTTCTTTTAATATTTATTTCTTTATTTTGCTGATCTCCGTAGAAAAAAAAAAAAAAGGCTTCCATCATGACAGAATGGCTCGTGTGTGGGCTGCCTGCTGTGTCCATTCATGCAGCTTGCATTAGGATAATACAAAGAATACCATGCACGCTTCACTTACACCAATAAGTGTGTGTAAGAAGGCGGCTGTGAAGCTTAAGCAAACAAAACTGCACAGCCTGATTGCTTTTATTTCTCTCTCTCTGCCATCAGGAAAATCAGACCTTCTATCTCAGGTGGGTCCTGTTTGGCTGCTTCCCCCTCACTTAAGTGTGTGTGCAGGAGATTCTGGGGATCATCTAAAATGAAACCATTTGGTCAGATTTATATGGAGGGGTGTTGGGTGTATGGTGCCAGGGAGCTATCATTAACCCCAGGGCTTTAGCGCTCCCTGCTCTCTCATTTCATGCTCGTGATCTGAGGGTGTGAATTAGCCATTGCCCCGGGCAAACCAACTTAGTTACCGGCTGGACAACATGAAAGCAATACACAGAGCTGCATAAAGAATCCTCTCAAAGTCTCCCCCCCCCTCCTTCCTCCCTCCCGTCCTCCCTCTCTCCTCCACACCCTACATCCCTACCTTCTCCTGAGGGACCGAGGGGGGGGGATACCCGTGTCATGTCTATAATGGACAAGTGGCAGGTTCACCTTTGCCTGGGCTCGGGAGCTTAGAGTGAAAATATTATGATTTACTTGGTGATGTTCACATACATTAAAGCTTACAGTAAGTCGCTGAGGATAAGTGTAGTAATGTAATGCTTACGCCATGGAGAAAAAAAAATACATTCAAAGTCTTGGAGACACAAATTGCGCTAAACAAGAGAGGAAGAAATTAGCATGCACTGTTTTCTCTTCAGTGTGATGGTTTGAATTGTGCAGGTTTCCACTTCCTGTCTGCTGCATGAATGTGCACCGAAAGCCACCAAAATATTCAGACAGATTATGAAAGGTAATGTATTTTTTCCAGCCACATATACCTACATTCACTTAACCTGTGTGACCATAAAGCCAATGCAATGCTATATACTGTAAGTCTGTATTTTTGTGAAAGTATTGCAGGGTTTTAAATGGATTCGGTTTGTGTGCACACTGTACCAGCTGATGGAATAACAACACTGTTCATTCAGGGCGGGATGATTGAGCTCGATACTGTGTGTGTGTGTGTGTGTGTGTGTGTGCTGCTGCTGCTGCTGCTGGAGTAATACTGACATCAGTGCAGATATGGAGGCAGACACCTGAATCAAGTCGCATGTCATTAAGGGATCCAAATTCTTCACAAATAGCCGTGACTCCATGCTGACACACTCCGTCGCAGGCAACAGTTCCCGTTAAGAAGCAGCGATATTGACTCCTGTTTAAATGTTTATTGGAACTTGGCACATTTATGGAGGCAAAAATAAGGTTTAGTCTATAAACAGGAAAATACCTGCACAATTCAAACCTCCATTAGTGAGTTTCCTTTTTTCTTTCCTCCTCATAAACATGCTAACTTTTAATCACACTGACAACAATAATCACTGATTTCCACTTTCTCACTGCTCAGTTTTTAAAATGCATTTTATTGATGTTGGTACATGCATTCACAGTGATGTCTCTTATATTTGATGTCATTAGGAGTGAACGTCTCCCCGGCCTGTGAGCTCCTCCTCTGTGTTAGTGACGGCACCTCTCATGTCTCCTCCGGCCACACTGGGGCGCTGCTCGGTGAAGCCACTGGCCTCATATGCAGATCAGTGTGTGAATACAGTTTCCTTTCTGCCCTCGAGGTCGTCACACATGCACACTGAGCTCCTGCTTTAACGCCTTGAATGATCTCTGCAAAACGTTTTTTCAAACACGGTGGCCAGATGAGTTTGATCCATCCGCTGATGAAATACACAAAAGTACATCAGATCATTTTAAAGAAAACATCCTTACGCTTCCTGTTGACCTCCACTGTACATCAGCAGCTCCATTATGACCCAGATTACAGGTTCTCAAATACTTTAAATTTAACGTTATAACATATTCATTTCGAAGCACAAATGACAAAATTCTCTCAAACATTTTTTTCTGTCGTCTCCCATAGTACCCTCAGTGTCTTATGTCAATGTCTTAGCCTATTGCAACATGTCAACTTGGGCTTTGGTGAACTTTGATGACCATTTTTCTCTTTACGCTCGTCATTAATTGACTTCCTTAATGACGTCCCTCATGGGCTCATATTCATCATCTATTAACTGTAATGGCCTTTTCTCACCATTTTCCCATGTTCTATACATTAAGTGATAATGCCAGTAATGCGAGTAGCTAATCAGTAAAAGTACAAGTAAATGAGTAGTGAGTAGCTCATCAGTAAAAGTACAAGTAAATGAGTGTAGTATCCGGTTTCTGCCTCTACAAGTGACAGGAGTACTTGTCACTTTTTCTTGTATGAAAAAATAATGCAACAGTATGTTTTACAGTATTTACAGTGTTAAATGATCCAGTTTGAAAAGAGCACATAAAGAACGAGTGGTGGTGTTTGTGATCTGGTACAGAGGCTGTTCAGTACCAGGCTCACAAGATGAGGTAATGGAGTCTTAGTTAAGGTTGTACTTCAGTGTTGCGTAATTAAATATAAAATGAATGAGTGAACTCTGGTTGGTGATCGAGTTGGATCTGATCTACAACCTGCAGATCTTCCACAATGAGAATCCCTTTCACTGTTCACTGTGTTAAACTCCCTATGTGATCCCATATTTATTTTTCGACATGGTGCCATTTTTTCACTTGGCGTGTTTGTTGAAGCTTGTTAAAAGTGTCGGGCGATGACGATCAGTCTTATCTGCAGAGAGGAGAGCGGTGGAGGAAACATTCAGAGAATTAGTGCAGATAGATTCCTTCCCTATCATTAATAACAATCCTGCTCATTTTCTCTTCAGACTTTCAGATGTTTGCATATCATTTGTATTTTTAATTGGTGAAGTTTGATTAAACCCAGCCCCTAGTGTTATATGGCATTAGGCGCTGCCATATGTTTAGTTGTGTGCAGATTCCCATTTCCATAATCATTTTGCCTGTTTGAGGCGCTCGTCTCTTCGCCGCGCCGCTTTGATTGCATCTGCCTCAACTTAAACGATGCCTCGTGAGTTCTCCACTTCATCGCTGTGACCTTTAATCTGCCACTTACAGAATGCTCCCATCTATCATGGTTGTCACTTTGAAATCCTTAATCTCGTCTGAAAAGTCTTTACAAGTGCGGCCGGATTACTCTGTGATAATTAATCATATTCCAATGCATGAAAACAAAATTTGTTTACATATTTTTGCGATCACCTAAAATGAGGAAGAGGAGGGAGGAGTGAGCCGCTCTGTGTCGTAGGTGAGCTGAGCGTTAGCATGACATTTGGTTTGAACGAGCGAGCAGAGAGTGACGACAGGAGCATCATTTTCATCCACATTCTGTTCAGATCAGAGCTTTTTATTTGACTTGTTCTGTTTCTTACAGGCATTAATTCGACAGGTTCTGTTTGTTCAGAAATCAACTGTTATTTCTCCTGCAGTTTGATTCTTCAGTGTTGCACCAAAGACAAAGTTAATCTGCTTCATCACACGAGCAACAGGGGGCAGTTTTTGTTTGTTGATGTGTTGAGTGGAGTCAAACATGAAATTCAGTTTTTGTGTCTGATCCTTGTTCGCTTTTGGACTAATTAGACTTTTCATGTGTTTTATTATCTCATGATGAAGCCTGACGCCTTCATATCAACCTGCTTTATAATCATATTTCTTAGTTAAAAAAGCATCATTATTCTGATAATCACGTCACCATCACACATCACCTGTTTTATTCACGTCTGTCTCGACTTTTAAAACGTGTTACTACGTGATCAGGAGGAGATAATAGCAGCTGCCCTCTCCACTCTTTGGATGATGAGTCGTTATGTGAGATCTTCCTACTTCAGACCTGAACTCTGCTGTTTCTCTGTCTCCACAAACCCTCGTGCTGTTGTAGCTGATGTCATGGAGCAAACTCAGCTCAGTGCACTGAACGTGAAGCTTTTATGTTCCTGTGTTCACTGCGTTGACTCTCAGTGAGTCTCAGGCGTCCTTGTGAGGGAAACACTGGAGCTAAGTGCCCCCAGCATTTTACCTGCTCTTAGCATTTCATGTAAAACACTGATGTTGGTGAAGTTTGACAGTCTGTTACTTGTATCCATTAAATCAAAGAAAAGAAACAAGATAAGATAATTCTTTATTGATCCCCCATAGGGGAAATTCGGGAAAGATAATTCTGTCTCGACGAGGATGGGATTCGAACCCACGCGTGCAGAGCACAATGGATTAGCAGTCCATCGCCTTAACCACTCGGCCACCTCGTCTCCAGAAACAAAGCCAGAAAGGAAACAATACAAAGGAAAACAGGAACTAAATTTTCTTTTGAACAAGAGCCGTCTTTCAGAATAATTCATCAGTATGTGATGTTGGTCTCTAACTTTATAATAACAGATAGCTGATAAATGAAGCAGCGTTGGCTTCAGTTTGAGGTCCATCATCATCATCATCTGCTCGTAGTGCTGGGTGATTAATCGTATTCACATCGTAATTGCGATGTTTAATTTGCTCGATGTGGAAGAAACATGACATCGGGCAAAACGATTTTCCCCCTTTACTATGGTAATTACAGTAAAACATCACCGTGCTGCCTGTGCCTGCTGCGTGCTTGCCTTTACTTCCTGTTTCCTCTCACTACAACATGTCGGACGCTGGGAGAGAGTTTGTCCAAAAAAACACATTTGAAATAAATGTCTTTTTTTAGTTTTACCAAAAAAATTGAAATTAAATCGAAAATAGACTTTTTTGTGAAAAAAAATCGGGATTTTGATTTTAGTCCGCATCGCACAGCTCTATCTGCTTGTGTCACTGAGGATGTCAGACGCCGGCTTAGCTCATAAAGCGGCTGCGCAAACTGAAGTATCATCCAATCACATCATTATATACTGTTTTAAATGGCTTTTTTCTCAAATGATAGTTTGCAAAGTTGCTCAAACAGATGAACCTTCAGCAGCATCAGAAAAATTTGATAACTTAAACTGAGTTATTAACATCATACATACTGTATGTATTAATATCAGGTTTCCCAGGTTATTGACAACTACATTAATAAACACTTAAAAAGATCTTTTACATTTTACATTTGATTCCAACTACAATGTAGTGAGTTCAAACCCAGTCTCTTCAATGTGTACATGCTGCTTATAGATGATAAAGACATTTATACAATAAATCAAAAAGTGTCATAAAGTGATGATAATGCGACTGAAGCTTTGCTAATGTTGTGCATTAATCGGGGTCATGTAACAGAGACTTGCATTTGTCAAAAAATGAAGCAGATTTTTCACGTTACCAGCAGATTTATTATTGCACATGTAAACTGTTATAATGAGGAAAATAAGCCGAAATCTTTTCCAACCCTAAATGAAAGCGGGCTGATATCTTTGTAGACTTCCTGTGCTCCTAAAGGGGGATTTCTGTCCTGGCGAGTCCTGGTTATGTTTTCCCTTTGAAAAAGACACATTCTTTCTAAAGAGGAAGGAAAAAAACATTTCACTTTTCAATTACCCCCAGCTCCTTCACCTCTCCCGTCCTCCCCAGGTCCGGCTTCCAAAGAGAGGAGAAAAGAGGAGGGATGCTTTTCAGTGGCATGGCAGCAGCCCTCCCTCTCATTCTTCTCCTATCATTCCAGCTCCCACTTTTATGCATGAAACAGAGCAGAAGATTGAAAGCATTCACCGGCCATTCAGACAATGAAGAAAGGAGATCCTCAGAGCTTTATTAGATATGAAGATCTACAATAAAAATCAATTTCTGCCCTCTTTATGCAGTTTAAATGACAAAGCCTCAACCCATTCAGCCATTGTGTGCAGGAAAGTAATTCTGCAGCACCGGCCGAGACAAGAGCGCCGTATACTTTCTGACCTGCGATTGCAGATTCTAATATGATACAGACCTACTGAGATAATAGGAGGCACTTAATATCATCTGTTGAGAAGAGAAAAAAGTTATCTCATATCTTTTGGTAGATAGATGGATGGGGGATGAGGTTTAAAGCGTTTCATGGGCAGAATACTAAACAGGCTGAGATGGACAGCTGAGCAGTTCCCTCTCAGCACGGCTCTCACAGGGGGAAGTTGGTAACGCTGAGCCGGGCCTCCTACCTGCAGCAGGTGATTCATCAGACCAATCAAAAATGTGGTAAAAAAGGCAAATATCACAGTATTTTATCGGACAACGTTAATCTTTATTTTCAACAAAGATCTTCCAGTCGTATTCTGACACTGAAGAGATAGAATATTTTCCTTCTTTTATAGGATTGTGTTCTAATAAAACAAGCTAGAAAACAACATTTTAAGGTGCATGGACAGGAAGGCTTTTATTGTGAAGGTTAGAGGTTAAGAACAGAAGAGATTCTCACATATGCTGGATTTACCTGCTTTTCTTCTCTCCTTCAACAATAGTTAATTTAATAAAGATGACTCAGCATAATTCAGACACCAGATGTAATATTTGCGTTTGAAATAGTTTTGGCCCGAAAAAACTTCCATTGGGTTTGGGACAGGATTTTGCAACTTGAAAATTAAAATGATTGTTTTTATCCTGCAACAATCGGTAGGTACAAAGCAGACAAAGGTGGATTCCATGACAAAGGAACTTACCTGGAAGGTGTACATCATGTTGTCAGATCACATCACATCTGAATGATTAGTTGATTCAGCTGTAAGTTGATTGACAGAAAATTAAATGAGTAAGTTTGTTTTTTTTAATTGTCGGACGTTGGCAGATACCAGCGTCTCCGTTGTGAGGATTTCTCTTTCTCGTCTTTAATAATTTTGTAGGTTTAAACTGTTTCTCATCTGAACTAAACCAACATGTAAACTGTGATAGTCTCTTTGCGTTGCATCTTTGCAGATGTGCAGGAAATGCATTTTTTTTAAACATCTGTGTTCAACATTTGGATCCATTTTACAAACTTAAAATCAGTGGTTTAATAAAATCGGCCTGTGTATTTTCAGAGATCTGTGCTGAGGTGTATCCTCTTATGAGCTGTTCGTCTTACAGCAGTTGTCACTTGATGGGGATGAAGTTATAACTGAATTGTGTTTACTAAGTATCAGAAGGGTCATGTGTTTAAGCTGAAGGTGAATTTTCAGTCAGTAAAGGTTGAACTCGTGTGAGCTGCAGGTAATTTTAGAGAAACGTTTCTGCAGGAAACCTGATGAGCTTTTCAGATTAAAGTTAGATTTTAGATCTTTGTGATGCTGAAGTGCAGTTTTTAGCTGAGACATGTCAACATTAATATATATTCTTCATGCAGTCACTCTGTTCTTAGAGAAGAATCTCAGCTGTCCTCTCTCACGTCTTGGATGATGAGTCGCTGTGTCCGACCTTCCTACATGAGACCTGAACTCTGGGCTTCCTCTGTTTCAAGAAACTCTTGCAATCGATGACATGTGATGGAGCAAACTCAACAAGATAAATGATCTATGTTGCTGTAATGAAAAGGATTTTTTTTTTTTTTTGGTGGCTCCGCTTTCATTCTTCCCTGATGGAGACGTGGATGAATTGGATGAACGTCCCACATCTCCAGGGGCCAGGAGATAAATATTATGCCTGACTTCCCCTCTCCGCCATGTCTGCTTACCAGCTGAAAAGCAATTGTTTCACTGCGCCGTCTTGACTGGAAGACATGTGCTATTTCAAATTAAACCTTCAAGGTCCCAAAGTCATTTATTTGTGTCAAAACGGAGGCAGAAAGGAATTCTGCGAAACAACAATAAATTCACTGTGGATGTAAGAAATCACAATAAATTCTCAGTGTCTTAGCGGCGAGTGTTGTTTGCTGGTGGAACAGAATAATATCCAGGATGCAGCGCTCCATTCAGGGCCTTAAAATGTGGAACTAATCTCCCTAAAAAGACTACTATTTGGCCTCATTGTTTCCCGTTCAGCCTTCCCCAAGTGTTGGAGACGCTAACGTGCGTCCGTGGGGAGAGTCGCTGAGTACGAGTAGCCTTCTCCACCTCCGCCGCTACGACGGCGCCAACGCCTCCTGATGCACTGATAGCGCAGAGGAGCCTCCTTGACTGTTTGCAAAGTGTGGACCTTGAGAAGAACGGCTTTTGCCAAAAATCCTCTTGTGGCCCCAGAGACCACGGCACAGTGCTCAGTGAAAACAAAGATGTTATAAGCTAGCTTAGCTATTATCGCGCCTTTGCACTACATCTCCCCCGACACCGCATTCAAATCACTCTCTATTTATTTGGGGTTTTATTTATTTATTACCGCATTTTTCTCCCCTTTTCCGAGGCAAAAAATGACTAAAAGGATTATTTGTGGAATAACTAAAATAATTAGCAATGCTCGTGCCTCTTTGATTCAGGCAAACTGAGCCGTATGGTCGTCGGATCCCGGCGTCGGTGCGAGCGTCCTGACGTTTAGGCGAGAAGCACAAAGAGCTGCGAGACTGACAAAAGGGCAGAAAACATGATTGAACGTCAGTCACATACAGACTTTACAGGAAATGACGAGAAGCCAAAGGGACGGATCATTATCTGTAAGCATTAAGAAGTCATGGCAATATAGGGTCTATAGCAGGGGTATTCAACTAAAATTTAAAGAGGTCCAGTGGGAGAAAATTTCTTCATGCAAAGGTCCGAAGATCATAATGTCTAACTATATAATGTGATCTATATTTAAGTAGCCTAGTAGTTGTATCAACATCTGCATGTATTCAATACCTGTCAAATCAAATGAATTAAGGACAATTCGAAAACTTTTTGACAATATTTATTGTCAAGTAACATAGAACTGAACTTATGTATATGACTGCCGATATGTATAATGTTCTCTCATTTACTAAATAGAAAAGGGCTGCATTTCAAAATAAGAGAAAATAAATACAATGTGAAAATTGTGTATGCTCAGAAAAAGTAAAGGGAGGAAATATCTCCCTTTGTTTTCTATATGTATAACTATCTTTCTTTTTCTTTCTAGCGTCTCCATATGGGCAACTTGACTCTAACTCTTTCATCTGTCTACACCGTCGAGTCGCAGTATTTTCCGCCTGGAAGGCACAGACTTGATTGGCTGAATGGTATCACGTGGAATGGTTTAACTCACATGTAATTGGTTCGTGCGTTTCCTTATATCCACTAAACCACTACCGTAAACACTACAAAAGCTGCGCTGGGTTAAAATAGAAGCGACCCGTCAGATTTTAAATCATAGCCCTCTGCTTTGGTTATAGGTCCGGGTCCGTATGACACAGCTTCTGGGTCCGGATCTGGACCGCGGTCCGCCTTTTGATGACCTCTGTTCTATAGTGTTACACATTTCATTTGTCCACTTTTACAGTTAATATATTACAATAACATTTTTAATTCCTGATTCCAAAAACTTGGGATTCTGTGTAAAACATGATTAAAAACTGAATTCAGTCATTCACAAACAGTTTTATAAGAATGTATTAATCTCCTTCATCCAATCATGTGTTGAGAAAGTGTTGAACCTCTCTCCATTAACCTTTCATACCCAATCATGATCCTCTCACCTGTTACCAATGAACCTGTTTACCTGTGGAAGGATCCAAACAGGTGTTTTTGGATCAGTCCACAACTTTCACAGTCTGTTGTTGCTCCTGTCCCGACTGGTTTGAAACATGTTGCTGCCATCAGATTCAGTGGTTATATACATATTGACATGGAGTCTCTGATATCAAGAGTCACATTAACTGCTCAGTGACATAAGGTTATCTCACAGTGCTGGAGTTGAAAAGTGAAGTCAGTCTCAGTTTTACTTTGCTCCCAGTTTGCATCTGCTCCTCAATTACCTCAGCTCTGTTTCCTCAAACTGTCGACTCAGTGCATCACAATCGCAGGAAGTGTGATGGTTCCCTGAAGGGAGCCGCCACCTGTCACTCTATACAACAGAGTGTTTATCCAAAGAATACACCGATAGAATGATGAATAATGTGATATAATTGGAGATGAAAGATTAAAAAAATGCCTCTTTTATCAGGGTAAGAATGTGAATGTTAATGTCTGGCAAGGCCCGAATTCAATCCGGCGGTGCTGTACATTGATAATATTCACGACTTACAACAGAACAATAAATAGCAATAAATCAGAAAATATGCACGTACACGCAAAACAAAGCAGGAATGATAAGGTAGTAGAGAGCAACGGGTTAACACTTACAAAACACTTGAATCGGGACGTGAGGATAAAACCACGTCGTTCCAGTCATCCAGATTGGATTTGAGTTTAATTTGATTTCCTTAAGATCAAGAAACCCGGCTTATTTAAAAAAGGAGGAGAGAGAGGGGAAAAAAAACGCTTTTTGAAAAATAATCATGCTGCATTGCACTGATTTTTAGACAGTTGTTTAAATGAACCAATGAATCCTCGCGTTATCCCGAACAAAGACCGTGATCCCGCTATCAGACACTTCATTCATGTCTCCTCAATGCCTGAAAGACAAAGTGGGTAGCACAACAAATTCATTTAGAGCAGTGCTAAAACATGATCGGCATCTGTATAGGCGTGGGGTCTTATTGCCAAGATTAATTATATTCATTATACAGCGCACTGCATACAAATGACCTTGTTTCCTGTTCAATACACACACCGACTTTGGATATTGTGCTGAAGTGAATTGTTAAGACGAATAAAAACTTGCATTAACTCGAGCTCTTTGCTGTTTGCTGCGAGGATCTTGAGGAAAGAAAGACGTTATTTTATAAGTTTTTACAGGTCGGCGCCGTCATTATCTCGTCTTTAGAGGCTCATACCTGCTCACAGCTCTTTGGTCTGAGCTGTGTAGTGCGTTGACGTGTGTAGTGCTGAAAGTCTTAAGAAGTTTGTGACGTCTTGTTCTGTCTGTATTGCTGCTTTACTCGAATCGACAGGAGACAATTAATCAAAGTCAACTGGAAAGATTTGAAGGTGAAGTCTGACTCATGAAGCAGCAATAATATACCAGCAATAATATGTAGATTATACTGTATGTAAAAGCTTTGAAGGGGGATTTTAATTTGATAATAGAGGTCCACAGTGATGTGTTTACATCCAGGACAGAGTGGATGAGATTTATAGATATGCATCAAACAGAGCATCAGAGTTCATTCCAGACCTTGGCAGTGATAGTTGAACTCAAGGACCACGAACTAGATTCACTTTGCTTCTACTTTAGCATCATAAAAGCTAATGTGCAAGCTCCTCGTGCACGACATTGATTTTTACTGACGTCGCAAACAATTGCAGCTTGTGTGTCTTTTATGGCTGAAAAATGCAAACTGTTTTAAGTTACAATGAACCTGCAGGGTTTATTATTACTTTACTCTTCATTGTAGCATCCTCATGTGTTTTTATCCACCAGTCGTGAGTGAATCATGGAGCCTTTCAGTCTGTTTGCTGTGTTATATAATCCACTTTTATTTACCTCATCAGTTGGAGAATAAACTGATCCACAGAAGAGGAACAGTTTGCAGACAGTTGTTGATATCTTTGGTTTTTACTTGAGTATTTTATGGTGTGACCTGGTGTTCATCCATGTTGTCTTAGAGGAACATGGGGCTCTTAAAGAGAACAGAGCTTTTATTCACCTCATGACGACGTTTTCTGTGTGAATGTTGGCGACAAAATCAGTTTGATTGCATTGGTGTTTTCTAACAAGCAACGTTTTGAGCTAAACGTTTGTCGGATTCTGATTCTGTTGATTCCTGTTGCTCTCGTCCTGCATCATGTGGTGAAGAAGTGGAAATGAGGATTTATCTGTATAATACCTCCTTATTGAACTGCAAAAGCCTGAATTCTGAAGGAAATCCATTTAATATATTTTCTGTTTAAAAAGTACAAACACATGACGTTAACAAGCGCTCACCCATCTTTTACTTGAGTGCTGTGTCTCCAGTCTGATGTGGTTTATTTACATGTGTATTTACAGATGCAGTTTGGACAGAGAGCGTCCGATGTCACGTGATAGTCGGACGCTCGCTCGCTGTTAGAACATGGCGTTCTTGTATTTAATATCCACAGACCTTCAGACAGGTGCTGCTCCTCAGCTCCACCTGCGCCTCCTCCTCACATTTCAACTGCGCTCACAGGGAAAGGACGGGTTGATGGGAGCGTAACTTTCAGTATTCTTATCCATCCATAACTATTACCACACCAGTCCTCTGCCTCGCCTCTCCACACTGGAGAAAAAAAAAAAAAATCAAAGAGGGTATTAGGCAGCAGGGTTATTCCCGACACTTTGCTGG